>LDAU01000063.1:0-385825 GCA_001447515.1 Pseudocohnilembus persalinus
AAATTAATCGAAAATTAATCAACAATATATATGTATAATTTATTAAAATAATATTAATATTAATAAGTTTTATATTTTTAAATTTAAGCATTTTATTAAATTGCATTATTTTATATGCCAAAGATTTAATATATATATATGCTAAATTTGGTAAAATGAATTAACCTTGATTATTTAAAATTAATCGAAAATATTTTAATGATATAGATGTATAAACGATTCAATGAAAACTAGTAAAATATCTATATTATTAATATTTACATTTTTATATTTTAATATATTTTACGGTTGCTTGTTTTTATACGCCAAAAATTAAAAACAAAAATCTATTGGCTTACAAGTAAATAAAATTAATTTTAATTTTTTTAAATAAATCCAAAATATTTCAATGATAAAAATATATTAACAATTTGATGAAACTTATTAAAATGTATGTTTTATTAAGATTTATATTTTTGCAATTTTACATTTTATTCGATTGCTTTTTCATATACGCTAAAAATTAAAATATAAAAATATGCAAAGTAAAATGAATTATACAAATAAATAATCATACCCTTAAAACATTAATTATACTTAATTTTTATTATTTTTATATATTTATAAATCTAAACTTGTTTCAAATAATATTATAAGTTTTATAAACTACCAAAATTATGATTAATTATTTTAAAATCAACCATTAAATTATCCTTTTTTAACTACTTAATCTACTCCTAAATTTCAAAAAAATTAAAAAAGTTTTGTATATATATATTATTTATTTTATAAGCTTTTACCTAATTATATATTTCATATACTTATGCAAAATTTTGTAACCTAATAATAATTTGTTTAAAAATTTTTTTTTACGAAAATTAAAATTTTTACAAAATAAAACTTAAATTGAATTCTGAAATTTATAAATTATTATAGTTATCAAATATTTATAATTTAATATTATAGTTAAAAGTAAAATTAAGTATTATAGTCATTTAAATATAATATTATTAGAATATAAAGGTTATTAAAGTTTTAATATTTATAAATGCTATTATTATTAATCATTATATAATTTAATTTAATTTTATAATAGTTATTATTATTAAATTTAATTTTAAAGTTGATTTTAAGATTATTTATTAAAAACACATATTTAATTTTAATACAGAAATTAGTTTGGGTAATTATTATTTTAATTATAATTAGCAGCAATATTTGCTACGTGTTAATTTTTTTAAATTTAAAATAAATCATTATTTATTCTATTCTAATTTAGATTTTAATTTTACAATAGGATTTATTATTAATTTTATTATTCTTGTTGTTTTATATTTAATTGGATTTAATGATTTATTTTTTACTACTAAAATTATTGCTACTATTATATTTTTTACTAACTGAAAAGCTGTGCTTAATTAATTTAATACTATTGCTATTGTAATTAAATATTATTTTTGTTATTTTAATTTTCATCCAACTTTGATTATAAAGATAATTAGAATATATTTTAATTAAAAGAAGTTTATTGATAATTTTTTTATTATTACTAAAGCAAATTTAACTCCCTTTGCTTTTCAATTAATTCTATCAAGCTAGAATTTTTCTAACTATTTTATTAATTTTCTTTATCAAATTTTTCAGAATCATCTTCATTTTCTAGTTTAATTTTTGAAACTGGCTTTTTATCTTACTAATCTTATCTATTATTAATTTGGGCAATTTTGTTTAAAATATCATTTTTTTGATTTTATTTATCTTGACCTTCCATTTTTATAATTTCTGATTCTTATTAATTTTACTGATTTTTAGTATGGGAAACTTAATTCTAATTTAAATTTTATTTTATCATTAAGTTTTAATCATCTTATTTATTTAATTTATTGCTAAGGCTTTTTTTATTTTTAATAGAATGAATATTAAGCATATGTTTTCTAAAATATTCTTTATTTTTTGTTTCAAATTTACAATTATTCTAGTAACATTTCAAAACTTATTGTGAATGTAAATTTTATTTATGTTTATTTAAATTATATTTATTATTTCCTTAATAACTACACTAATCACATTTAAATACTAATTTGGACTCAATATGTTTTAATTTTACATGACAGTTTAACAAAGTTTTTGTAGGGGCTTGATAATTACATATTTAACATGGAAAATATTCAGCAGGGTGCTTTAAAGATAAATGTTATTAGTAATTTCTTCTTCCTTTTCCAATATAATTACATTTTTCACATTTAAAAATTTTATCACTATGAACATTATTTTTATGTCTTTTAAGATTGGTAATGCTTGAAGTTTAAAAAGAGCATTCATCACAAGTAATTGAAATTTAAGAGTGGACATTTTCTATATGTCTTTGATAAGAAGATTTTTAAAAGGTTATGTATTCACATTTTTTACATTAATATAAATTTGGAATATTTTCCCCCTTATGCTTTTATAGGCAATGCTTATAGAAAATTTATTTACAGGGATCTTAAAATTGACAAATTTTACATGTTAAGATCTGTTTATTTTAGGTCTATGACTTATTTTATTCATCATTATTATTTTTAAATTTATTATTATTTTTTATATGAGTTTAACTCTCTGAACTAACAGAGTGTGATTGACTAGCTGTTTATTAATTTTCTTGATTTTCAAATGAATCTTGTCGTCCTATTTATTATTTTTTGTAGCTTTTCTAGTTCATTGAAACTTCAGTAGAGTTATTTTGACTATCTTAATAAAGGCCATTTTCCAATTTAGTATTTAATTCTTCAGTAGATTATTACTCAATTTTGATTCTCTTTTAAAGCTCTTTTGTAAAATTTTAAAAAATTTAATAAATATTTTTTATGACACATATTAAGCAATAAAATTGTGATAATATATTTTTATATTTAATATTTAAAATAAAACAAAAAAAAATATTTTTTATAATAGTCATGGTTATATGACGTAATAAATTTTAGTATTTGAATCGTATAAAGTATAAATTTTCAAAATATTAACAAAAAGTAAATCTTTTTTTATTTAATGTTTTAAAAGGCCAACTTTTAAATGTTTCTATAAAATAAATAGTTAAGTATTTAAGAATTTGTATGATTTAAATTAAGAAATAAATATTTATATTAATTAATCATACAAAGTTTATAGGAATATATGATTCAACAATATTGGTGGTTGGATACAATTAAGATTATTGAAAGAATTAAAAAAAAAATTTTTAAGTATACTAAATTCAATTTAAATTAAATTTAAAATACTTTGGTATTTCAGCAAAATTTTTTAATGATAAAAAAATGGTCCAATTTAAATAAATTTTCATATCCCTATGTTTGTATTTATATTATATTAATTTTATATATATATACATATAAAAACCTTTGTTAATAGATAAAATATATATTTAAAAAAAATGGATTTTTACCCGGCTCTTATAAATTATTCAGACTAATCCCAGATTATTAGCTAGCCAAGCTTTATTATTAAAGTTTTTTCTCCATCCTAATGATTAATTTGGTTACAAATATATTAATTATTAATGAATAATTTTAATAAATAAGTACTTGTTTTTGTTTTTTTATTTATTTTGTTTAATTTATTATTATTTAATTTTCAATTTTTTCTTTTATAAAATTAATGAATAGATTATTTATTTAATTAATTAATATATGGATATATATATTCATATAGAAAAAATGTAAATTAACCCTGATGAGGATGTACTTACATTTAATTAAATATTAGAAGTCTACATTCTACACAAGTTATTATTAATAATATAATTTTAACTTAGAAATTTTAACTACCATAATTATTAGTGGGTTGTTTTTTATAAATAAAATTAAAATTGAAAAAAATGACATAAATAAAAATTTTATAAAATTATTAGCTTTTTTAACTTTAATTTATGCTTTTTTAATCATTTCCAAACTTGCAAAAAAAAATTTATGTTAAAAGTATATATATTAATTTATTTATATAGATTTTATATTAAAAAAAGAAAGATTTAATAAAAATTAATATATTTAATTATTTTGTTTTTAAATGATAAAGTGAAAATTTTTATGATACGAACATACAAAATAAATAAACCTTATTATTTTTAACTAACCAATAATATTAACATATTATGACAATACTAATTTAAAATTAGAAAATCTGTTATTTAAATTATATTAATAATTGTGTCTGAACTTAAGGAAAATAATTTTAATAATTAAAACTTTATTTTAAATAATAATTATGAAATTTATTTGTTTTATTTGGTGAAAACACTTTTATATTATTATATTTATCAGTAATAATTTATGAAGTTAAGTATGAATTCTAACAAAAAAAAACAAAATCATTCAGCAAATTATTTGCTTTTTTTCCTTACTAATTGATTAATTAATTAATAAGTTAATTATAAATTAATAACTTTTATTATAATTATTGGCTTATCAAAATAAAAAAAATGTTATTTTTTAACATACACACCTATATACATTTAAAAATATATGATCAATATTTTTAATGAATTAATAAAAAAAATTTTAAGTAAATAATATAAACCAAAGAAAATAATAACTAAATAAGTAAATATAAATAATTAGATTAGTATTTCAGTAGCTATTTTTGCGTTTTATTTGTTTTTATTAATTATTTATGCCTTAAATTTCTATATTAATTTTTTTATAATTTAATTCCTATAATTAGTTTTAGTTTTTTAAATTTTCTACTTATTATTATAAGTGTTATTTTTCCTACTATTTATAGTAATTAAGCATTTCAGGAGTAATATTTTTTTCTTTAAGCAAATCTTGTCTCCAACTCTCAGAAAATTCATCAAATTTTGCTAAAACTTCCTAGTGAAAACCATGGTCAGCATGATTTGGATCCAAATTTGTAAAATCAAGTTTTAAATTTAAATTTTATTTAGAGCTAGAGTGAATTAATTAAGGATTTTATTAATTTTTTTATTATTGTTAATTAGATATTTTAAGATCCTTATTTTAATCAGAAATTTCTAACTAATTTTATTAAAAGTTTATATTCTTTTAATGCACTTAATTAGTTGTTTAATTTTAATTATATTATCCTTATATTTTTTGATCCATTGTATTTTTACCATTTTTTTATTCATATTATTCATTTTGTAGCTAATTATAATCCATATTTAAAGGTATATTTAATTTTTGTAACTATGCTTATTCATTTTCATGTTTTTTAAGGAATACAGTATCTATTATCATAAAATAAGTTAAATTATTAGTAATTTATCATTTCTATAATATATTTATATATAAAATACATTTTTAAAAAATAATTATGATAAGTCATAAAGATTAAAATAAAATTAATACTTTTTATAGGAATTGGGTCATCTTATAAATCTGATTAATAACTTTAATTACTAACATTATTATCATATTAAACAAAGTTGCTCTGATTTTTATTTTAATTCTAACTTTATTACTGAATTTAATTTTATTTATACTTTTATTATTAAGCTTAAATTTCAAAATCTGATTCCTAATATTCTGTCTATTCATAATATTAATTTTTAAATTATTATTAAAATTATTACTCTGATACATCTTCAAATTCGAACTAAAAATCATTATTTTCGTTATTTTTTTAAGTTTCAGATTTTAAATTTTTTTAAATTTACTATTGTTATGCGTTTTATTTCAAATTATCTTAGTTATTTTTTTAATATTTTTTTAAATAATTATTTTATTAAGGATGTTATTGTTCTGTCTATATATCGTTTTAATTTTAAAAAGCTTTTTACAAATTTTATTATTATTATTCATCACACATTTCGTGCTTAATTATGACACTGCTATCTGAGCCCTAATAACTTTGTTATGTAACAAATTATTATTGTTATTATTAATTTTTATAATCATAATATTAATCATTATTTTAGCTTTATAATTTATTTTGATCATAATAAGAGCTATTTTAATTTTATGGGTTATATTCATTATTATTTAAATTCTTTTTAATATCATTATTATTTCTTTCTGTGTTGTCTTAATTATTTTCTTATTATGATTCAACTTGGAATTAATTAATGTCGACACTTACGTTGCTACTGTATTATGCTGATAAATCATTTTAGCTAGATTCTGAATTTTATGCATTAAAATCATTATATATTTGTTCTAAATCCACACCTTATTAGTGAGCTGCATATAGTAATTTTAACAGTTTTTCTTCTTTTTCTCTACATTATTAAAGTGCCTTATTTTATTATCGAGCCATGTTTTTTAGTTTGTGATTTTCATTTATTAATATTTCGAAATTTTTGTTATTCACCTCAATTCCATTATATAATTGCTATTATTATTTCTGCTGTTAAATTTGTTGTTATTGTTATTATTATTATTGTAAATTATATTTTTTCTGCTACTATTTTAATTCGGCTATTTATTCTTCTAAAAATTATATTTTTTCTTTTAATTATTCTTTTTCCCTATCCTAAATATTCAATTGCTTTTACAAAACTTACATTTCTTTTTCATGAATTTCTTTCTCAGAATTTTTTTGTTCAAATTTAAGCTCTTTAATTTGAATCTGTTATATAAATTTATTCATTTACTGTTGTAAGCAATCTTAAATTAAGGTAAAGGTTCTAGTTTTCTGTATTTATTTTATTTCTTATAATAAGGAATAAAATTCTTCCAAAAAATTTTAAATTTACAATTCTGGATACCTTTAACTTATAGACCCCTCTTAATTATTTAAACTATTGTTAATACTTCCTTTTTTTGTATGTGAAGCTGAAAAAGATAAATATTATTTGTTCATTTTTTTATTAAATTCATTAAAAAGATGTTCAATATGAGTTTCCTATTCTTCATTCTTTTAATGGAAATTTTATTATGTAAAAAAATCATTATTTCCGACTGAATCATTTTTATTAATTGAAATGTATTAGGAATTAATGTTATGTAATTTATTTTAACTATTTTATTTATTAATAGGTATTCTTTCTTCTGATTATGCTTGTCTTTGTAAATGATATTCCTTATAAAAAAATTCAATTTTAAATTAAACTAATAATAATAAAAAAAAACTAAAAATAAGGTAAGATATTTATTTATTGATAAAAATTGTTAAAATTAATTATTATTACCTATAGTTTTTTATTAATATTTATTGGTTAGTTATCTATATGTTAATTTTATACACTTGTATTTAAATTATGATTTATTTATCCGGATTTATTTATGAAAGATTGTATAATTTTAGATTTTAATTGATCTTTAGATAATTTTTTGTTTAATTATTATTACTATTATTTGCTATTGTTACTGCTGCTATTATTATAAATTTATTTGTTAATTTAGAATTAGGTATTTTAAGTACTTTATAAAAATTAAGAGCTATTTTTATTTAACAAACTTTATTTATTCGTAGTTGAACAAGGTAAATTAATTTGAATTTATTTTTTTTAGTTTGAAGAAGGGGTTATTGACTTTTTATTTAGTTTTTCTTTTAATGTTTTCAATAATAATGTGGCATCATCTTAAGAGGGTGAAAAATTTTTATTTTTGTTATAATTATAAAGATTTTTCTTGAGATTTTAAACAGAGTTTTGGTTAAGAGGTATATCCTTACTTTTAGAAGTATTTAAAAATGTTTTATTATTAAAATGTTCTGATAAATTTGAATAATTAGGATATATTGATTTATAAGAATTTGAAATAGTTGTTCTGTTTTTTTCTTTGCTGTTACCTTAATATTTATTATTTAAAATTATTTTAGACTTTTTTCATATTTGAAAACATTTCATACAAATTATAAAAAAATAAATTTATAAGAATTACTAACACTAAAATTATTTATATTTATTAATTACTGATTCTGATAAAGTTATTTTAGTTGATTGATTTTCTAGGTTTGACTTGCCTATTATATCCCTAAAAAATAATTGTACTTAAAATTTAAATCCGATTTTTATAATAATTAATAAAAAATTATAAAATATTTACATCATTGATTTATGGTTTAATTTTTCTAGATGGAGATTAACTTAAATGAATTATTTATTTTGTGGGTGAAGTATTTTTGTGTTGTATGTAATTTTCAAATGATAACTTTGCTGCTGATTAATTTTGTTATAATTATTTATTTTATCTAGGTTAATTAAAATTTTTCTATAATTTTTCATGACTATGGCTTTAATTTGGATTTGCTATATGAGTTTATTTGTTATATATCTATTAATTTTTTGTTGATTTTATATGATTATATAGTTGTTGATCTTGAATTTTCAAAGTTATAACTGGTTTACTTTTTTTCATTTATTTTTAATTTAAGTAATGGAAAATTAGATTTTGTAATTTTATTTTTTATTTCAAATTGGGAGATACTTGGTATTTTGTTCAAAAAATTAAAAATATTTCAATTTATTAATAAAATAAATTATATATCGTTTATAATAAAACTCAATAAATATTTATTAATACCTTTAGGATTGTACTAATTAGGAATAAACTTTAATTAAATATAAATAAATTTTATTTTAATAGCTTAAATAGTATGTAGATTAAATATTTTATACTTCTTAAAATATTATAAAAAAATATTTTTTTAGATAAAATTAAAAAATGAATTCGTAAATTGTATTTTTTAAATTTTTTATTTTATTTTAATCAATGTAAAACTGATATGTAAGTCTAAGTATTTATAAATTGTCTGAATTTAAATGATTTAAGTAAAATATAATAGGTTAATTTATACTATATTATAAGTTAGTAAATTATACAATTATTATTTAATAAATTGTATAATCATATTATAATTATTTGAAGTTTAAAGTTATTATAATCTAATAGATATTTATTTTAATTAATAAATTGTTTTTTTTTATATATATTTCTCAACAACAACCATACCCTTCTGATTATTAAGCAGATTTGTTTTCAAGCTTCATGGCATTAGCTTGATTACCTACTCTTATTCCATAGGTTGAATTAGTGGGGTCAATAACTTTTTCTTCGACTTTATTTAAAATTTATTAAGTCGATTCTGTGAAAATTTCTTAAATTTGGACATTTTATTTGGCTGATGTTTCTAAAAATAACATATCATGTTTAAGTGCAAGTTACTATCCCTCTGATAAAATTTAATAATATGTTAATATTTAATATTTTTATAAAAGTAATAAAAAATATAAATAGTTCATGTCACGTTATTTATATATTTTTCTTAAAAGCCAGAAATATTTAACATTAACATTATTAAATTATTTTTTTATTTTAAATAATTACCTTCTTTGGAGACCATTCTTTGGCTTTCTAAATCCATTTTATTTCCTATTAATATGAACATCATTTCTTAGTTTCCATTATTTTTTGCTTCTTCAATCCACTGAATAACATTTTCAAAAGTTTCTCGTCTAAAAATATTTAAATCATTACAATGAAAAAAATTTGAATTTTCTATAAAATAAAGCTTTATAGTACAATAATATGATAAAAACTTTCAAAAATAATATTTTTTATTCATTTTTTTAAAAAAAAAACAATATTATAATTAATTTAGACATTTTATAATTAAAAATTTTAATTTTTTTTCATTAAAAAAAAAAATTACCGAGTAATATCATAAACAATGATGGCCCCAGCAGTATTTCTATAATAACCTCTAGTTAAAGACCTGAAATCTTCTTGGCCAGCTGTGTCCCAAATTTATAATTTAATATCTTAATTATCGATTTAAATAGTTTTAGAGCCAAACTCGACGCCTATAGTAATTTCATGTCCTTCTCTGAATTTTCCCTACATAAATTATAGTAATATACTACTTTTTCCGACCCCTGTGTCTCCGATCATGATGAATTTTATTAGATAAGCAAAATTATTTGACATTTATTTATTTATTTATTTATATATATATATTTATTTATTGTTGTTACTTATTTTTTATTTTATTTTTTTTATTTTATTTTTTTTTTTTCAAGAAGTTTTTTTGTGAATATTAAAGTTTTTATAAATATAATTAATGTATTTGAGTTATTTGATTAGTTTTTTAAGAATATTTTTTATTTGTTCTGCATTTTTATTTTTTTTCTCTTTTTTTATTGGGTAATAAGAGGAATTAGTAAAGAAATATTCTGAAATTATCACTGAAAATAGAGAAATTTAGTAATTAAATACCATGTTAAAAACTATAAGAATATAATTTTTAATTTTTAAAAAATGGTAAAATCCCTATTAAAATCTGATGCTTTTTTTTTCGCAAATAAAGAGTTTTTTAATAGAAAAAGAAAAATTATAATAATTGGCTTAAAAATAAATTTAACAACATTAAATATAATTAAATAAACTCTGTTTGTGTATATACATTATAATATTTTAGTATTTTTATTAAAGTATATAATTTATTTTTTATTTTGTTTTTAAATATAAAAATTAAAATTAAAATTATTTTATATTTTAAATATATTTATTATAAATCAAAAATAGAATAATCATTAAAATTATTCGGATAAAGCGACAAACTGGTCAAACAAATTTCTGAAATTGACATAATCTCCTGATTTTCTAGCAAAGCAAATATTGAAAATTTAAAGGTTTTATTATTAGTCTGTTTATTTATTAAATCCAACTTAAATTTTAACAGCTAATTCCTCAGCTTCATCATTATTGAAAAAGGCACATAATTAGGATTTTTCCAATTTAATTTTGATTCTTTCTTCATCCAATTAATATCCTTCAATTTTCATGTTTTTCAAAATGTAAATGATAACGGGATAAAGTTCGTCTTTTTTTAAAGCCATTTAGGTGGAAGAGTTTTCAAGTCCTAAAATTTCAGCTTCTTAAAATTAAGGAATTGCAGGTAATTATTTTTAGAAGCCTTCTCTAATATTATTTATTTCGCCTTATAAATTTTCGGGAACAGCTCTTGCTTGATGATTATCAGATCCATTTTAGTTGTTTTGTTATACTAATTATTAAATTAATAATTAATTATTGTAAAATAAAAGAAATAAAAGAAATAAAAGAAATAAAGAAATAAAAGAAATAAAAAAATGTAAAATATTAATATGTCAAACTTTATAATAATTTACCTTTTTCTTTTAATTCCTATAATCTGGATTTTTCAACTTATTCTTTGGACATATTTAAATTAAAAGAAATAATATCTTAATTAATATCGACTCCAGGAGCTTGCATGAATTCGCTTTCTAAAACCTAATCTATAGTATATCTTTCATTAGGATTGGATGTGAACTAAAATAATTTTATAAATTATTAAATTAAATTTAAAAACATATTTAAAAAATGAACAAATAAACAAATAAATAAATATTAAACTTATATTATAATAATTATTTTTTTTACAATTCCGTTCATCAATTTAATAAAATTCTCATTAACAAAATCGGTTTTAATTTTTTTCTAAGTCAATGATTTTATCTAATATTGCCAATATGACTGATTTTTTTATTATTAAGCATTATATAATTTATCTTATGGTATGGCTTAATTGAAAGGATAGTGGCCACAACATATAATGAAAAAACAAACACCTGCGCTGAAAACATCAGTGGGTTCTCCTTAATATCCTTGTTTGGAATAGGTATGAATTTCAGGAGCTTTATAGGTTTTTGTGCCTAAATTTTCATATAAAATTTAATTTGAGGCACCAACGAAACCGAAATCAGCGATTTTTAAGGTATAATTTTCACTTAAAAGTAAATTTTCTAATTTTATATCTCTGTGGACAAGTCCTTTTTCGTGCATGTATTTTAAACCTAATAATAATTGAAATTTTTAAGATTAATTATATATTAGATTTTTCATTATTTAAATTAATTTTAATGAAAATAGTAAATAATATATATTTAATACAATATTTTTAAAAAATTGTTTACCGCTCAATAATTTTCTGAAGTAATATCTGGCGATATCTATATGGAAGCCTTGCATAACTTTAACATAATCAAATAAACAACCATTTGGAGCCAATTCCAAAACTACTGCTGTAACTTTATAAGAACCTTTATTTTTAGCTTTAACATATTCTCCATCATAAATAAATTCAACCATTTTAAGTACATTTTCATGGTTGTTAATCTTTAAATAAGTTAAAAATTATTAAAAATTTTAAATTTTTATATTATTCTTATAATTTTAAAATATTTTTAATATTAATAAAAAAATAAATAATAAATATATATTACTAATTAAAGAGCTTAAACTTCTTTCTACATATCATCTAAAGCTTACTGTCCGAGTTCAGTATAAATTTTCATGGCAAAGTATTTTTTATTTTAAGCATGTTGGACTAATTTTACCTAATTAAATAAAATATATTTAATATTAATAAAAATTTAAAAAATTTAATAATTAACAAATTAATATTTAATATTATTTTATTTTTCATAAAAAAAATAATAAATTTATAAAAAAATGATTTACTTTTCCTTGAGCTCCGGAATCTAAGAGTCTTATAATGTAGTAATTTCCAACTCTTGATTTGTTAGCGTCGAAATTGAAATTGGATTTTTATTCTTCGATTTCCATTTGGGTTTTAAATTTTATTTTCTTTTATTTTTCTTTTATGTGCAATTTTTATTTTTTTTAATTTATTAAAATTTTCAATTAATTTTTTTTTATTTTCTTGTCTACAATTGGTACTTTATTTTTGAGGTAATATTAATATATTTAATAACTACGTATATAGTAATAAAACTTTCTAGTTTCTTTTATTTAAAAATTAAAATAAAATTTTTGTTTCTGATATTGTCTAAGGATACTCAAAATTTAGTAATTCTTTTATAATCCGACAAAGGATGTGTATAATTTTATATGTAATCAATAAGAATTAATCAGTACATAAGACTTATAAGCATTTTTAAGTTAAATTTATTTATAAAACATAATTTTTTTTTTTCATAAATTTTTTCAATATTTAATTATAAATATTAATATAAAACCCTTATATTAAGATTTGTAAATAATATATTATAAAATGATATAAAAAAATTAATTAAGAAATAAAATTGATATAAAATTAAATAAATTGTCAAAATTTGTATAAATATAGTCAGCCATTATAAATTTATGAATTTTTTTAAGATAATTTCTATTTAGAGCTACGTCTACTCATAAATTGTTACCAATTTTTGAGAAAAATTTAGACATAGACAATATCATCGCTTTTAAATAAATGATTATATAAATTAAATAGTATTTCTATTAAGTAAAAATATGAAAAATTCAAATTAAACAATAATTGTAAAAAATAACTTTTTTTTATGCTTTATATATAAGGTATTATAAATTAAATTTATATTTCAAAATATTAATAATATATTTTTGAATATATAGTAATATAATTATTTATTATTATTAAATTCAGTCATAATTAAAAATCATAACAACCTAAAGAACTAATATAACTTTTATTTTAAAATAAAATCAATTTAGAATTATAATTAAATACTACTAACAATATTTTATATTATAAAAAAAAAACCATAAATCCTATTAAATTTTAATTTAAAAACCTAAAATATACCAAAAACCACATTCATCTAAAAAAACGCAAAAATAATCTAATATAATAAAAATAAATTATAATATATGGATTTAAACATAACAGGAAAATCATACACGCCAATAACGGCCAGCCAAAAAAAGGCACAGCAATTAATTTCAAGCAAAAAAAATAATTACGAAATTAACATAAATAATAACAAAAAAAACAGCACAAAATTGTCCTCAGATTTAAAAAAAACAGTAAAATAAAACAATTTTCAGCCCAGAAGCGAAATTCACATGCAAAAGCACAGGGCCGGCGATTAAGGTTTAAATATACAGAGTAATAAAAATGAGTTTGATTTGTAGGTAGTTGGAAAAAGGGCGGAAAAGGGCAGAAATAGTTAAAAATAAAAATTTACTGAATCTATTAAGTATACTAATTTAGAAGCTTCTGTTACTAGGAGTAGTAATAGGGGCTCTCCTGCGAGAAATTTAAGTTAAGATGAAATTTATGATTCTTAGTAGTTGGGGGAGAGGTTCAATTATTCAGGAAAATTGATTGTAAAAATTAAAAAAAAAAAAAAATTAAAAAAAATGGATTATTATGATTTTTATAAATTTTAAAGAAAAAATTATGTATATAAAGATATAAGATATAGTTAAAAAAATATGTGAAATTTTTTCTATAAAAAAGTTTTAATTTACTAAATATTCATAAAAAACTAATTAAATAAATAAATAAATAAATAGATAATTATTAATTTTTATTATTTTTTTTTAAGAACAATAACACAGAAAATGAAAATTAAAGTATAATAAATAATTCGCATAGACACCTTAACTACAGCAGAAGCAGGTCGCCTAAAAGCGGGAACAAACTGTAAGAATCTGGGATATAATACAAAGAAAACGTAGTTTTATCAGGGGGATTTAAAATTCCAAGTTAAAGTTTGGAAAAAAGAAACGAAAGAAACCGGAGAATGGCCGGGGTTCGAGATGCTACTGAGAGTTTTTAATAAGAAGAAGAATAAAGAAATAAAAGGATAATTATGCAGAAAATGGGGATTTTGGACAGGGATGTGGATGAGTATTTTGATGTTATGGATGATAGGGTGTATGATAGGGAGTAGGACGAAGAAGTCCATCAAATTTTGGAGTAAACTGTGGAAAGTAAAATTGGTTCGGTCCATGAGTAGAGAAATTAATTATTGAGAGTAAAAAATTTGTTTTTGTTTAAAATAAAAATTTATATTTCTTCTATTTTTTGGAATTAAAAAAGAAAAACAAAATATAAATATAATTTCATTTTAATTTAGAGAAAAGAGGAATTGGAAAGATAAAAAGCCGCCATATTAGCTGAAAGACAGAAATAATTAGACAGATTGTACGGATACAAGAAATTTAGTAGTAGTAATTATTAATTAAACAATTTTATTGATATTCAAGAATAAGATTACGAAGAATCAGGTTAATTATCCAATAGTTAAAACTTAAAATAAAATATATAATTTGAAAATAAGCAAGACGTATAAAGTCAATAAAAAGCTTAATAATTAATTGGAAATATAGATATAAATACAAGCAGTTATCAAAGATAGTTTAGATAGTAATAAGATATATAAAATGAAAGAAATCAAGATTAATTAGAGTTTAACTAAAATTATGGTATTTAATAGTAAAAATAAGATGATATTACAACTTAAGAGGACGATTAAAACGATGAAAATTTATATTATGATGACGAGAAAATTTAAAAATATATACATGAATAAAGGCCGAATTTTGAGGAAACTGAAGAAACTTTACAAGAACACCGAAAAAGAATGAGGTAATTAGAAGAAATGTATAATAACAGAAAAGAACACTAGGATGAGTACGAAGAAGAACAGCGAAAAATTTAAGAAAAAATTAAAAATGGAATTATGAAAAGACCTTTAACTTAGGAAGAAATAGAGTAAATGAAATTTGAAGAAGAATTTAAAGATTATGTGAAAAACAGAAAGTAATTATTTATTATTTATTGTAACTTTATATGAATTTATTATATTTTTTATTTTAATTTTTTATAGTATTTAAAAATCAAAAGTTTAAATAAATTTTACTTTTTTTTTAATTTTATATTTTAATAAGAAAAAATGATGAAAGAATGAAAATGAGTCAAACAGCTAATAAAAAAGAATTTGACGTTTTTTAGTCGACTTCTCCAAATAAAAAAAGTTGGAAAAAGCCGACTCATGCGCAAATGGTGGAAAATATTTCTTCTCTTTATCCGTTAGAAGTTTAAAAAGAGTTGAGAAAATAAGCGAGAGAGGGAAAATAATTCGATAACATAGAAAATATGAACTTGACTTAGTCCGGTTTTATAACGAGTTAATAATCATTTAAATAAAATTTAAAAAAGGTAACAAGCTAAGAAAGCGAAATTTGCATGTTACAAGGGTTATTTGATAAGTTAGACAGGTAAATTAAAAAAAGTTAATAATAATATTTAAAAAAAAAATTTATATATATTTATTAATATAAATAATAAAAGATTTATATAAATATATATTTTTTAGAGGATAAAAAGGAAAAATAGATAAATTTGATTTGGGCTAAGAAATAATGAAAAATTAGGAGTTGAGAGAAATGTATAATATAAATGAGCATAATTTAAATAAAGAACTTTAAGAATTTAAATCACAAGAATAGGGCTACTTAACGCCCGGAGAAATGACTAAATTTTTTAAAAAACCTAGAAAAATGGTAAAAGCTAAAAAAAGCCAAAATCTGTTTACCAGTGAAATTAGATAAAATAAAGCTTTTTAAGAGGAAGAAAAATAAAAAGAGAGTCTTGGAAACTGCTTACTATCTTAAGAACATATACAAATTATGAAATAAATTTTTGACCAAGTTGATAAAGATTAAGATTGGGTTATAAGAAGATGTAAGTATTTTTAAAATTATTTTTTCAGCATTTTCTGATTTTTAAAGATAATTAATTAAATTTATATTAAATATTATTTCCAAAAAATTATAAATTACTTTTAAAAAAACAATAACTATAACATTTGGTATTAATATGATTTATTTATATTTAAAAATAGAGAATTTAATAAAGGCATTAAGATAAGACATAAGAATAGCTAGAATTTTACATTTACCTGCAGTTTATTTGGCCAATATAGACAAATAATTAACAACTGATAGGGTTTTGTACAGAATAGAAAAAGAAGAATTTATCGGAAATGATGAAGAAAAAAAAAATAAGGAGTTTATAACCTGGGCCTAATTTTTAGATTATTTTACAGACATATAAAATTTAGGAAAAAAAACTGAGGTTTAAAAAAATGAAGATCTATTGAAATCTTAACATATGAAAATCTATTCTTAATTTAAAAATGAGTAAATTAAAAAAATAAAAAATTAATATTATAAATTTCGTGTTAATTATATTTTTAATATTATTTTTATTTTTAAAAGAATGGATGATTAAGATACAATAGAAATTAATGAAAATGTAGAGAGAGTGCTGAAAGAAGCTTTTGAAAAAACGGAAAAACACTCAGAAATTTATGTAAATTCTTCTTATTTCATAGAAAATGTTAGAATGCACCCAGAATACTAAAACATATCAGGTATAAAAAAGATATATATATATATTTTTTATTAATTTTTTTTTATATATAATTATACATTTTAATTATTTATTTTTATTTTTTTTTATCAAAAATTATTTTTTATTTTAAAGGAATGCCAGGCAGAATTAAAGCTGTTAATTATGAATTAGAAGATGAATAAGTTAATATGGTGTTAGATAGAATGGAATAGGAAGCTGAAGAATTTTTGGAATTTGACGAAATAATGGAATTTTTTTCTAGAAGAGGAAGACCGAAAGCAATTTAAGAAAAAATTGATGGAAATAAATATGGAACTAGCAGTTAAGGGGCAGTTAGATTAATGGATTAAGAGTAAAAAATTTTTGGGGGAGAAAACACTTTTAAACTATAATAATAATTTTTAAAAAAATCCAGTCTTAAAAATTCATAAAATGGATCTTTTAAGTTTTAAGATAATACCTACTCCACTAGTTTTAGAGAAAATAATGGCCTTAATTTTAAGGAATACTAGAATTTCGGAAAAAGTTCAAGTAGCTAAAATAACTAATAAAAATATTAATAATAGTAAGATGATGAAATTGACGATAGAGAATATATTGATGCATATGACTCAGATCCTGAAACTTACTAATACCACAGGGGCACATAAAATATAAACAAACCTGTGCAAAAATTGTCGAAATTAAATAGTAATATATAAATAAATAGGAATTATAATTATTAATAAAATTTATATTTATTTATTTGTTAATATTTTATTAATATATAAAATTAAATATATTGTTAATTTTTAGGAAGTGTAAGTAATAATAATTTTAATAAATCTAACAGCTTCGGAGAAAGGAGCTAGGGAAATAGTCCTGATATGAAAAAATAAAGTAAAGTTGGGTTTTCTACTGTATAAATTAATTAATTCCCCGCCTAGTCAACTTAATCTTTTTATGCAGACTCATGTAATAATTATATAATCGAATTATAAATTTATAAATTAGTAGCAAAATAAATTGATTTAATATAAATTATTGAAAAAATAATATTTATTTTAATTAAAATATTAAATTTAATTTAATTCTCTTTTAGCTTTAAATGGATAAAGAATGACATATTAAAGTATAGGTGGAAGGCCGCCCAGGGCAACATCAACATAAGGGCTTAGAAATTCTGGTGAATTTAAAATAACAAAACCATAACCATTTTAGTTTGATGAGAGAGAAAGATAAAGATAAATGACTAGATCTATAAGTTAGCGAAGATTTGACGGTAATTTTTATGAAATTATAATTACTTTGATTTATGATAATATTTTTAATATTTTATTATTTAGAAATGATCGATGATATAAGATAAAAAGAATATGAAACTTATAATTAACCTTTCAGAGCCAACCCAGTTCCTGCCCATGTTAAAAAACCGCTATTTTAAAAATTAATGCACAACTAAGAAAAAAGAAGAGCTGATGTAAGAGCAAATTCTATAGCTATAACTATATCAAGAGAAAAGCCTTTTTCTTTTTATTAAAGAGATATTGAAAAAATGAAAGCAAAAGTAAATTAAATTAAATTTAATTTAAATACATAAAAATATATAAATAAATATTAAATAAAATTATTATTATGTTAATTATATATTAACATATTTTATTAATTATACAAATAAAAAGAAAAAAAATAAATGGGAAAGAGAATAATTTGTATTTAAAGCAAATAAAGTACCTTGGTTCTGTAACGTCGATCTTTTGGATCGAATAAATAATGAAGAAGATTAAAAAAGAAAGGAAAGGGTGGCAAAAGAAGCATAAAGAATAATGTAAATGAGTAAATTGCCTCCGAGAATGGAAATGCATGAATAACAAAAAAAAGCTAAATTAATGAGAGATGGAATTGGAACTATAGATAATTTATAATACAATACTAAATCTAATAAATATACTTAAGGTATCTATACATTTCATTTATTTAAATGTTTTTTTTTTACAATTTATGGTTATAATTAATTTTAATTTTTTTAATCCAGAAATGAGTTTCTAGCCGTAAAAAGCTAAGCCTATTCCCGATTTTTAGAAATTATAGAAGAAATTTTAAGACGATTTGGATCATAAAAGACAAAGTTAAAGAACTACTGAGGTTAAACCCTTTAATTTTTAAGAAACTAGAAAAGCCCCACCTAGGGATTATTTAGATTAAGAAAATACTTTAATGAAATAATAAAAAGAAAAACCTCCTATTGATAAAATTGAGTATGCGAGAAGAATAACAAATAAAGAGCCGGATTATATGCCTCCAAGTACCAAAAAATTCGAATCATACGTCAAAAAATAAAAAGAAGTAAATTTAATATAATTATATAATTATATTAGTAAATAAATAAAAAATTTTAGTATAATTTCATTAATGTAAAATAAATATTTTTTAAAATAAGTTAAAAGAAAAAAAGGAAAAAGAAGAATAAGAAAAATAAAAATAATTAGAATTAAAAGAAAAAAGAAGAAAGGAGGTAATATATTAGTTATTTAATCCTACTTATAAATAATAAATAAATAAATAAATAAATAAATAAATAAAATTATAAAAAGGCTGCTAAAAAATTCCGTGCTAGTGGAATAGTTAAAGATAGAGCAGAAGAAACAAAAGTAAGATTAGAATAATAAAAATAGGCCCAGGAAACAACATTTAAAAAGTAAGCTGAGGAGTGGAAAAATAAAAAATAAGAAATCAAAGAAAAAGTGGCATCAGCTCCTTATTTAGTAGAAAGACGTAATTTTTATAAATATATTTAAATTTTAATAAATTTTTTAATAACTATTGTATTAAAGTTTTTATTAATTTTAATGATTATGAGTAATTTTAAATATTTTATTTTAAATAATTTTTTTATTTAATTTATTATAGCACCAATTAGAGATAAAAAGTTGGCAAAATTAAAAGCATTAAATAAAATGCATTAAACATGTATAAAAAATAAAATGACCGAAAAAGAAATGAAAGAAGTTTTCACTAAAGAAGAGTTATTGGAATTAGAAGATTTGTAATTTATTAAAAAAAGATATCCTAAGTATTTTGAAGAAATCGAATTATAAGTTTGAAATTTTTAAAAATACATATATAATTTTGTATTTTAATTTTCAAATAATAATAATAAAATTAGTAGTAAATATATGTTTATATGCTTATATGTTATAATAATTTATATAATATATTAAAATTTTATGGGTATAATTACAACAAACCAGTCATGGCGCTTTTTATATTTCTATTTTTTTTACAAAAAATATATCTTTTAATATTTTTATTCTAATAATTTAATTATATCTCAGAGCTATCAGCAATGAAAATTATCTTTTTAAAATTATAAAATTTAAAGAAATTTTAAATATTTGTCAAATATTAGAAAAGAAAATAATTAAGCTTCCGAAAAAAAAAAAGAATTAAAATATTCATAAAATCGATTTGAAAAAATACAATCAAAGAAAAGTTTTTAAAAATTTGAAAAAATAAAAATGGAATAAAATTCTTAGGTTAAAAGAAAAAGACTGGAAAAAGAAGAAAAAATCGCAGCTTTAAAATTAAAAAAATTTCCCGACTTTTTATTACTTTAACCTATTATAGATGACTAAGGGGGAAAAGTTTATGATTAATGGCAATTTAAATTTAAAGGCAAATAAGGGACTCCTTTAGAAGGAGGCTTTTATGACGTTATAATAGAATTTGGCTCTGATTACCCTAAAGAACCTCCTAAAGCTAAATTTGTTAATGGATTCGTACATATGCACGTTTATTTGAGTGGAGGTAAATTATTAATATAAAAAAATTTTTTTAGATTTATTGATAATAATTGATATAATTTATTTTAATACATTAATACAATAAAGTTTTCTATAGAATTTTCAAAAAACTTATAAATTTTCAGAGTTGTAAAAAATATAATTATTTTTAATTGTCCATTTTCTTAAAGCCAGATTTAATTTAATACATTGGTCTTTTAAAAAATATGTTTAAAATTTATTAGATTTTATTTTAAAATAATTAATCAAGACATTATTAATTCAAAATAAAATAGAGTGAAATTTTTTTTATTATTTAATGGATTTTTTTATTAATACATATGATATTTAAATATTTTTAAATACAGATATTTGTTTACCTTTGATACAGTCGCACTATTACTCTATGGGGCTAACTGTATTTTAAATTGCGCAAAATATTTACGAAATGGTACACGGTGTTCCAAACCCTTCAGATAAAGCTAATTAATAAATGGAAACCTTATACAATCAATCAAAAGAAGCTTATTATTAAAAATTAAAAGATTAAGCTAGTAAATTTAAACAGTATGAAAACTACTTATGTAGACCTTTAACCTATAGATTTTGAATTTAATTGAATGATATATTTATATTAGTTTTTTTTATAAATTTAATAAATGAATTTTTTGAGTTTTAATTTAATTCCTTAAGTTTCAGTACTAATGTTGTAATTTTAGAAAAATAATATATTATTTTCTCTAAAATCTCATAACTTTCCAAATACATTATATATAATTTTAATATCAAAATAGCTATAAACTATTTTATTGAACAATCTATAAATAAATATGACTAAAAAAAAAATATCACTTACCTTTTTTTAGAAATAAGTTATATTTTATTTTATTAAAATAATTTTAAAAAATAAGGAAAGATTTTCATTTTAAAAAGCTAATATTCACAACTGAATCGTATATTTTAGTGGTAGAATGATTGCCTTACACGCAATTAATCCTGGATCGATACCAGGTACGATTAATTTTTTTTTATTTTTAAGTAAAAAAACTAATAAATAAATATTTAATTAAAAGCAAAATTGAAAATAAATTAAAAACTAAATAAAACAATCTAATAAAGTGAGTTTAATTTAATACAATTAACTATTATATTATTATAAATTTAATAATATTTTGTTTATAAGTTGGGTATTTTTTCTCTCTAAGATGTTGATATAGTATTTAAAAACTAGTTTTCTATAAATATCCATACCAATATATTATTTAAAAAGTACAGGATTTATATAGAGTAATAAAATTAATTAACTTTTAAAATGTAGATTAAATGTTTTAATTCATTTCTAAAATATTATTTATATATTTTATTCTCCTAAATATTAATTTCTATTAACATAAATTACTTAATTAATATATTTTTAATAATCATTAAGATATAAGATTTAATTCAATTAATATTTTCACACTACAAATAAAAATTTAATTAAAAGCAATAATGTATTGATAAATTATAATTAATTAATTTAATTTACAATATATATTTCAACTAATGAAATTTTCTATACAAATTTGTAAAGTAATTAAGAATAAATATAAAAATGTCTATACAATTATTTTAAAACCTATTTAAAGAATAATTTATTAAATCTGTAACCTATTTTCGAAAAATAATTTAGAACAAGAAAAAACTATAATTTTTGAAATAATTTTGAGAATTTTGGTTAAAAATTTAATAGAGTCTTATTTTTTTACTAAAATTAGGCAATAAAATTAATAATATTAAAAATTTATTTATTCTTATTTAAAAATGATATATTAATAAAAAATTTTGAAAATACTATATATTTTAAAATAATAATGTTAGAGTAGAAAAAGATTACTATAAAATACATATGGTACTTATAAGTTCAATTAATATTTTAAATTTTAATTTTATAATTTAAGAATTTGAATTGGTTTAAATAAAGAAATAAAAAGATTTTAATAATTAATTAATATACTATATATTCAAATACTAAAATTTTTTATTTAATTAATCATATATATCTAATATGTAAATTATTCTATTTTATCTTAAATTTTCGGAAAATGTTAGTTTAAAAATAGGATTTCAAAATCAAAATTTATATAACCATTATAAATTTTCCTATTATTTTACCGAAATAGAATTTTAATATTTCAAAATTTTTTGTATAAAATAATTATAATGGTAGACTCAGAGGGAGGATAAGTGATGAAATTACTTTATTTTCTATGTTTAATGTCTTATAGATAAATTATAAACAAATCATCACTTAAAAAATATAATAAAAAGTGATTTCTTTTAATGTGACTAATTTTTTTAAAAAATAAAATTAAAGAGCACTTCATCTAATAAAAAAATCAAAAACCAAAATAGTATTAATAAAATCTAAAAATTAAAAAAAATAAAAAAAAAATAAACAAAACAAAACAAAAGAAAATAAAAGAAAATAAAAACTAACACTCAACCAATCAAAGAATAGATTATATAATATAAAAAAAGTAAAACCATTGGATATTTTTCACAACGATTTTGAATGAAAAATTAAATTCCTGTAAATTCTATGGACCCTTAGGTCTTAGAATATGCATAATAATAGCACATGAAATAGTAAATTTCGCATTTTCCCTCGTAAAAAAATGAGTTTTTTACTTATAAAAAAAATGAACAAGTAAACAATGGTAATTTATAAAACTTAAGTAATGATATTATAAAACCAGAATATGTAAGTTCAACTAATACTTAATAGGGGAAATAAAAAAAGATTTAAAGTTCAGAGGATGAGGACATATTTGAAAGATACTATTAATAAGAAAGTTATGAAAATTTCAATAAGAAAATTAATTTAAATAATAATAATAACAATAATAGTATTAATTAGCTTAAATAATGTGATATATTAGGTTAATTTAACAATATATAAGGAGTAAATTAAATAAATTAATAAATATAAAATGAGTAAAACAGTGAAAACAACCAGAATTTTTTATAGCAATAATAAAAATAATAAAATTAAGTAGAATTTTATTAGTAATAAAATTTTTAATAATAAAATCAAGATAAACAAGAAAGATTTAATAGTGATTCTAAAATTTATAGCAATATTTAAAACGCTATTTAAAAACCTTTTTAAAGTTATATTTATTTTGATAATAACACAAAGCCAAATTAATTTGTTGATAAATTTTAAAACCTGCAAAATTATAATTACAACTTAGATAATCGATAAAATAAATTTAAATAACAGGAAAAAATAACAGATAATATAAGTTTTAATCCGTTGTAAAGTTAAATATTAAACAAAAATAATATTAACAATATCTATCAACATGATATGGAAAATATAAATATGCAATAATAGATGGATGTATTAGATTAAGGATAAGATTTTCCTTAATAATAATATTCATAATAATAATAACTATAAAATAATTAGGTTTATTAGGAAGATCTTGTTAATTTTTCTCAATTAAAATAAAATAAGGAGAGATAAAAACATAAATAAAAATTAATTTAGTAAGAGTAACAATAATTTGAGACAATAAAAAAATATAATGATTAATAAAATAAAGATAAAAATTAAAATGCTAGAAAAAGTAAAAATATAATTTCTAAATAACAATATTTAGAAGATTTATCTTTTCACAATAGAGAAAGTATAAAATATTTCTCTGGAGACACAAGATTAAATTAAAGACCTTATAATTTTTATAATAACATAGCATAAAAATAAAAGTAAAAACAAAAATTAAATGAAGATAATTAGTATTAACAAGAATAGTAAGAATTACAGGAAGATATATTTAATAAGGAATAAATTTAATTATAATAATAAGATTAAAATTCAAATTCAAATACAATGTAGCAAGTAATAAGATAAAAGAATTTTGATGATATTTCAATAGATGAAAAAAATATTTAAGAAATAAGTGGAGATATTGTTTAAACATAGAATTCTAATTTATAAATATAATAGTAATAATTAAAATAATAATAAAAGTAAGATGAAAAACTAGGGGTAACGTTAAATAAAGAAAAATATTTATAAAGTGAAAAAACCAGTCAGCAAAAGTTAAAGCAGTAATTCATAGCAAAACACGATTTTAAACAGCCAAATAAAAATCCATAAAAAAAAAAAAATGATATAATAAATACAAACACAAATTTGGAGTAAAATAGTCAGAAGAATTAAATTTTGAGAAAAAATTATAGTTTAGAAATTGAAAAATAAAGCAGCAATAATAAATTATCGTCAGATAGAAATATTTAAATTAAAAGTTCTCGTTCTTTGATCAAAACAAAGTCGAATACAAGTGCAAATACTAATTAATTTTTCAATTATACTTATAATAGAAATAACAGTTTTAATACTACTAATAATAATTAAATGAGTTTAAGCGAAAGTAATTAACATTTTTCGAGTTTTAACAACACAAATAATAGTAATAATAGCAGTAAAATGGAACAGCATAGTATAAAAGAAAGTAGTTAAGAAAATTGTAAAAATTTGAGTTCAGAAATGGCTAAAGTTCGTAAAAATTTGTGGAAAAATTTAAAAAGTTAATTTGTAGCTTATGTTGAAAAAAATTCGTCCGCTTTGAGAAGTAAATTGTAAAAAAAATATACAGACAAAGAAATTAAAGATTTTTTTTTCCATTTTAAGCATTTAGTAAAAAGAGCTTAAGTGACAAATCAGTACACTTTTTTAAAAATCTTTTTTCCAAATAAAAAGTAAATTGAATTTCAACAACATGTTCTTAACCCACTTAGAGGAGAAGGCCAAATTTTAAAATACAAAAAGATATTAAGAATTATTTTGCTATAGTTTATTAACCAAGATTTATTTTAAAGTTGCTTATTTCATTCAAAAATTAGATATTGGAATTTGTTTTTAAAATAAAGACATTATATTTTAAACCTTCTTAAAAGGACAACTCACGTTTAGTGATTTTTACAACTTAATATAGTGGTTGTAATATTTATATACTATATTAAAATTGTAAGTGTTAATAGAAAATTATAAGAAACCTTAATCTATGAGTATAAAATAATTTAAAAGGCGAATGAAGGCTGATAAATAAAAATATTAAAGTTTAATAATAATCATTTTTAAATTGTAAAAATTATGAAAAAAAACATGTATAAATTAAAATTTAGATAAATATATGGGAAGATAAAACATTAATTTATCTTAAAATCTTAAGTTTATAGCCTAGAAATATAATTACGGTTATTTAATAAAGAGTTCCAATCAAAAAATTTTTACTTTTATTAAACAAAAAATTATATTATTAACCTTTAAAGATAAATAGGATTAATACAATATTTTTAAATTTTTATAGTAATTATTTAATAAATATTAACTTTTTTAACCTAAACATATAAACGGAATTAACACATAAGAATAAAATGGGTACTATGATGAAGTATAATTATTATAAGTATTCAAAATTAATTAATTATGTTGATAATAATTTATGAAGTTGATATTATCTTGTATAAACTTTGAATTATTAAAATATATAAAAATTGTATGACTCTATAAAATATAAATACTTTAAAGATATATAAAAATAATTATAAATCACTATAAATATTACTTTTATACGTTTATAATTTTAAAAATAATAAATTAATTAGTAATTTTTAATTATCATAAAAATGTTTTTATCCAATATATTGGGTAGTATAAAATATAATATTTATTCTTTTAAATGAATTTTTGTTGATTTAATAAAAAATTACAACAAAATTGATAAAAAATACGTATTTTAATTTATCATTTATACATAATTTAATTTAGATTTTAATTAATAATAAAAAAAAAAAGGAAATATATAAAAAAAATAAAAAAAATGAAATAAACTATTTTAATATTTATTTTAATTTTAAGTGTTTTCAGCTTAAAGAATATCTCGGGCTTATAAAAAACTTAATTATAATAAGATACTGATAAAGTACCACTTTATTTAGCAATTGTAGTGCCAAATGAAGAAGCAAAACCTCAAGTTTAACATTTTTTGGCATAAAATCATGAAAATCTTTTACTTACTTATTCTGAATTTAGCGAAGAAATAAATAGCGATTTTAATTAGGTTTAAACGGCATTTGAAAAAGATAAAAATCAAGCTATTTGGAGATTCCCTGATACTTGGCACACTACTGTTTTGTATATTGGATCAGATATGTCTTAATTGGGTTATTAATTAAATTTATGTTTATGTTTTTATTGATATATATATTTTAGTTTAAATTTATAAAAAATTATTTTTTCGCATTAAAAATATAAAAAAAATATTATTTTAATATTAATAAATTTTAAAGTAATGAAATTTATAAGTAAAAGTTTATATTAATTTTTAATAATATTTTTAATTAGATACCAAGTACTATAAAAATTTTAAACCTGGTTAAAAAGTACCTTTAAAATCTTCAACCCTCGTTTACGTACCTAATAAAATTATGTGTACTCCAGTTTTCCCCAAAAATGTAGACATATAAAACAAAGTACCTCATATAACTTTAATGTAAGGGGAATGGAATGCAGTTAATTGTAATTCAGTTTTGGAAGCTGTTTTTGGAGACGGCTCTCCTTTGGAAGCTTATTATGATAAATTATAAGATGAAAATTTACAAATTATAGACCATATTCCATCTATTAATATTAATGGAGAAGATGTTCAGGTTTTTATAATAAAAATTAATATCGTAAACTAACTTTTATGGTCTGAACTTGACTTTATTGGAATTAATGAGAATGTTTATTAATCATGAAATAAAATGGCTATATTTTAGTTAATTATTTAAGAAAAAATTTTAATTTTTTTATATTTGATTTTTTAATTTTAATTTAGAATATTATATAAATTTGTAATTAAGTATTTTATAAACTAAAACATGTATAATATTACAATAGTTCTTTACTTTACTTTAATTTTTTTCTATATCTAATATCACTTTAAATTTCTAGAATATTATTGCTTCAATCAATTATTAATTAATTTATTTATATTATATTTATTTATTTCATCATTTTTTTATATGGATCGCGTAATAAATATAATAATATTATTATTTTCTATTTTATACAATTAAAATATATAATTATAGATCTAATTAAAAGAATAAAAAAATTTAATTAAAATAGAGGTTTCTATTTTAAAATTCATTTTTAAAAAATATTAATATATAATTTATAAATATTAATTAATTAACAAAATTCGATGCTATTTATTTATTATTAATTATTGATAATATTAATAGTTTCGACTATTTATTTTATAAATTGTATTTTTTTTTGATTTAATTATGTAAATTTTTTTTAGTTTTGATTTAGCACTGTTGTTTTTTTATATTTATGATTGAATATCTATTTTTAAGAAAGGGTGCAATGGATTCGGTTTTATTAAACAATTTTTATAATATTTAAGAATTTTTAGTTACTTTAATAATATTTTTTTTGATTATTTTGATTAAATTAAAACAAAAAATAAAAATCTTTTTTAAATAAAATAAAAATAAGAAAAAATTCAAAAAAATTATAAAATACAACTATGAAGCAAATTAAATTTCAGTAAATCAAAGAAAGTTTATTCACATTTAATTATTAAACATT
Source organism: Pseudocohnilembus persalinus (assembly GCA_001447515.1). Lineage (NCBI taxonomy): Eukaryota > Ciliophora > Oligohymenophorea > Philasterida > Pseudocohnilembidae > Pseudocohnilembus > Pseudocohnilembus persalinus. Next base: position 28,456 of record LDAU01000063.1, read on the forward strand.
TATTATTTTAAATTTAAAGATAAGCATTTTTAAGAAATAGCCCTTAAAACATTTTAAAAAAACCAAATTTACTGATTAAAGAATAAAATAAATTGATAAAAATGAATTAATAATAGAATTAAAAACAGCAGATCCAAACCCAGTTTAATAAAAGAGGGCCTGTAAACTTTTAGACTAAATAATTTTATAATTATTCAAATATCAATTAAAAATAAAACTAGAGTGAATAACAAAATTTTTGGGATATCGAAAGATCTGAGGCTTTTAAAAAATGGCAAGAATAAATTTAGTTGATATTGAAAGAAATGGGTGAAAATATGGATTCAAATAATTAAATTAAAGATTTGGGCAAATCTTTATAGTAAGAATAGAAAATTCTTTTAGCTACTTTACCTTTACTGGAAGAAAAAGAAGTTTCTAAATTTTAAGAATAAGAAATCTAATTATTGGTAAAAAAAATTAATTTTAGAAAATGAAATAAATATAAAATAATTTTAAAATTTTTTAAATAATTATAAATACCTATAAAGAAATTATTCAAGTATAGTAAATATTAAATATTTTTATTTTTAAATATATTTTCAAATTTTATTATTAATATTTTTTTATTTATAAAGAAAATGACAGCCGCAGATTCCTTTTTTAACAGTGGATTAATTTTAGGAATTACACTTTAATCAAATATAAGAGAAGCTGTTTAATTATTATAAGAAGCTTTGAAATTAAAAACTGAATTGCATGGAGAAGGTAAACTATTATTTTTATATATTAATATTAAAATGAAATTGTTAATATATACATTTAATTTATTTGATTAATATAATTATTTTATTTATCATATTTATAATATTTAGATTCATTGTAAGCAGCAACAGTAATGATTAATTTAGGGAGAATTTTTAATACATATAAAATGAATTTAGATAAGTCATATGAATATCATAAAAAAGTTTTAAGTATTTATGAATAAAATAAAATTGGTAATTAATTAAAATTTAAATGAAATTTAGTATAAATTTATATTTAAAAAGTATTATCTATTTATTCTTCTTTTTCAAATTTAGAAAGCAGATAATTGGTTAGGGTTGTTAATGGGTATTGTTATGTTTTATATTAATTAGGTAAAATTAATGAAGCTAAAGAAATGCATTAAAATAGTTTAAGAATTATTGAAATTGAGTTTCCTAATGGTAAAAATATAAATAGTTAATAAATTTTATATTTAAATTTAACCAAATATAATATTTTATTAATAATTAAATTAATTTTTAGAAAATTATTTATAAATTGACCATTATAACGGTCTCGGTTTAATATACAGAGATGAATAATAATTCGAAAAAAGTTTAGAATAATTCAATAAGGCTTTGGAATTATAATAAGGAATAACTGAAGAATAATAAAGTAAATATATTTTTATGGTATTTATTTATTATTTTAATTTAATATTTATCATAAATAAATTTTACTATATAAAGATGAAATAAAATAAAATGGCACTGAATTTTATTATCCCTAATATGAAACATTAGTGAATATATCATCTGTTTATAAAGAATAAGAAAATTTTGAATAAGAATTAGAGTATTTGAATAGGGCAGTAATTGTATAGAGATAAATGGTTCCTGAAAGTAAAAAATATTAACTTACTTTATTTATTAAATTAAATTAAAAATTTAATATTTTTTAAATTAAGCCCATTTGTCTTTGTTTGATACTTATATGAAATTAGGAATGGTTGAATTTAAATAAAAATAATATAATTTAGCTTTAAATCACTATCAAAAAGGAGCGATTTGGATACAATAAAGATATATTACCAACTAAAGTAAAAATTGATAGTATATATTTATATTTATTTATTTATATATTTTATTTTATTTTTAAATTTAGAGCTAGAAAAAAATTAAATAAATTAAGAAACAGCAATTAAAGCTAACTATTCACTTCCATATTAATCAATTTAATTTTATTAAAATGTTGGAGAATTGGATTATGCATAAAATTAAATTGAAAACGGAGAAAAGTCTTTTAAGGCAGCTACTCAAATTGCTAAAAATATATTTGGAGAAAAAAGTCAATAGTATCAATAAATTTAAATCAATTGGGAAACAATTAAATAAAAATACTAGTAATGATAAGTTATAAATTATATAAACATACACATACACATATATATAAAATAAGAAATATAATATATCTAATTATTATAATATTCATAATTCAATTATAAACTAATTAATTATAATAAATTCTTATATTTAAATATTCTTATAAAAATTATAAATTGTATAAATTTTGAGATAAAATTTCAATAAATTAAATTCCAAATTTTAAAAAAATAATAAATATACTTATTCCAATGTATATATAAATCTTCGAAAATATTCTATCATTCTTCACAGTAATCGCTATCTAATTCTTCATCTTCACCTTCAAATATTTTCACTTATTTTAAATTCTTTAATTTTTTTTTAATTTATCTATAAGGGATTTGTATATCTTCATCCCTGTAAAAAAAAAAATTAATAAAATATATACATTTAAAATAAAATATATAGCTTATTATATAATTAATATATAATATATATTTTAATACATTCCTCCTGCATGTAGTTCAAATTTTTATAAATGCTAAAGATTTTTTAATCTATCTGCAAATTTTATAAGATGTGCTTTGTCAACGTCACTATTATTAAAAAATAATAATTTATTAACTAAGTTATATAAATTTAAAATTTGGACTCTAATTAATTCCAAAAAATCAAAATAGCATTTTCTTACAATAAGCAAACATTCAAAGATTTCAAGTTTGTAAGTAAAGATATTGAATTCAAAAGTCTCATTGCAGCCTCATTTGTCCAACCTACTTCTCTTTTATTAATAATATTTCTTTTTAATATATACAAATATATATACAATTTTAATAATAAAATTTTAATTACACATAACTTATTTTCAAATGTTCTAAATTAGGAAAATTTCTTATATATTTAGAAATATGTCTTCGTTCTTCATCTATTCCATCTTCGTCAATTTAGCTTTTATAAGAAATTCAATAAATTTTTTAATTTTAAAATCTTTATTAGTTTATAAATTATAAAATAAATAAATAAATAAACAAATAATTTAGCTAAATTATATTTTTATTAAATATATACAAATCGACGTCTAAACTAGTAATCAAAGGAGCAGGGAGTTTTTAAAGCATTTTTGGAGCTTATTTGAAAAATTCAACTGCATAATCAACTTCAAATTTTAGTTCTTGTACTGTTAAATATTCTTCCTTATCGGCTTCTGTGACTTATTTGCACAAATATCCATTAACTTCAATAAAAAACCCAAAGTTTTTAGGCAGAAAATTGTTGTAAATGTTATTAATTATTTTTTTATTTAACTATTATTATTATAATATTTTTTTCAACATTAAATATTTATATTTTTAAATTGGTTTGTATAAATTATCATATGAGTTTGGGAAAACTTATTTTCCTTAAATGTAATTTTTTCTTTCTAAGTCTTATATTTGTTCTTCATAGTATTTTTTGGCTTGAACTAGGTTTTTAAAAGGTTGGCAAAATAATTCTCCAGTTTCCTAAGATCTAAATGATAATTTTTTAATTTTTAAATAATTTCTTATTTAAATTTTTTTTGAAGAATTAAATTAGAATAATTATATCAATTTATTTGTTTACAATTATTAACCTATTCTTTTATGAACATAGTATTCTTCACTGGTATCAAATTTATTATGTAAAAGTTGTAGTTTCGCGAATTTTTATTTATCATTTATGTTGAAAAAAATCAAATCATAAAACTTTTTTTAGCCATTTTCTTATTCTTTTAAAGGAGTAAATCTCGGCAAATTGGCATTATCACCATAATGCTAAGTTCTTTAAATATAACTATCATAAGCTTCTTTTTCTCTTAATTCCTCCTCATCAGATTAAAGTTCCGAATTATCATTGCTATCTTTTAAAAAAATGCGAAATTTAATAATTATTAAAAATTTTTTTTTATATTTTTTGATTAAATATTAATAATACCTTCTTCATCTTCATCATTATCATCATCATCATCTTCTTCTTCTTCTTCTTCAACTTAATAATTTCCTTTTTCTACTTTTTGTTTATACTTGGAATTAAATTCTTAAATTGCCTTTTATTCAGTCATCTAAATAGAAAGGGATGGTTTTCCTATATTACTACATAATTAATTAAAAAAAAAATGTTTTTTTTTATAATTTTTATTTAATATTTAAACATTTTTTAGGTATATTTTACTCAATTTTTCCGTATCTTGAGAAAAAGTAAAATTCTTTAGGTTTTTATTTTGACTACAATACTTATATTTTATAAAATTTTGTATCTTCAACCATATATGTCGAATAAATTTTTCCATCAGATGTGTAAACTATAAATTCTTCAGAATTTGGTACGGACTCATCCACAGTAGCTCTTTCTATTGATTTTATATTTAATTTTATTAGTATTATATTAAAAATATCTGCGATTTTAACTAATATTTTACTTTTTTTATTCTATTCTTTTTATTCTTCTTCACTTTCACTTTATTCTACCTATTAATCATCATCTTCATCTTGATTTCCATCTTCTTCTACTTAATAATTACCCATTTCCACTTTTTATTCATATTTTTAATCGTATTATTCTATAGCTGCTTATTCTTTTAAGGCTTTTGATATTGTAAATTTGCCATTTGATCTAAAAATAATTTTTAACGGTATTTATTTATAGTTAATGATACAATCTTTATATATGTATTTAGATAAATTTATTTAAAATAATTATTTACCCGATCTTTCCATACCTTGATATCAAATAAAAATTTTTTGGTTCCTTCTTACTTTATATTATTTAGATTTTATAAAATTTTGTATCCTCAACTAGATAACTAGAATAAACTAAACCATTAGCTTTATGAACCTTGTATAATTCACTATTATCTACATTCGGATCAACTAAATTACAATTATTTTTTTTACCTAAATTATTATATAAACTAAATAAAAATTAGCAATAAAATTAAATTAAAATTAAAATTATAAGTCTATAAAAAAAATTACTTTTTCCTTGTCCTTCTTATACTTCTTCCTCTTGCATTTTATTTTATTTTAAATTATCAAACATTTAGAGGTCATCATTATATTCCTCTCTTTAAAAATTTATATTATATAGATTTAAATTCTAAGAAATAAGAAATTTAATAAAAATAAAAGTTTTATTTGTTATTTATAAAATAATAATTTAATAATTAAATAAAAAAATTAATACTTATAGGCTTTCATTTTATCTTTTAATATTTTGTTAAATTCTTCAATTGCCCAATCAGCTTGATTGAATTCTTATATGTTTGTCTACCCTTTAGCACCATATTTCCCAAATCGTATATATAATACATATTAGTTACTTATTTTATCCTATACAACTGCTATATGATAGAATTTATCTTAATTTTTTTTTTCATCTTTACATCTTAAATATTTGTTAAATTCTTAATCATTTTTTATAACCTTAGCATATTTTTCCATATTCTCTTATGACATATTTTTTATTTTTTGTTTTTAATTTAATTTTATAGTATTGTTTTTTTATTAATGGAAATTGTAAAAATTTTGGAGCAAAAATTTGTTTTAAAAAAATCAATAAAATATATTTACTTAAAATTTCAGAATTAAACAGAATTATAAAAATTATAATTAGTTATATATAAATTTATATTTAAATTTGTTTTTATTAAAGTTATGATATAAAAATTAAAATTTTTGTAATTAATTTATTCATACTTTTATAGCTAATTCTTAATATGGTTGTTGTTTAATATATTTATCAAGCGAATCTTATAATAGAATTCCCCAGTAGATAAGTCCAAATACAAAGAAAATTTTAATTAAAAATATACATATCAAAATTGAAGCATAAGGGAAAAAATCTATAGTCTCATATTCTTAAACCCTAAATTATTTTTTTTTTAATTTTTTATATTTATAAAATATTTATATAATAATTTACACTTATATTCCTATTTTTTTGTTTAATGGGTCAAATGATATATAATTATTTCTGAAAAAAGGAGATCCTACTATATTTTTTTTATTTTAAGGGTGTTAAGCCATCATCATAGTAAAAACTGTTTTTTATGCTTGATCGCTAAAATAGTGATTCATGTATTATTTGTATGTTAAACTGATACGTCCTTAATTAGTATTAAAATGTAGAATCGGGTATTTTTTTAGCTAATCATTTTAATCTGAACATATAAGAGAATTAGGAGCTAATGGAATTTCTAATTGATCATTTTCTTTACACAATTGTAAATCATTGGTAAAAATTTTATAAATTTTATCCCATATTTTTTTAACAAATAAAATATGAGATGTTCCTGTATCAACTAAAGCAATTTGAAATGAATAATCTGTCAGTATGTATTTTTGAGCATCAAGATTATGTAATCTACTTTCTAATTACACTCCATTAAATTCTAAATACTATAAAAATTTTAATTTTATTATTAATTATTTAAAATAAAAATTACCCATCTATTTGACTTTCCTGATTGGTACTATGTGCTTTTATTAAATAGATATTTTGCAGTTTCCCCATAATATAAGTTGGACTACTGACCGAAATCTTTCAATGCAAATGTAAAAAAGGGGGACTAAAAAAATTTATTATATTTTTTTATATAATTTAAAAATTGTTAATAAATTAAAAAAGTAATTAAATTTCTACCGATATTATGTGTTACTCATACATAATTTGAAATACATTATCTTTTATATCCAGCCCCAAAACACCATCACCTTATAAATATTATAAATTGGCAGTTTATATTGTTAAAATTATTGGGTATTCTATTTTGTTTTAAGTAAAATTAAAATTAAACCCAATTATCGCATCAGTTTAATAACCAACACTCTTTGCATCAACATACTTTAAAAATAAATTTTTAATATTTTTTTTTTTTTTATTATTGAATAATTTGAATTACTTTTTATGTTTTTTAATTATTCTGAAGTTCGTTCATTAAGTATTGATTTTTTTCATCAATAAAATATGTACTGTTTGCAAATTCACAATTTCGACATAAATTGGAAGCTACCCATAAGATCTGATAAATTATTATTTTTTTTATAAGATTGGTTTTAATAAAAAAATAATTTTTATTATTTTTTTATTTATCTACCATATTGTTATTTAATAAATATTACATGTGAGCCCTAGAAAATAGAAGAAAATTATATAAGCAAAATAATTAAATAGTTTTAAAATTAATAATATATTATTGTTAATTTTTTCATTATCATTTAATTTATTTACGGTATCAAATACAACAGTGAAGTTCTAGTGGTCAATGTTTATAATCCCAGAATAAAGAGTCTGTATAATAAAAAATATATAATAATGTTAAATATTAAATATTTATTAAAAAATAAATAATATAAATTAATTTTAAAATATTGACATTATCCTTATTCATCAAAGGTATTATTTCCTAGTTTTATTTTGAATATTAAATAAGATATAGTACTATAAAAATCCAGTATACACTAGAAATTTTCATATTAAATATTATTTTATTTATTATTTATAAACAATTATTTATTATTCTAATAAACTTATTAAAATTTATTGTACTTTTTATATATTACTAGTAATTTCATTAATAATAGTTAGTTCAAGTGAATTATAGTATTAATAATAAGTTTATATAAATTTAAATTTATAAATAAATTAAACTAAATTATTTGAAGTTCAATATTCATTTTTTATTGTAACAGTTTTATCTTTTTTTAAGTCTAAACTGTCTTGGTCACCAATAAAATCATAATCAATAATTTAATAGTGTTAATAACTAGTTTTTGAATCAAGAGTTTTTTTCACTATTTATCTATCTAAATATAGTGTTCTGTTTACAAAAGAAGACCAGGGGGCAGGTAACTGTGATTTTATTTTAAATTTCTTGTTTAATTATATTATATTTAAACCATTTTGGTCATTATCTTAATTATAATTATTATGGTATTTTCTAGGTAAATATAAATTTTCTTTGATTGTACTTACTGCAATGGTAGGGATATTTTTTTCCTGCGCTAATTAAGTAAATGTTTTTACTATTTCTTACATATAATTTTTTTTTTCTTCGAAATCATGGTCACCCGAAAATATTTAAGACAAATTATCTATCATTATAATTGTAGCTAAGTTTTATTTTTATATTTATTATTTTAACTTTTATTGTATTATGCATAGATTTATAAGTAATTATGAAGGGTTCCTTGATTCCATAATGGTGACAAATTCCTTATTATCTTGTATTTTTACTCCATATTTTTCCTCAAATACTTATGCTTAGAATTATTTATATCCATCTAAAATAAATACTTGATAAAGTTGTTATTTAATATTATTTTAATTTTAAATATCATTATTAGAAGAATTTTGGATATATGAATTTTATTAATTTAATCGTAAAAGTTCATTTAAGATAGAATATATTAGTTGACTTTTTCCTGTGTTATCATAACCAATAATCTCAAATATTTCATTACTTTTAATTCCTCCTTATAATAAGTGATCTAATGCAGGACTATATAATAAAATTATTTTATAAAATAATAATTTTCTAAATTTTTTTAAAATATATATTAAAATTTTTTTACCCATTTTAATCCATAATTCCCGTTTTTATATTATAAACATTTTATTATTATTTTTAAAAAATTTGTGTTCCAGTTTATAATCCACCAGTCATGATTTGGCTAATTTATTTGTAAGCTTGATTATAATTATAGTTTTTTTACTAATGTAAATTTTAAAGTGTATTTAAATCATTATGCTTAAAAAATAATAGCTCTGACAGACTGTTGAACTAAAATTCTTCCTATAATACTTTTTATATTTATTGTTATTTTTATTAGCTAAAATCTATTTACATCAATATTAATTTAATTATTTATTTAATTTTTTTATTTATAAATTTTTAATTTTTTACTTAAGTTGTGATTTAATTAATAAAGAAGTGTTATAAATAATATTTTTAATGAGGTTTTATCGATAAAATTTATCAGAATCTATAGATTTAAAAATTATTTGCATTAAAGTTTTTTTTTGTTTTGAATAAAAATGGTTTACTAATTTTAATATGTAAAAGATTGTATTATATACTATAAATTAATTTTTTTTAATTTCTGATATTTAAAAAATTTTTTTTTAATAATTCATATTTCATTTATAATTATAAGGTTTAATATTCTATAAATTATAAGAGCTATGTTTGAAAACTTGATTATTATTATTATTTTAAATTTTTTAATTTATATTCTTATTTATAATATTAGGGCTACTTTTTCTAGAAGTACTAAATTATTAACTTTTTTACTTAAAAACCTTTTAATTTTATGAATTGCTATTACTTCTATTAGTACCATAATCTTAGATAATTTTCCTGCCCTTTCTCGCACTTTTATCTCTATTATTATTACTAGTATTTCTTAAATTACTATTTGATCTATTAGCCTAATTTAATTTTTACAATAATAAAGACTAATATTATATTTGTTCTTAAATTTATTATTAGTAGTTATTAATTTTTGTATCCTAATATTATGTATTACTTTATTTTTTAACTTAATTTATATTACTTATATTATTAGTATTTTTAAAAATTTAGTTTTTTTATTATAAATTTTAAGTATTTGGAGACTTTGAAGTCAATGAAACCATTTTACGCGCGTAAGGAGAAATATTATTACTTCTATTTGAGAGGGGAGATCTATTTATATTTTTATTATTAATTTTTGGCTAAGTTTCATTTTATTTTATTTAGTTTAACTTATTTTATTATATACTATTTTTCTTCTAGTTTAGAGAGTTTTAAGGAATATTTTGAGAATCAAATTTCATGCTATTAACTGCATAAACATTTTAGGAATTTTTACTTAAATTCTAAGATAAATCTGAACTAAAGGTATTAATTGGTTTTTTTACATTTTTATTATAAGTTGATTCATATTTATGCTAATTTTTGCTGCTGGTATTTGAATTTTAATAAATAGATTTTATTTATGGTTAATCTTAATTATTATCAAGGCCCAACTAGGCTGCTTGTAAATTTTTATTTTCACTATTGTTTCTAGTTAAATTTAAAACATTATTACTATTATTACTGTTTTATTTTTAAAAATATATCTTAATATTTTATTAATTTTAACTATTTAAACCCATGTTACTTTAAAGACCTTGATTTAAAATACTACGGTTTGTATTGTTTGTATTAAGATTACTATTTTTGCTACTATTATTATTGCTGTTACTGCTATTAAAATTATGATTGTAGTTTATTGGAATATGAGAATATGATTTTTTATGCAAAAAATCAGGATCTTTTTAAAGAACATTTAATTTGTTTAAAATTAGATTGTTTTTGTTCTTTATTTATTTTTCATTTTATACAAAATTCTGATTGGCAAATTTTTAAAAAGGCGTGAATTTTTTGGGAGATAATAATGATTTATTTTAGGAATTTTAAGTTGAATTTGAAATATTAAGAATATTGTTGTTTATTTTATTGCTATTTTATTGTTTATTTTTTAAATCGTTTCTCACAGGAATTTGGGAAAAAATATCAATATTTTAAAATTTCTGGGTAGATTTTGAGGATTTTAATCTTGTAGTAGATAATTATCTAATACTACTGCCAGTATTGTTTAAGTTTTGAGTATAAATAGAATTTTTAGACTTATTTCGTAGATTTTTTTAATTTTTACTAAAATTATTACAATTATATCTGTTTTTATTTTCATTTTAATTATTATACTAAGAATATGACACATTTCTTTATAAAGGAGAATTATTTTTACTAAATTTACTAATTTTATTCGAATCCTATTAAATAATTGTGTATTAAACTTTTTTTATACCCATAGAAGGTGAATTGGAGCCAGATTTCATTTTATTTTAATGTGGTTATTAATTTAGAGACTATTTTCTTGATGTATTAGAACCAGACTCTTATTTTTTTTAATTTTAATTTTTTGTCGTAGAAATAGGTTATGCTGGAAAAAAATTATTTGAATTTTCTTTTAATACTTAATGTGATGATTTCATTGTATAGTTATCAAGATTTTAGGTAGAAATCGTTTATTGAAATTACCCATTTGGCTTTTGAAATCCAAACTTTTAATTATTTTTACTATTATTTTCAAAAGTGTTTAGCGTAAGTATATTTTAATTTTTCTTGTTATTTTCTTAGTTTGGTGTTTTATTTGAAAGTAATGAAAATTAATCAATTTTAGGCTTTTCACTATAATTATTGTCAGTTTTTGTAAATTTAAACTCATTTTTTAACCTTTAAAATAAATAAAAATTTATAAATTGTATAAACACTTTACATTTTAAGTTTTACAAATTTTTAAATTAAATTTTTAATAGAAATAAAAGATGTTTTAATATTATTTATTTGAAATCAAATGCTAAAAATTTAAATAAAATAAGCTTAATACACTCTAAAAAATATATAAAATAAATTTCGTACTTATTAATTAGTTAATTCCTATCTTTTGTTCCAGGTGATAGAGATAATACATTTCCTTATTTTTATCTACATTAATTGTTATTTTTTACTACTTTTGTTTCAACAACTTAATTAGATAATTAGTGAATTTTCTAATTTTTTTACAAATCATATTTTCCTTCAGATTTCATTCTATTTATATTATTATTTTAAACTTTTCTATAAGTTTATGATTATAATTGTTAATCATATAAATTATCTTGGAAAATAGGGTGTTTATTACTGCTATAATTTCTTGCTGTTTAAGATTATGTACATTAAACTTGCTAGTCATTTTTATGATTTTCATAATATAAATTAATCATCTCCTTATTTTACATTATTTAATTATTTTATATATTATTTTTGTTTTAATTCTAATTGCCACTTTATTCTCTACATTTATTATTTTTATTTTTATTCTACATCTCACTAAAATTAGCATTTAAATCGTTATTAATAGTATTTAAATTATTTAAATTTATTGATGGTATATTAACTTTTATATTTTATTTAGACATTTGCTATTGCTTTTATGTTTATTAATATAAAAATTCTTAATTTTTTTATGAGCTTACATTTTAATTTTGATTCTTAACTTATTTTTAGTATGTTTAATCTTGTTAGTCATTTATCAATTATTCATTTTATTTTTCTTGATTATATAACTGAATATTTAAAACAGGAGAATTATAGTTATTGTTGTTATTAATTATAATTTAATTTTAATTCTAAATAGTATTTTAGTTATTATTTTATTTGCTATGTAAATTATAATTTTGTTTTTCTTATTAAAATGATTGTATTTTGTTAGTTTATTAAAAGTCTAAATCTTTATTTATAAAATCTTAATTATCTTACCTATTTTTACTGTTCAAATTTAATTATTTTTTAAATTATATTATATTACCATTTATATCTTTCAATTAGCCATTCAAATAATCATTATTTTTTTAGTTTATAATAGGTTCTTGTAATTTATCCTAATTTAAACTTTCTTTTTAAGCCTACTAATTACAATTTTTATTATTTTTTTTACTAGAAAATTATATATTTTGGAAATCTAAGTCGTCTAAATAAAGGATTTTTTATTAATTTTGATTTTTTGTGTTATTAATTTAGTTTCTTTAATACGTATTATTTTCTATTATTTATGATATTTATTAAATATCCTTCTCTAAATAAATTTTACTGTTACTATTTTTTGAGTCAAAAAAATTTAAAAAATCGTTAATGTTTTATTATTCTTAAAGAAAAAATAAATTTGAGTCATTTTTATCTTCTTCTGTTCTAAATAAATCGTAGTTCTGAGTTTTAATCCTATGCTCTTTATACATATTGGACTAAAAAGACAAATCATCTAGAAGTGTTGCTAAATTTTCTTTATAGTTGTTTTAACCATTATTTTATAACTATTAGATCTTTTTATTGTTTTATTAATGCTAAATTTAATTATTTTATGAAAAATAATTACTATTATTATAAGTTTTCTACTTTTATTATTCATCAATGGAGAAGAAATAATTACTATTTTGTTCTTTTTACCAATTTGAATTTTAAAGTATTTTTTATTTATATTTATCATTTATTATTCCTTATTCATTATTTTAATTAATTTACGATTTTTCTGTAAAAAGGGTAGTTAATTAAATATTTGCCAATAATTATTCGCATCCAGGAGGGCATTTTTCAGGTTTAATTTTATTTCCTTGAGAATCTACTTCACAATCATCGCTATCAAAACTACTAGACTCAGAATTTTAGCTAGTTTATAAATTAAGAGCTTTCTTTATTTTTGCATATTCTATTTTTCTTTTTTTATCATGATAATAATTCATCAATTAATTAATTTTAGGTAAAAAATTTCTAGGGATATCTTTATGGTATTTATAATACCTGGTATAAAATAATTAAACATAAATTTATTTTATTTCTTGTATTTAAAATTGAAAATAATAAAATTATTTTATTACTCTGAAAGTGCTTTAATTTTAAAATCATACTCTGAAATTTCATAAATTCTTTTGAGATATTCTTCATTATCATCATAAAAATACTGGTCTTTTAAAGCAATTTATTTGGAATTCGGTTCTTTACTTGATAATTCATTTATATCTTTTAAATAAAAATAATTTTGACTAGAAGAATATTTACTATAAAGAGCTTTTGTTAACAAAGGCTTAAAAGCATTAGATGAATTATATTTTTAACAAAAAACACAATCCTTTATTATTTAAGCCATTTCTTAATCTAACTATGATTAACTGGGTGAATTATCTTGTTATATCTTTGAATCATGAGAAATACAATTTATATTTTCTAATATATTTATTTTATTATTTAATGGCTGGGGTTGGGATTGGCTTTGATTAAAATTTTTATTTGTTTTTTCTGATTTGAGATTAGAAGAATTATTTTTAAATTATTACTATTACTATGAATATTATTGGTTGGGACCATTCATTTATTATTTTTAAATTTAAGCATAATTTTACAAATTTGAATTCTAATTATACATTCTATTTTTAGCACTTTTTAGCTGTATGTTTTATTTGTCTATAAATTTTATTTTAATTATTCTAAAGTTTTCAAAATTTATTAGAATACTTATTTTGTTTTATTTTTAATATTTTTTTATTTTTATTATTTAGAAATTGATTTTTCTTAACAATATTTATATTTTAGGTGTTAATATATAAAATATTACAAAATAAAGAAAAACAGTCAGATATTAGTAATTAATGGAATTTTAAAATTTTTATTTACAAAAAAAAAAGCTTATAATTTATAGAGTTAAAAAAATAACATAATTTTTTCTATCTATAAACAATAATATAATACATATATATTAATATAAATTATTTAATTTAGAATATGTCTACTTTAATTAAATTATTATTGATTTTAGTATAAGTTTTTTAATTAAAATAATATTTATCATCTTATAATTAAATATGATAATTTGAAAATATTTTATTTATATTTTATTACAATTATACTTAGGTTTTTAATAAAAAATGTAATTCAATTCAACCCATGTAATATTAAGAAAAAATAGATGCTATAAATAATATTAAGCCCATAAAAATTTTTAGTTCTAAATCTTAATTCATTACTATTCCCAAAACTCTAAAATTAAAATTACATTAATTTAAAAGAAATATATTAAAAGTCAGTATAAAAATATGGATAAACATAAATATAATTACTTAAAAACTTAAAATTTAGAATTAGATTCCAACTATTGAATCAAGAAGTCATATGACATTAAAATTTAATTCTCATATTTTTGCGCCCATTACAAACCACCTTATTTTTCTATTATATCTATAAATTCTTCATAACTAGGATTTGATATTATTTTTTTATTTTCTTTAAAAAACTGATAATTATTCATTAATTCTTGAATCATTATCTTGTTATTCAATATTAAAACTTATTAAGTGCCAATTGATTTATTTATTTTATTTCCTAAATAAAATACATTCACGATAAATCCTCCATCAAATAAAAAGATTATCAAATAAATCATATAAATATACCATTTTAGTTTAAATTGATAAATAATTTAGAATATAAAAAGTAAAGCTATTTGCATTATATGAAATATAATTAAAAAGGAAGTATGTAGAGCTAGAATAGCCGTTTATGTACCTCCATAATTATATAAAATTTTTCTTAAAGATTCCCAACCCTTTTTTTTAAAAAAAAATATAAATTATTAATTTTATAAAATAAATTAAACATGTATAAAAATAAATATAAATATAACTTTGGATTATTCTTAACTTTTATACTTAAAGGACATAATAAATTAATAGTTGGAAAAAATTTCTTTTTGCCTAATGGTTTTCCTATCCCCAAATTTAATTTTTTCGAAGTTATTATATGTGTCATTTGATTTAGGAGGAACAATTTTCTGGATAAATCTTACCGATATATATAAAATCCTTCATAAAAAACCCAAGTGTGATATAAAGCATAAGGTATATTCAATGTCATAAAAACTAACAAGCAAAATTATAAATTACCTGAATAAGTATCCCAATATTTTCTTATTTCTAATACGTCTAAATCAAATACAATTGTATAGCTAAATATAGCTTGTAATACGCTTTTTAGAAAACTAGGTAAAGTTATACAAATTTTTTTGTTATTTTTATTAGAAAGTTAAATTATTTCAAAAGCCAATTTTATCCCGCTACCAATTTTATTTTTAAATTAATCTTTCGTTACAAAACACTAATTACCATTAATGTTTTTATTTTTCTCTTAGTCAGAATTCAATGTATTTTTTTGAGCAGTTTTATAATTTGTAATATTTTAATTAATTTTTAACTAATTCGTTTTGTTACCTGATATGCTTTCTATTTATCTCATTTATTTGCACATCTTGTAGTTTTACAACGTTACATCATTTTAAAAATTATACATTTTTGAAAATAAATTGTGATAAACTGATAGCTCATATGATTTTTTTTTAAAATCCAAGGACAATTTTTGAACTTATTCATCAGATAAATTTCGCATGAATTATATGTAAAATGAAGATGCTTCTATTACATGAATATCTTTAGAATTTAAAATTTCTTATTTTATTAAAACCTCGTCCTAATTAAACCAATCATTATGAATAGAATTAAGCTGAAAAGCTGATGTTTCTAAATAATTATTTTTAGCTTACTAAATTAATTCTGTATGATAATATCCTAAAATTAAAAAAATTAAATTAAATTCTAATTAAATTTTAATATCAGTATTTTTCCGGTCTTAATTATTACTCTAAAAAATACTATCATAAAATTAAAATTATTAAATAATTTTCATTATTTAACTGTATATATGATACTATTATTAAAGTATATTATTAAAATAAAAAAAAATTTAACTTGTGAATCTAAATAAGCTTTCATAAAAATTTCACATTGAAAATAATTGTTATTTTATTGTCTAAAATTATATAGATAATAAAAAAAAAATATTATGATTAAATGCTTTACAATATTAGTTGCAATAATTTATGTAATATTAGTTAACTAAAGTATTTTTAATTGTAAAAATAATAAATGTGGTTATAATAGACTGGAAAAGCACTGGTTTATATTTTATAAAATAATAATCTTTTTTTTTTTTTTTTTTTACCATATTTTATTGTAAATGATATAATTAATAAAATTGAGAATGTAATATAAAATAATAAAGGAAACCACATTTCAAGTAAATATTAACTTATAAACCCCAGGAAAAATATATGATTTATATAAAGGTAATAGTTGAAATAAGTTTATTTATTGCGTCCCCAAAATCTTAAGTTATAAGCAAGCTTTAAATTTTTATACCTTAATTTGAAATAAATCAATATTAAAGGTCCTAAAATATAGTAGAAAGATATTGCAATCGCAAAAAACTAAAAAAATTATTAATAGTAAAAACTTATTTGTTGGTTAGATGGCTTCATATAATTACTCCCCTTATATTTTTTTTAGGGTTATTGATTTTTTTCTTCAATTTATTATTAAAAACTCATTAATTAAGAACATCTAATAGATTTTGAGAAAATTGCATGATTTTATTTCTAATACTACTGTTTTTATTTTCTATAAGCTTAATAATTTATTGGTAATTCTTTAGTAGCTTTTATTTAATCGATATTTATTACTCCGTTTGTATTATTTTCAGTTAATTATTCAAAATTTTCAACTTAATCTTGCTTTTAACTATTTTTATATTTGCTATCATCAATTTTTTCTTCATTAGACATGCTTGAGGTTTCATTTTAAAAATTCTTTTATGTTCCAGGTATACTTTTGTACTATTTATCAATTTTTTTTGATAATATTAATAAATTTATAAATAAAATTTATATTAATATAACTTAAAAATATAATACATATCCTTTAGGCTCCGCATAAAATTTATATTCTTCATTTTTTTTTAATTAATTTTATATTTCGCGATTTTTTTACTATATATACTCTTTTTTTTAATTCAATTATTATTAATGTATTTAATCTAATATATTCTATTTACTCAAATTTTCTATATTACATTTTTAAAAAGGATTTGTATTATTTTTTTTAACTTAATTTTGGTAATCTTTATAATAATCTTCGCTACTAGAAAAAGACCTACTAAAAAAACAGGGTTTATTTTCCTTTTTAAATATTCTATATCTATAATTTTAATATTATTTGTTATTATAATTGCTACTATAACTACTGGGTTCTGTTATACCTTCTTTAATTATTGGATCATTAATAATATTTACTTATTTTTTGTCTTTTATTTTAATGCTGTTAAGTCTTTATTCTAAAAAAAACTAGTCTTATTTAAAATTTTATATCATTATGGTTTTGTCCTAAGAAGTTTGTGTATGATATCTGTATAATATTTAAAAAATTAAGCTAAATATATATAAAATTTCATTTTAAAAAATAAAAAGGTAGTGGCTTTAATTTACTTGTTTTAAATATCCTTATGTGTGTAAGATTTGTCAAATCTATCTTTATGATTGTCATTTTTATCTCTTTATGTCAAATAAGGATTGAATATTTCTTAAAAGTCTTTTGAATTTAATTTTTCATGCAAATATTAAATATATAAATTTTCATCAATTTCATTGTCAAAATTTTAAAAATTAATGAATTAGGGCATTTTATTAAAAATAGGACCTTCATCAAATTCATATTTATTGTATTAAGAACTATTATAAGATTGATTCACTTAACTTATATTATCAGTTTTACCATCATAATTATCATTTTTATTAAAATCATTTATATTTAATTAAATAAAGCTACTAGAATTAGTTGGACTTTAAATTTATGAGCATATATTTTTTTGATTATCAAATTAAGTTTCAGTAAACTATTTATCCTTTGCTTAATAAGGAATTGGTTTTTGAGAATTATTTTTTTTTACTTGCTATGAAATGAAAATGGAATTTTATTATGTCTCTTATTTATTTTAATTATCAGTGAATTAATTTTTTTATGATATATTATTTAGCTCGATGAAAGTATTTGGCTTTTTATTTAATAATGATCTATTTGATAATATAGAATTATATGTAAAATTTCTGGTTGATTAATTTTAAAATTTAGTGTTATTATTTGTAAATTGTTCATTTGTATTATTTAAATTGCTATTTTTATTTTTATACCATGTTTTATAAGTACTTTAATATTTCTTCTTCATTAAAAATATAATAATTTTTTGTTTTCTTAGTATTTAATATTGTTTTTAAAATTAATAAAATATATTTTTCATCGTATGATTGAGGTAATTTTTATATCAACAATTAAAACTAATTAAATTTATTTAAAATATACTAATTAAATCTTATTGAATATATAAAAAATGCTTATTATAGTAATTTTGTTTAAAAATACATAATATATTTTAATAAATATATGGTTTTCAAAAGATTTTATATATAAAATTTCAATTTAATAATTTTATAAAAATACCTTTTTATCATATTTAATTTCATTTGTTTATTATATTAGCTTTGTAAAGGTTTTTATTATAGGTTTACTTTTTCAATTGTGAATTAATTTACCCTTCTTTTTGATAAGTTGACATAGGAAGCTAATTATTACACATTTATTAATTTTATGGCTCATTACTTTATTTTAATTATTAAAATTAACTTTAAAAAGGCTTATCATTATTGTTTATTTAATTATTTGTTATTTATTCATTTTAATTATTTTCCTAATATTTTTATACTAAATCCTATTTAATGTTCATTTTATTCTGTTAACTATTATTTTGACCTTTTTATATTTAGGTATATTTATAAGGTTAATATTGATTACTGTATTATTCATATTAATCTTTCTAAGAAGAAACAGGTAATTTTATAGGTGAATAATTTAAAAAATTTTGTATTTTTTAACTTTTTTAAAAGGGTATACCTTTTTATTATTATTATAGTTAGTGTAATGATTATAAATTATTTTAATTTTAATTATCCTCTTGAATTGGCTATAATTAGTGTTATTTTCCACTTTTTTGATAGTTAATATTTTAATTTACAAAAGATTATATAAAGCTATCTTTTCCAATCACAGTAGGGCTTTTTTCTGAAAATTAATTAATTTTAACATTGAAGTTATTATTATTATTTTTATTATTATTGTCATTAACTTATTAACCTATTGAGAAATCTTATATATTAAGATTATTTTAATAACATTATTTATTACTTAATATATTGATATTATTTATCTAGTCAAAATTTTTATTATCTGGGGATATATATTTGCTTTAAGGTAACTCAATTTCTTCTAATTTATTATTATTATTTTTTTAATTATTTTGATGATTTTATAATGAAATATTATTTTGCATTATTTTCAAAGAAAAGTCACTTTTTTTTATATTTCTAAGATTTTCATTAGGAATTTATAAAACTTACTCTGAGGTGTTTCTATTCATTGGAGAAAAAGAGGCGGCGGAAAATTTTTTTAATTTTGTCAAATTTTTTTCAGAAGGCGTTTATGATTGAGCCCTACTATTATTATTTGACAAACTGTATTCTGAGTGAACAATATTGTGGCAAGACACATTTCTTGAATTAAAAATTTCTTTATTTGGAACTGTATTAAAAGTATCATATTATGTTTATTATTATTATGTATGGTTATAAGTTTATGTGTGAAATTATTATTAATATTAATTAGATTATAATAATTTAGTTTTTTAAATTAAATAACTAGCAGGGGTCTATGGGGATTGATTGGAATTTTATTTTTAGGTTTATTACATTTATTATAAATGCTAAGTTTTGCTAAATAAAGGGATATCTTATATTTTTTATTTTTATATCTAATCTAAATTTTGTTCCTTAATTTCGTCAATTTGCTCATCATTTATTTAATCATTTTAATCTTTGATTTTATATGAAAATTAAGACACTTATTTAGTATCTTTTTTGTTTTAATTTAAATTTTATTTACAGTTTTTATATTAGGGAGTTTATTCTGTTTATAAAGGGTAGAATTAATTTTATTTATTTTATGAATAACTGTACTTTTCTAAAGATTAGGAATCTTTATGGTGTTGAATTTAATTATTGTATTATTTATTAGGACTTTAGGAATAATTACTTAAACTGGTTTTATTTCTGTTTTAATATTGATATAAATGATCCTTTTTATTTGAATAATACAGATTATGATTACTACTATCAAAATATTCATTTTATTTGCTATTAAATTTATAGGTACATTTTGAGGTGCTTTAGATATTGTTACTTCTATTAAAATTATTTTTTTAATTATTACTTATTTTTTATTATATTTCTTCAGATTTTAAAAATATTTATGTATCTTCAGATTCAATTTTTTAATTCTTTTATTATGGTGAAATAAAGCCTTATAATCTTTGCTCTTATTTTTCTAGACTTCTTGATTATTTTTATATTTAATTAAAAAAATTATCATCTCTGTTTTTTTAAGTTTTTAATGATTTACTTTGTTAAGTACTTAAAGTAGTAGGCTTAATATTTTTTTAAGTTTGTGATTTAATTTTAATTTTACTATTTTATTTGTCAATTTTATTTATATTTTTTTATTAATAATTTTTGCTTTAAATACTTTTAAAAGTTTCTTTATTTTTTTCGGTATTTTTTGGCCTCAAACTTGTATATTTATGGTTTTTCTAACATTCTGTTTCTGTATTATAATATTTTTTAGATATTTTATTGGCTTTACACTTAAAATAGGGTTAATTTAAATTGTTAGAAAAATACCCATTACTTGAATTTAGGCTAAAATGTTGATTTGAAAAAATATTTTTCTAAAAATGACTGCTACTTTATGTTGTCGATTTATTTGATTCTTAAGTTTAATTTTAACTTATAGATTTTGTGGAAGAAGTATTCGTGAGAGCATTTGTTTCAGGAGCCTCATTTTTTGAATCTTTAATTATATCTAATAACTTTTAATTAATTTCAATTGTTGGAACAATGTTGAAATAAGAATTATCTTTGACATTTTTGTTGTTATTTATTTTTATATCAACTATTTATTTTTAATCTTTGTTATTGTTTTATGAAGTATTTTATTATTGACTGGGATCTTATTTCTCATTTTATTTATCTAAAAGTCCATCAAATTAATATTTATATTTTTTATTTAAGGTTTTTATTTTTAGGTCTTCTAATTTTTCTCTATTTTAAAATTATTCTATATTTATAATTTTTATTTTATTTACTGCTAAGATAAAATTTTATTTTTATTTATAGCTGAGTTAAATGAAATATTGGGTGAAAGATTATCATAACTTTAATTTATTTGATTTAAAGATTATACCTAATTTTTATAATAAAATATTATTAATAAAGCTTAAAATATTAATAATTACCTTATTTTGGCTTTTATTTTCATGACTTGAAAATTATTATTTTTTTTTAAATTAACTGTTACTCATATTTTTCATATCTTAATTTTAGATTTAATTCTTCTTTTTGCTTTAAAAATCATATTAATAATAATTTTTATTTAAATCAATATATTTTTATTAATTAGCCTAATTTTTATGTTATTCAGAATCTACAACTTAATTGTTTTATGAATTTTTTTTAGCTTTTTCTTGAATTTTATAAGCATATTATGCAAAATCATTAAAATTATCTTCTTCAAAAACTTATGAAACCAGTGTAATCGGATTTTATTTGCACAAAATATTTAAATCATCTTATAAATGTGCGTTATTTTTATTGCTATTATCAAAAATATTTGCTTAATTTTTTTCTTTTTTTTTTAATTTTTTTTCCAATAATTTAAACTATGATTCTAGTTAGGAATTGGCAATTAAAAGCTGAGACTTTCTTCTAAAATCAAGTTTACTATTTAAATTTTATAGACTTTTATAATAGTCATTTTAAATTGGATTAATTTTAGGGCTAGAAATATCATAACCTTTTTTATTGCTTTGAATAGTATATTATTATGTTTTAATTTTACTAGTACTTGGCTCACTATACTTATATCCTACTAGTGGATTTCTAATTTGAGTCAAACTTTTTCCACTCCTATTTTTTCTGCTAAATTTTTTTTCTTACATTTTTTTTAGAGGAGAATCTGAATAATCATAAATATTATTATCGATTGTATTTTATTAGTTAAGGTCAATTTATAATATATTTTTATTTTTTTTATTTTAAGGATATTTTTTGGTACTTATTAAACTTTAAATATTAAATTATTAATTTTATTGATTATTTGGCTTTTAACCATTTTTAAGATTATTAATTTACTACATTTAAGTACTCTGTTATAATAAAAAATTCTTATCATTTCTTTGGTAATCATACTCGTAATTTTCTTCTGAAGAATCTATTTTATAAAGATTAATATGAAATGTCAAAAATAAATTGGTATTTATTTAAATAAATATTTTTAATCTTTAAATGACTAATTGCTAATTAGAATTATTAATAAAAAAAATACCTTAATTTCGAATATTAAGTACATAGTTTTATATTTAATTATTTTTTTTATTCCCTCTATAACTATAAACTTCTGAATCTTCTTGATTGTTTTAGGAACTTTTTTTATATTCTAAGGTATTACTATTAGTTTAATTTAAATTAAATTAAAATGGATCTTCACCTAAATTTAAATTCGAGCTTTGTATATAACCATTAACGTTTTGAATTAATTTATCATCATTTTAGTTATCATTGATGCTTAAGTTATCAATGTTTTTCATTACTACTTTATATAAATAAGTGATAAATATATATTTATATCAATGTAATTTCAAAAATTATTATGAATATTTTTATATTTGCGATATTAGTATTTATATTTTATTTTTTTTATTTATTTTAAAGTTTAATTAAATTATAAATAAAGCTATGAAATAATTACAAATAAATATTTATTTACGCCTATTTAAATATAATAATGTAAAAAAACATAATAATTTACATTTATTAGTGCAATTATTATTATATAAAGCAAATTGAATTTACAATTAAAGCTATAGTACATAATTAAATAAAAACACAAAATTCTAATATATTAAAATTTTAATTTTGAAAAATTAAAAAATTAAAATTTAATACGATTAGATAATCTTAAAAAGTAAAAGTAAAAATATACATATATAATATAAAAGTTCATGCATAATTTTTTACTATCATTAATATGTTATTAATAAGTTTTTATTATAAATAACTATATGATTGGGATTAAAATTTAATTACCATTTTCTTTTAAATAAAAAATTAAAATTTATAACACAAGTTAAACCAACTAAATGTAAATAATCTCTTTAAAAATTAATATTTTTACCAATTTTTAAATATAATATAAATTAATATTTTGAATTTAATTTTTCTATTTTTTTATAAAAATATCCCAACTTTAATCTAATTAATTTTTAATACAATTTTCTGAGAAATTTTAAATTTTATTTATTATCTATTCACTTATTAATATATGGTTTAATCTAGTATAAATAATAATCATTTGGCAAATATATGTCTTTAATAAGTTTTTATTACATTTGAATAAATATTTATAATGAAATACAAGTAATAGTATTTCATTTAATTGTATTTTTACTTCTTCATATATTACAATATTTTTAATTTTTCTTTAACTTAGTAAACTTATTAGCTTTTTTAATTATTGGTCATATTGCTTGTATAAATTATATTAAGTTTTTTATGCTTAGATATAATAACATATTAAAATATTATTAAAAAAATTATATCTAAAAAAAAATGACTATAATATTTATATTCATTTATTTTCAATATTCTTACTTTATTTTTTTATTACTGTGTTAATGATAAGGACATTAATAAAAATTATAAAAATTTTTACTAATTTAAAATATTTAAATTTTAAATTGAGCATTTTTCATTTTCACGAGTATGAATTTAATTAATTTGCTATTTAAAAAATTGAAATATTTAATAAAATTAATAACTACTTTTATAAATATGAATGACATGAAATTTTTTGGCGATTATAGTATAATTAGATATAATTTACAAAATATTTTATAATTTTTTATCATTAAATAAATTCATTGGAAATAGAATTAATTAGGTAGAGCTTATCTTTTCAATGAATAATTATTATTAATTTATTATTAAAATAATAGTAGTATTATTTAAATTAAATTTTTGAATATTAATAGAGAGATAAATAGCATTTTATAAATTTTGAATGGTAAAAGAAAAAAATAACTATATATTTATTTACTTAATAAAATTTTAATATTTTTATTTATTAGCTTGTAAGAAAATACTATTTTTGTATATAACTTAACCATTTAATTTTTATATATAAATAATTTTAAGATTTTATTTTCCAAATTTAACAGTATTTCGTTGAAAGATAACTATAATTAATTTTTAGTATATTACTTGAAAATTTAGCTATATATTAAAATTTTTAATTTTTTACTGATATAGAGTGAATTTATTATTTTTATTAAAATGTTCCATTTGATAGTTTTTATAATATTTTTCTTTTTGAATTTTTCAATAATTTTATACATTTAATTTATCAAAAATTATTTATTTAAAAAGTGATTGAAATAAATATTTAACTATACATAATCGTTATAAATATATATGAATTATACTATAACAAAACTAATACAAATTAAAATGTAGCATTTGGTATATTTTCACGCTATATTATACTTTAATTAATTATAATAAGCTAGAAAATTAAAACCAAAGTTTTTTTTAGTAACTTTTGTGGATTTACTTAACTTTTATACTTACATATATTATTTAATAAAATTAATATATCATCTAATATGTGGTTAAATTTTTAAATTTAAATATACTGAACCTTAGCTTTTAAGAACTTAATTCTTTTAATAAATTCTAATTAATTATTTCTAAGAACATAATTTATAAAGAATATATTCAAAGATAAGTGTTAATATATTACATTAATTTGATAATTTATAAAATATAATTTGAATTAATAAATCTTTTAATAACAATAATTAGAAAAAAAAGAAAAATAAAAAAAAAAAAAAAAATTTTTTATATAATATAGAACAAATATTAAAAGCTTTTTTTATGGGAGCTTAGATTTGTACCCCTTGTAGGGAGGATGACTTAAATTTTTCAAAGAAAAAATTAACAAAAATGAATATAAATTCAACTTCATAACATAAAAGAGCAAAAAAATATCAAAAATAATATAATGGTAATTATAGTTAAGTTTAAAACTATAATTGTTCTATGCAAAGGATGAGTTAAAAGAATTGTTTAAATAAGAGACATAGTCAGCCTTCTAAATTAAGAAAGACCAAAAACAATAATAATAATATCTCCAATATTTCAAATACTAGTTCTGAACAGGTATGGAATGATTATATTAAAAGAACGACAGAATATGAAAATTAAATAAATTTATTAAAAAAAATTGGTACAGAAAATGATATAGACTTAAAATATGGAGATATTGAAAGAAGAAATTAAAAATCTAAATCTCAATTATTTTATAATTAAAAAAATTGGCTCTAAGATAAATTAGGGGAGTCTGTTAAAATAGATGATTCTGAATAAAATGGTAGTATTAAAGGAAATGATAGTATTAAAGGAAATGATAGTATTATTTTTTGCGATAGCAGTACTAAAGCTCCTGAAAGCAAAGAAGAAATTAATTATAATAATAGCATTGTCGATTAAACTTAAGCTTTATAATAAAAATAATTATAAAAGGGAAAATAATAATATTAAATAAAATTAGAAAAATAAAACTCACACGAAAATAAATATAATTAAGTAAAAAATTATGGTATTCATTAATAGACATACGATAAATGTGATAAAAAATAAATGCTAATAAATTTTTAGAAATTTGAATAATTCAAATAAATTAAATAGTAACAGATTCAAAAATAATAATAGAAATAGTATATATTTTAATAATAATAGGAAATAATTTAATAATGATAATATTTTATTAAAATTTTATTTAATCGAAGTTAGAAATTAGATAAATATAAAAAGTATAATTATTTGCTAATTTTGATATGATATAAAATTTAAAATAAATATTAATATAAAATTAAAAATTAAAGAAATTGATAATTATTAATTTGATTTTTAGACATATATTAAATTTGATAATTTTTATTATTTATAATGGGTTTCTTTTCATAGAAAGCTATTTGAATTGTATAATTTATTTACTAAATCAATTTTATAAATATAAATAATATATATATACATACATACATAATAAAATATATATATTTATTTTAATATTTTTAATTTTTTAATATAATATTTGAATTTATTTATTTTATAAATATTAATTAATTAATATTAATGTATTACATATAACATGACATCATCCGAATGATTTTACTTCAAATAATATCTTAGATTTTATTTATTTTTTAAAAATTGATATGGAAAAACAATATTTATTTTCATAATAAGATACTTTTTATTAAATAAAAAAGTTTCTAAATAGAAAATAATTAAAAAAACATTTGCAATTTTACTATTGCTAAATTGATATAAAGTAAAAAAATTCAATAATATAATTATGATAATTTAATATATAGTGTTATAAATTGATTTATATATATATTTATGTAAATAAATAAAGTTAATTTATGTTCATATCGAAATAATAAAACATATTATATATATACATATATATATATATGAATAAAATATATGAATGATATATCAGAAAATCTTTATTTTATATAATAAAATATAATTATTATTATTTTGAATCATCTATTAAACAAACTTTTTTTATTTTTTTTATAGTCTATTTACTATTATATTAGTTATTATTTATAATTTTCCCAGACCTTTTGCCATTTTTTTCCAAAATTCGCCATCATAAACTGGTTAAAACTAACTTTATTATCTTTTTTGCCGTCTTAAGTTAGATCTATTTCCAAATTATCATCATATTCCCAATCATATTCCTTTTTAGACGAAAGTCCGCTAATAAGCACTTTTCTTAGCATATCGGGTAATTCATAAATTTTAGTTTTTTCAATTTTATAAATTTCAACTTTTGCAGAATCGGCAATTACTGACAATTTGGCTTTTTCATGGACATCTTTTTTTCTCAACTCACTTTCATATCTAGGATCCACTCTCAAATATTCTTGAATTAAAGCTCTTCCCATAAAATATTCACCTTGGGCTAAAGTGCCGAAATCGAACTGATATTTAAACATAATTTCTTCGTCATTTTCGTAAATTTTTTGGTATTAATCAGTTTAAGACATTAATTTTTCTTCTCTAATTTATTCTTCGTCACTTGAGACTTCAAATTCCTAAAATTTAGCAATTTCGTGCTTGTTATAAATTCGGTCTTTCACGACATTTTTATAGTCCATTAAACTGAAATTAAATTTTTTTTTCGAAACTTTGCTTCCCTGTCCTAAAAGTTCTTTATTTCTGACAAAAATTTCGTCTTTCACGATTTTCACTCTTCCTTTCGCAATAATATAGAAATATTTGGGGGAACTTCCTTCTTTAAGTATAATATCACCCAAATTAAATTATTAAACCTCTATGTGTTTGGCCAAGGTAATAAGTTAAATGGAATTAAAATAGTCTAAAAATGAAATTGATTTTAAAAGTTTAAGTTTGTCATCCAAGTCATTTTTCATCATATTGACAACTATATTTTAATACTATTATTTAGAAATTGTGAACAAAATAGTAGGCTCACAAGTTTAAATTGTAGCTGCTCTTTTTTAATGCGTAATTTCTTTAGCTAAATCTTCTAAATTTTTTTCTTATTAGCTGCTAATATCTTACTAAAGTCTTTAAAGTTTTTTTTTATTTTCTTCTTCTTCTTGCTTTTATTTTTCCGACTCTTCCAGCAATTTTCTGACCGTTTTCAGGTCTTTCACAGGCTGTCCGTCGTCCATAATTTTTTAAAGGCCATTTTTTTATTTTTTTTCAATTGCATTTAGAGCCAATTCTCCGAACTGAGTTCCGTCGTAAAGTGTAACTACAACTGGATTTGTTATTTTTCCATCTTCTTGTTCCTGTTTAATTCTTACATGAACTGCGCCTTTTATAATTATATACATTAAATCTCCTTCGTCTCCTTAATGAAAAATATTTATATTAGATTGATATTCTACTACATTTGCTAATTTTAACAAGTAAATTCTAGTGCTTTGCGAAAATTGTTAGAAAAATTTAAGTCTTTTTATAACATATTCTATTTTGGAATAATTTCGGGAGTTGACTGGCCTTTGGTACTCTTTTTTTATGTAGTTAATTTCTTGAAATGAGAGGAATTTTTAACCGTCTAAAAAATCTAGATCGTCTTGTTTATTCGAATTTATTTCTTCGATTACTTTTTTGTCTTCTTTTTTTACGATTTCGAATTTTTTTCTGTATTCTTATTCTTGCTCCTTTAAATCGTTTATTATGTTGTTTTCATTGTCAAAAAAATCCGTAAATTATTTATCTTTATCAGAAACTTATTTAAGAATAATTTTCTCGCAAAAAGAGTCTTCTGAAATTTTATCTTCAATATCTTAAGAGTTACTTTGCTTAATATTCTCTGGTTCTTCATCTTAGCTATTTTCCTAATCTTTTTTACAAATACCTTATTTTTCATCGTTTAATTTTTAAAGTCTTTTTTCATTTTGACGAATTCTTAACTTAATATTTTCTTCGAAGATTTAATTTTCTTCTAACTCTTGTCTATTTTTTTTTTCAAACTCCTTTTATTTTTTCCTTTCCTAGTAAATAAATTTTATGTCTTATTCCGTAATTCCTTCAACATCTAAATCAAAGCCTTTAATTTAATCGTTTTCTGTTTCGTCAATATCCTATTCTGTTTCTTCATTTAAATTCTTAATTTAGCTTAAGTTTTCTTTATTTTATTAACTATTTTTAAGTGCAGATTTTATTTGAG
Source organism: Pseudocohnilembus persalinus (assembly GCA_001447515.1). Taxonomy (NCBI): domain Eukaryota; phylum Ciliophora; class Oligohymenophorea; order Philasterida; family Pseudocohnilembidae; genus Pseudocohnilembus; species Pseudocohnilembus persalinus. The sequence goes on from LDAU01000063.1 coordinate 57,939, forward strand.
TTTGCTCATTTAAATTATTATTTTTTCTATCACTTTTTATTGTCGATTAATTTCGACTTTTTTAAATAGAAGTTTAGGCTCTTAATTATTAACTATTTTACCAATTTATTTATTAAGAATACGAATCATCTAATATATTTTGTTCAAAATTAAGACCTACTTCCTAAAAAGTCGTTCTTTTATTCTTAAGTAAAATTGATTTTTGATGAGAACTTTTGTTCCTTTATTTATTAGTTTTATTTTAATTTTAATTTTACTATTTTTATTATTAATTATTGATTTCCTATTCCTAATTAAATCTATTGTTATTATTCAAAAGAGAAATTAATTCTTATTATCTTTTTTGCAGATTTTTCTTCCCATGCTGTTACTAGGTTTATGGCCTATTTTAATGAATTTTTTATAATTATTATTATTAAAAATCCTAAGGTTTTCTTTGTCCAATTCCGGCAGTTCTAAGCTATTTTCTAGCCTCTGAAATTTGAGAAGTCTGTGAAAATTCAGTTATTTTAGAATTAGTACTGCCTGCAGATTCCAAGTTAATTCTATTTTTTTAACTCCAATGGAATTTATTTTTATCAGTTAAAGTGGCCGCCGTTTGACACTGAGAAAAAGAGTACTAAGATTTCGGTCTCAAAAATTTAGATATATGACTTCTTACGTCTTTATTTACTTTAAAAGTTTCATATTCATCTTTTTCGTTGTTTTAATTATTATTATTAAAATTATTATTATAATTATTATTTATATTATTATTATTTTTATTCCCATGGTTGTAAAATTCGTGGTACTAGCTGTTGTTATTATTGCCCATATTTTATATTTATACTTTGTTTATTTATTAGGGACCGTTATTTATGCTATTAATATCTTGTTCTGTATTTCTATTGTTTTTATAATTTTCGAGTAGTTATCTTTATTTGTTATTTTTGTAACAAGCAGTTCTAGCTCTTTATTTTTCGGCAATTTCTTGAAAATCGGGGAAAATTTACATATTTTAGTAATTATTTTATTATTACTATTCACTATTTTCGTCACCTTAATAATTTTAACCGTTATATTAATTATTTTAATTATTGTAATTGCTAAATTGATTAAATTTTTCTCTGGTCGCGGATTAAATATCTCTATTTTAAAACTATTAGTTAAAAAATTTATTGGCTTGGTTTTTTGTGTTTTAAAAAGTTTATCGTTTTTATTTTTATTAAGTGCTAGTAAAGTCAGAATTATTCATAAAATTATTTTAAAGCAATTGCTCACTTATTTCTGCTTTTTAAATTGGAATTTTATTTGCACCCAATCCAAACGAGTGTTTTCTATCTTTGCTATTGACATTTTAAAAATTTTTTATAACTTTTTTGCTTAAATTTGCACTTGAAATTCTATCCATTTTTGGCTTTATTGGCCTTACCACACAATTTGGTAAGGAAAATTAGTCATTTAAATTTTAAATAGCGAAATTTTAAATAGGTATTTATTAGTACTATTATTAATTTTAGGGTTTATTTTAGAAATTAAAGGCAAAATTATCATATTCTGGCTCAGAAATTGGATTTTACTTATTTTAAGTGTTTAACCCAATTCTTTTATAATTTTACATTTTTTATTTTTTAATTTAATTTTGAGTTATTTAAATTTGGAAGTTTAGAAATTTGTATTTCTTATTTTTATTTTTTATATGTTATAAAAAAGTAATAATGATTTAGTTTGTTTTATTAATTGTTTTTTTTATTTATTATTTATTTATTAGGTTTTAATTTTAATTATTGTACAAATTTTAAGTAAAAAAGAAATTTTTATTTTCGTTTATAATAATTTATTTAATAATAAAGGAATATAGTTATTTTTAATTAATTTAAGTAATCTATGCTTATGTTTTATTTTTAATTATTTTTTGCTATTCAATTAATTAGATATAAAATACTAGTTAGCATAAAATTTATAACTGATATAATATTACACAAAATGTTATAAAATTAATAAAATTTTATGAAATAAAGTTTTTATTATATTTTATTAAATATTTTACAATTTGGTTTATAAACTACAATATTAAATATAAAAATACTATTTTTGAATTATTTTTAAATTTTTTTATATATGATATTAAAATTTCACTTTTATTTTTATGTTTTAGAATAACTTTCTTCATCCTCACTTGTGATGAATTCTTCATCAGATTCATAAAAATTATCAGTCTAATTTTATAATTATTTATCTGTCAAATAATTTTTCATAGAGATAGATTTTTACTCTTTGATTGCCAATTTATTTATTTTATTTTTTTATATTTCTTTTTTTATTTTTTTTATGTCATTTTTATCCACACCATAATGAGAAATAAATTACTTTTATTGTCTTAATAATTAAGAATTTAAAACTTCAGCTTAATTTCTATAAGGTTATTTTTAATCTTCACTCATATTTCGCCAAATTTAAGCGTAATATTAAATCATTTTTTGGCCCTTAGTATAAGATTTAAGAGTGTTTTATTATTTTTTTAATTCCACTTATTATAAAATTTTTGGATCCAATTACAAATGATTTTATTTTTTTTACTCGTTTAAAAAAACCACATAACCCGAATATTTTTTTTTAAATGGCACTGAATTTGACATGTTTTAATTTATGTCGAAATCCTACTATTTTTAATTTTATTATCTTTATTTTTCAGCATTATCTCTTTTTTCTATGTAAATATTTTTTTCAGATTCTGGTAACTTAACCCATTAAAATCCAAGCATAGAACTTAGGTTCATAACATTTTTATTTGGTTTTTCTTAATATTAAAATTTTTCGTCAGTTTTTACTTAAAATTCAGAGAAACTTATATTTTGGTGTTTAAAATCTGCTTTTTTGGCCTCTTTTTCCCACAAATATCTTTTGTATAAAACATATTATAAAATTATTTCAATAATTTAAATTAAGTTTATTTATTTATAAATTAATAAATAAATTAATTTATTACTCTTAAAAACCTTGCTATTTTAATTATTCATATAAAGCTTTAAACTCTTTAGGATTATTTATGTATTTTTATCTAGTTTCATTGGCAAAAAAAACGAAGGGACTGTAAATTCTTTTTGTTCCTTTTTATTGCTCTTAAAATTATTTCATTTGAGTGTAATACATTTCTTTTTGAAATTCTGCTTCCTATTCGCATAAAACTTTAATTTTTTCGACGTACTATTTTATTTCATCAGATTCATATTAACCTTCCCAATATTATTTTACTTTCTAGTACAGCCAACTAGACTTTATAGAATTTTGGTCTGCCTTAACATTTATAAAATTAAAAGTGTTTTATTTTATATGGTATAAATATTTAAAAATAAATTTATATACGAATATATTTCGAAATAAAATTATAGTTTTACTATTAATTTATTCTATAATTAGTAAATTTAATTTTTAAAAAATTAAAAAAATAAATAAATAAAAAATTAGGTATATACTTTTAATTCATTTCTTAGGAATTTCATCATATGATTTTAAAAAATGATATATTTATTTTTGACTCTTTTCGGAGGTTTTTTGACCAACTTCGACTGGCTATTAAGAGACAAATTTTGCTAAAAATTTTTTATATTTATTTATTTTTGCTGGATTTCTTGGAGTTTTTAGGCTCTTTTTTGTTCTAATTCTTATTGTCTTTATTTGGCTTACTTTTACTGTTGTTCTAATTCTTACTGTTATTTTTCTTTTTTAGCTTATTGTTGTTCTTTGCTGTTTTGTTACTGTTGTATTTTTTCTTGGTACTTTATTTTTTCTATTTCTTGTTGGTATTCTGAGTTTAGCTTTTTGAAGTACTCCTCTTTTATTAAATTTTCTATTTTAAAATTAAAGAAATAGTTTGAAATTATCGATTGTATTTTTTTTATATTTGGAGTTTAAGTTTAAAAAATATTATCAAGTAGATTTATCATTTACTAAGATTTTATATATAAAACTGTTAATTAATTTATAACCTTTTTCTGGTTCTACATCTTTTAGCTACGATTTTCTATTTGAATAAAATTTTATCATCTACATATTTAATTATTTAGGGAATACACATTTAACTTATTGCTTGAAAAATATTTAAATTCCTCTTTCATTTATTAAAAAATTTTTTCTTTAAATCTGTAAAGATTTTAAAAAAATATTATGAATCATATTTTAAAATTATTTTAGATTTAATATTTTTTTTTATAAATTTTATATTTATTTTATCCTAGAATTTTAATATTCAATTTTTTTGAATCAAAATATTAATTAATATATTATAGTAAAATTTATATGGGAGAATTATAATCATAATTTGATTAGGTAATAAATGTTTTATTGAAGGTAATGTGGTAAAAGGCCAAAGTTTTATAAATTAATTTATTAATTAAGACAATTATAAAAATTTTTAATATATTCAATATATGAGTTTACAAAAAAAAAATGAATGTAATATAACTTAAATTAGTAATCTTAATAAAATTCAATTTAAATATATATTATTTTAAGAAATAAATTTTTTACCTATTAAAAAGATTCTATGATAAAATTATTTTATTTGTTAATTATAAATATAAATTTTAGGCTAATTAATTTTTAAAAATTATAAAAATTAATAATATGTTTTATTTTTTATAATATTGTTTTTGAAATAATTATATATATATATTTATAAATTTAAGCTAATTATATGTTTATGATAAAAATACAAAATATTTTAAATCACTACTTACTTTGTTGCTTTAATTGTTAATTTTATTTTCCTTACTATTATTAATTTTAAGAAGCCCAAGGCATCATTTATTAAAATAATAGTTATTATTACTATAATTAATCACTCGTAAGTTATTATGATTACGCTTATTATTACTATTATTATTGTTAGTTCATATTTGCAAATTATTATTAATATTATTATTGAAGAAAATATTGGGGGTTTGGCATTTCTTATTGTTATTATTATTATTGAAATTGTTAATTAAACATGGCCTAATTTTCACTTTATTATTATAATGACTTATTATTTTTCTGATTCATTTGTTATTAAAGTTATTACTACATCAAAAATTATTATTATTATTGCTATGTAAATTAGGGATTTTATTGTCTCTAATGTTATTATTACTATTATTGAAATAAAAATTATTATTATTACTACTGTTATTGGCTCAACTTTTGCTATTGAATAAATTGCAATTGCTGAGAATTAGGTAATTTTTACTATTATTACATAGTTTATTGTTATTATTATTAATTTTAATTCTATAGCTATTATTATATTAATTTTTATTATTGTAATTAAATCTGTTAAATTTCTTCAGGAGACACTTAAACCTATTACAATAATTACTTTTATTACTATTATAAATCTTATTTTTGCTATTACTATTATTATTGTTGCTACTACATCGCCATAAAAAATTATTTTTTCCTATCTTGTTATAATTTTTCTTGAGTTTAATTATCTATAAATTTTAAAAACTATATGTCTTTTTCGAAAATTTTTCTTGTTTTTCTTTCAGTATTTGGTTGAGAATTACTGCTGCTATTCATGCTTGCTTAAGATTAAGAACTCATATTTACAGGTTATGATTATCTCATCATATTTTTTTACTACTATAATTATTATTATTAAGTAAATTATTATTACTATAACTATTACTCTTTTTGCATTTATATCATTTATTTGTAATGCTCATCTGCTAAGGATTAAGTAAGTCTTTATTATTTTTGTTATGTAGGTTTATCGACTTCTTTCATTTCTTACTATTAATTTGTATTTTAATCACTATTGTTGTGACTGTTCATACTTCCATTTTCCTGTTATTACTGTATTTACTATAACTATAGTTAATGTTGATATTATAATTATTACTATTACATTTACATTCTCTACTATTAATTTTATATTTCTTTGAATCTTTAAGATGAGTTATTTAATTATCCAACCATCGTTATAGAGCTTCTTTTTTAAGGCTATCTTTAAAATTCTCCACTATTATTTTCTGAGTTATTAGATTCCAATTCATTATTAACATCCTGCTAAATCTATTACTATGTATAAGAAAATCTCATTCTTTATTACTATTTTTCTTGTTACCTGCCCAAATTTTTCTATTATACCAAAGTTTGCATATAGGTACCTTCGGAAGTGTCGTCCATCAGAGCGGGGTCCATTATATCCGCAGTACTTCCAAATCTCTAAGAATTCGAAAGTCTTTACTAAAATTATTAGTACTATTATTATAACAACATTTCTTCGGGAGACCTGTGGATGCTCATTTTATTAGGCTCTTAACTCTAATTCATTAACGCAATTCCCCTTCTTTAAGAAGAAGTTTGACTTCCGTTCGAGTCAACTTCGTTGTTAAACGCCATTTCTAACCTATTTTAAAAACTAATTTTCTCGCTGTTACTGTTATCACTTTCATTACTATAATTATTATTATTATAAAATTAATTTTATATCTATTACTATTATTAAAATTATTATTATTAGTTTAATTGCTACTAATTATACATATTTTAGTTGCTTTCTTAAAAAAGATTGATGCCAGCTACGGGGACGTTGGGAAACTGCTGGGAGTTTTGTTGTGCAATTAGTCTTTATTTTTAAATTTACTACTGAATTTGAATTTATTATTGTTATCGTAATTGGTTTCTTTGCGCAATTTCCTGCGATTTTTAAGTTTAAGATAACTGTAATTAAGACTGTTATTAGATGTAATTTTCAAGTTGCTATTTTTTCCGCTTTTTTTGCTGTTCTTCCGACTGATTTTGCGCCGGATTCGGACTTATTTCGGAAAATTCGTCCGGAATTTCGTCCATACCAGTATCATAATCGTCTTCTTCTTCTTCACTTTCTTATTTTTAATTTTCACTATTTTCGCTGTTTTAATCAATTTCTTATTAATTTTTTAGTTTTTTATTTTTTCTTGGCTAAGATTGAATTTGCGACTATTATTTTTATTAGTTTTATCTTTACTATTATTATTATTTTTATTATTATTATTCTTATTCTAGTATTAGTTGCTACGCTAACTAAATTTCTGCCTATTCTTGTTAAAATTATTGTTAATCAAGATACCTTTTTTACAATTCTAATGAATTTTTAGGAATTTGTTTTATGTTTTCGTTACTATTTTTTTATTATTATAAACTCTCTTAATTTTAGTTATTTTATATACTTTTGCTTTTTTCTTGATTTTAGTAGTTCTTATTTTACTATCTATCAGATTCAGGAGTTTCTTAATTATTTTTTTTCCCATTCGAATTTGCATTACTTTTATTTTTATTTCCAGCTCCAATTACAATTATAGATTATTTTCCAGTTGGCGCCTTTTTATTGAAAATTTTAATTTTTTTCCCTTTTAGCATTTCCAAGTCCTATTAGGTAGATTTTCTAAAAGGAACACCTTCTTTACTAGAAACTGTATTTCTTTTACTAAATCGACTGCTTTCCAAAGAAGGAGATTCATTTGAGTTTTGCGAATTTTGGCTATTTTATTGATTTTCTAAATTTTACTCATTTCTGTTAGGAGTACTATCAAAAATTCTCATACTAGTACTACTTTAATTCTCAAAACTTGTCTAATTTTTTAATTATTATTACTATTATAATTATTGTTATTATTATTAATTTTGCTGTTCATATTATATTTATTAGCCTTTTTTTCCTTGATTGCCCTAATTTGGCTAGATTATTTTAAAACTGTCCTAGGTGTAAATGTCAGAATTAGAGTTTTAATTGAAATTAAAACTTTGGTTTTATTGGAAATTTGAGGTTGATTAGGTTGAGTTTGTTATGCTGTGGTATTATTTAGAGTCGAAAATTTAAGAATTTCCTTTTAATTCTTATTATTAGCTTTGGTAATTGGAGGAAGTATTTAATGATTATTTTTGCTATAAACTTTAACTTTCATCAGGTTTTTTGCTAAAAATAATTTAAATTTATTTAAAATTATTTATGAATTATCTTTTTTTTTTAAAAATATATTTTTCTTAAAGTATTAATATATATATTAATTAAAATTATACCTTGCTTAAATTTAGGAGTTTTTTAAAGTTTAAACGGAACCTTCATCCATCGGAGAAGTAGAAACTTTTCTGATATTTAAAGGTTCAAACATGTCTTTTTATTATTATTATTTTTCTTTTTACAATAATTTTTACTATTGTTATTATTTAAGCTTTTACAAAAACTATTTCTGCAATTAAGTGTCTTTTTCTTGCTGCATTTTCTTTTTTTACTGTATATCAAGGCCAGAAGTGGAAGATTTTCTTAGTTATTGGTACTGATTTTAGGTTTAATTTTAACTCAAATTTTTCTAAATTTTAATTTAATTTTCATATCCTTCATTTTCTTTTTCTTGCTAAATTTATGAACTAATTCCGTCCTAGAAAGTCTAAATTTATTAAGCTGGATTAAAAGATGGGGTAGATTCATCTTCGATCTCAGAAATTTATAGTTAATTACCGAATTTCTAAATATTCTTTTAAATTGCTTATTTTTATTAATTTTTATATTATTCCTCCATATCGTCGTCATTAAACTTGTCCAAATTTAATTTTCTGGAAATAAAATATATTAAACTTAATAATTTATATTTAAATTTATTATTTTATATTATATAAATAGAATTTTAATATATATATATAATGAAATATATTTAAAAGTTTTTACCTTTATACTTAATCCAAATTTACATCAGAATTTGTTTTTTAATGGTTTTATTTATTTTAATTAAATTATTCGTCCTTTTCTTACTAAGTTTTCGGTATTTTGGAATCAGTTTAGCTAAAAAGGTTAATTTGGACTTTTTCAGGAATAGGTTACGTATAACTTCTCGAAATTTAGCCTTTTTATTACTATTTAAACTAATTTAATTCTTATTAATTTTCTTCTTAATTTTTATTTTAATTTTAATTTTCTGAATTTTAAAAGTTTTTTTCCTCATTTTCCTATCTGGAATTATTTTTTTTGAAACTAGATGGCAAAGGAATAGTATAGTCAAAGTATTGGTTTTAATAAGAATTTTGAGAATTATTTTAATAAGAATTTTAAGAATTTTAATTTTAAATTTATTATTATTATTTTATTATATTATCTTCATTTTCAGCCTTATTTTAACTTATTTTATAACTATTTTAAAATTCATTATTATAAAAGCTTGGGTATGTTTTTTCAGGGCTTTAATTTTCAGGCTCGTTTTTTTTACTCTAATTTATTTTTTAATTTTAGTTACTATTATCCAAAGAAATGTTATTAATGAAATCTATTATTTGCGAATTTTTTTCTACGGATTACTCTTATGTATCAATTTGATTTTATTCTTAATTTTTAGAACCGGCAGAATTTTAAAGTGCTTCTAATTATTCTTTCAACTATTTATTTTAACTATCAACTTATTTTTTATTTTTCTCTATAATTTCTTCCAAATTTTAATTTTACACAAACTACTCTTATTTTTAAATTTCTATTTTATTTTATTATTTTTGGGGAGAACTATAATTTGAGTAATTTTAAGGGTTTAAGTACATTTTCACAAGTTCATCAGTAGAAAAAGAAGAAACTCCTCCTATAACAGATTATTTAGCCATTTATTGAGGGTCAAATTTAGAAGGGTGTGAAAATTACTGTCTATAATTATTGCTATTTGAACCTGCTTTGCAATTTTAAATATAAGTATTTCCGGAAAAACTTTTTCTGAGACTATCAGATTATTATTACTTGTCTTCTAGATTTTATTTTTCTTCTTGTTGAACTTTTAAAAATTTAAAAAATTTAAATTATTTTATTAATTTTAAATTTAAATAGAATTATAAAAATATTAAAAATTTTGAAAAATTTTTATTTTTTATTTTAATTTGAATTAATTACCTTTTAGAACTAGTTTTTCAAAAACTTCTTATTTTTGTTTTTAAGGGATTAGGGAATTTTTGTCACTTTCTGATATAATGTTTTAATTTTCTTCAAATTTTTCTTGGTTTTTATTTTAAATTTGTTCTTAATTTTGGTTTTAAATATCCTACTAAAGATCAGAAATTTTATCATAAAATCCAGGAGAATTTGAATTTTCATCATCTTTTTCTTAAATTTTTTCAGATTTTTTATCGCTTTCTAATTTATATTCTATTTAATTTTCTTCATTTTCTTAAATTTCTAAATTTTATTAAATTTCTTAATTTTCTTCGTTTTCTTAATTTTGTTAAATTTCCATTTTTCCTAATTTGGGTTTAGAGAGCTATCTACTTGTTTCTTTATTAATAATTTCTTATTAAGATATATTTTCATAGGTTTCATCAACATTATCGTCTAAAGAGTCTTCTTCTTTTTCTAATTCATCAGATACATTAGCACATTCTTCATTTAGTTCTTACTTTTCGCTTTCTTATTTTTAATTTTCTGTCATTTATTTTTCTTTTTCATTAATTTATTCTGTTATTTCTTAAATTTATTCTAAATTCTCTTTTTAAATAGGAGTATCTTCATTTTATTGTAGATTTTAAACTTATTAACTTTGTAAAATAAATTCATTTTCTTGCTATTAATCCTATTTTATTTATTAAATTTCTTCTTCTATATCTTAGTTTAATTTAGTTATTTCCTCTTTACTTTCTTCTATGTTATCCTAATCATTAGCATTAATTTACAATTATTATTTTTCTATTTATTCTTCTTCTTTATTAATTAGAGTTTTATTTTATTCATCTTCTGAATTTTCTTTTGCCTATAAATTTTCATTTATTTTTAATTCTTCTTATTGATCATTTTCTTACTAATGTTCTTATATTTCTTCTTTTTCAGAAATTTCTTTATTATTACCCGCATCACTACCTTATTTTTCCTCTTCATTATTCTCTTATTTTTCTTTATTTGTATTTAAATTTTCATTATCTTGTTATTATTTATCCATTTTTTACTCATCATTAAATTAATAATCTTAATTTTATTCTTCATTTTATATTTACTCTTATAATTAATTTTCTTATTTTTATTCTTTTTCTTAGCTTTTATCTTATATTTTTTAAACAACATTATTTTAAATTTAATCTTCATCCTTCTCTTCTATTTTGGAATCGGAATTTTTATTTTATGATATGCTTTTTTCTTATTCTTCAGATTAATTTTAAATTTAATTTTAATTTACCATTACTTTTTCTATTTTTTCATCTTCAAATTATTAATTTTATATTTATTCATCTATATCATTTGTATTTTATTTTTATATTTATTATTATTAATCAAATTATTCTTTTTATTTTTAATCATTTGTATCATAATAATCAATTTAAGTTTCCGCTTAAGATTAGGTCTATTCAATTTCATTTTAGATTTCGTCATTTTATTATTAAATTTCATCTTCTGTTTTTTTTTAGTCTTCAATTTTTTGATTTTCATTTTAATTGATATTTTATTCCTATATTTTTATTTTTTTAGAAGAATCTAATAATTCACCTGCCTCATTTTATTATTAATCCAATTTATTTTATGAAGTGTTTTACTTATGGGTGCTAAAATTAGAACTTTCTTAATCACTGCTTTCTTCAAAAGTTCCTATAGAATCCTTGCTTCTAAAAGCTCCTTATTATTATTACTATATTTATATTTATTGTTAAATTTTTTCTGGTTTATTTTCCTGTTATAATTATAATTCTTATTGTAATTCGTCATTTTGGCCTATTTCTGATTCTTCTACTTCATTTTCCTATTTTTTAGACTGTTAAATTTCGTAGTTTTTTAAGTTGTTTAAACTTTCATTTTAATTTTTAATTTCATTTATTTTGTTTTGATCTGGAATTTAAATTTCTGTTTATTTTTCATTATTTGATTAATTTTCCTAATTAATATTTTATTCATTCTAAGAACCTGATGACTATTATAAACTTTGAGCTTATTATTATTATTGTTCAAAAATTTATTAATCTAATTCTTGCTTTGCTTCTAATTGTTACTATTATCCTTCATAAAAGCTTTAAGATTTTTAAGGAGTAGTTTATTTTTATTATTATTGTTATTATTATTATTCGTATTTTTAAAAAGATATTTACGCTTAATTTTCACTCAGTGTTTTTTATATAATATTCTAATTTTAAGGACTTTATTAAAGTCTTCCAGCAGGCATTTACTCACCTAATAATATTTTTTTCATTTCAATAGCAGGTGATTCCGAAGAAAATTAGTCTATTAAAAAATTTTTGTTGGTCGAATTTCTTCTGTCGCTTTTATTAATAGGTATAAATTCAGCAGATGCTTTTCTTATCATTTTATTGGATACCATATCCCACTCATAAATATTATTTTCTTGCTCAATTTTAGAAGGAGATTAAGCCACAGGAGATCTGAGTCTAAAAAAAAATATGAAAAATTTTTATTATTATATATAAAATGTATATATTTTTTTATATTGAAAATATTAATTAATAATATATTATAATATTTAAAATAACAATATTTTTTTAAATATGGAAAATTTTTATTATTTTATATTATGAAATATGAAATAATTATATTTAGTTCAAAAATAAATTATTAGATAAAAAAAAGTTTAAATAGTAATGTTATTAAAATTAAGAAAATTTACAATTACCAAATTGATTTTAAATAATTTAATTAAAAAAAAATATTATCTATTATTTTGTAAAATTTTAAAAATTAATTATTAGAATAAATTTACCCATTTGGTGAAGTATATCCATTTCTTATAAATTAATTTTCTTCATATGCTTCTAATTTATTCTATTCAATTTAAATATTATTTTTTTAAATATCAGAAGGTTATTCAATGACAATGTTAATATTTTCTTAATTTTCATCTTATTCTTTTTAACTACTCTATTCGTCCTCGAAATTTTTTTTATCAAAAGTTTAATTTATTTATTCATCAACTTTTTCAGTTTATTAATTATTTTAAAAAATTATATCTTTTTTAATTTATTCTTTTTTTTATAAATTAATATCTTATTTTTAATGTTCTAAGTTTATATTCTGAACTTCTTCATTAGAATCTAAATTATTATTATTATTTTCACCTAAATCATTTTATTTTTCTATAATTTATTCTGATTTATCGAAATTTTAATTTTCTTAATTGTCAATATTATCATTATTAACATCTATTTCATAATTTGCAATTGTATCAATCATTTTTTATTCATTATTTTTTTCGGGTGTAATTTGCTATTCAATTTGATCATTTTCTAATTAACTATCATATTTATTTTTTTAATTTTCCTCGTTTTAATCTGATTTATCGCTTTATTCTTATTATTATATTTATTATACTTATTATGTTTCTTGTACTTCTTACTCATTTTATTATTTAATTTCTTATTGATTATTATTGTTATCCTATTATTATTCTTCTAAATTAGTTTAATTTTGTAATAATTATTCTTAATTAATTTCTTACTTAGTTTATTTTTAATAATCTTAAATATCATTTTGGTTTTCCTGAATTTCTAATTTTTCTTCTTCGCCTTTTTAATTTGTATTAGATACTTCAATTTATTCTACCATTTACGTTTATTTTCCTTCAATATTTTCAATTGATTACTCTGTTACTTTATTAAATTCATCATTATCTATTTAAACATCTTAATTTTCTTATTCCTCTTAAATTTATTTTACTTCTGAGTTTTAATTATTTTCTTATCCAATTTAATTTTCATTTTATAAATCTAATTCCTGTTAATTATATTAAATTTATTCTTTTTAAATTACATCCTAATTTTGATCCAAAGGAACACTTTCGCTCATAATAACTGTATTTTTATCTATATTTTCATCTCTTTATAATTTATCTTAATTATCATTAATTGGGATTTCCTTAATTTCCTAAGATTCTTCTTATTACGCTATTTCTTTTTAATCATTAACTTAATTTTAATTTAATTATTTTTATTAAAATTGTTCTTAATTTTCCAAATTCTAATCTAACTACTACTATTATTATAATTATTATTCATATGTTTCTTAATTTTATTATTATATTACTTATTATGACTCTTTTTATTATTTATTAGTAGTATTTTCTTCGTTTTATTAGTTTATTTTATCAGATTTTTACTCTAAATCATTAAAATTTTGATCTTAACCTTAATTTTATTATAAATTAAGATTTTAATAATGTTATTCTTATTATAATACTTATGTTTTAACTATTTTTTATTCTTAATTTTGGCTAATTTAAATTTCTTCTTTTTTTTTTTCTTCTTCTTCAAAATTTTGCTCTTAATTTTGTTAAATATTTAAATTCGGCTTATTTGTAGATTATATTTAATTTTGAATAATTGGTTTTTATTTTTATTCTAAATATTGTTGGTATTAATTTTAGTTATCTTCCTATTTAATTTGTTATTTTGTTTATATGTTATTTTATTCTTATTATGGTTGGTAATATTGCTATTTTTCAGGAGAAATATATTATTCTTAACTTTTGCTTTCTATTTATTATTGTTATTATTTTCCTTCTTCTTTTTCATTTTTTAATTGTTCTTCTTCATTTTATATTTTTTATTTTTAAATATTTTCATCTACTTACATTTATTATTATTAAAATTATAAATTATCATCATTAGTCTGTAAATTTTATATTTATTAATTTTATTATAAAGTCTCCGACTATTATTGTTATTATTCTTATTCTTATTTACTATTATTTAAAACATAGTTATTATTTATATCAATTGATGATCTCATATTAAATTATTAATTTTAGTCATTGATTTGTTAATTATTTTAATTTTAATCTAAATTTTAATCTTAATTCTCAACTGAATTTTATTCTACTGACTAATATTGTTATTATTATTAATATTATTTGGCTAATGATTAACTATCTTATGGATCATAAATCAAGCCCTTATCAAAATCGTCTTTGAATTTATTGAAATTTCCAATATCTTTTTATAATTTGTCAGCTTCAGGTTGCACAACATTTTGCCAAAATACTGGCCATTCCGAATGTGCTTAAACATATTTTTCAAAAAATTCCAAAACTTCAACTTCTTCTGATGCTTTCATTCTAGACAATTATTGACAAACTGTTACCACAAACTACAAATATCTGTATATTTATAAAAAATATTTAATAATTTAAATAAAAAATTTATACTATAAAAAAATCTATTTAAACATACTATAATATATTTTAAAAAATTATTATTTTTAGTTTACCCTTTACTGATTTATTTATTTTTCATGGGCTATCTACCAGTTCCAGTGTTTTTTATGATTTTTGGAACAAGTTATCCTTGGTTAAGGACCCATTCCCATGCATCCATTAATTTATAGTCTGCAACTAAATTTATAAAATTATTAACGACTTATTTGTGCAAAATATTGTTCCATTGAAAAATGAAAAATAAATCCCAAAAAATTCCGAGAACTCCACTCTACAAAATTTACTTTTCTATGGTTTACATGTGCAATCTTAAAATTTGGTCAATAAAATCAATATATTTAAGTTTGAGTTCCCCTAATTTTTTATCTTCCTTATTATTTAATTGAGAATCTAAAACGTCTTTTAAACTGTCTCTTATTTTAACTACTTAATGACTCTAAATTAAAAAAAGAAATTTTTATTTATAATAACAAATTTTTTTAAAAGTTATATGAAATTTAAATTTTTTTTAAATAAAATATATTGAAATTTGAATTAATGAATAAATAAATGATTTTTTACACATTCTTATACAAAAGGCATATCTTCATATTTTTCTTTCATGATTTTATACTATTCAGAATCTTCGGGGTAGTTCATAGTGAATAAATTATTATTATAAACATAATATTAAGCAAGTGCAAATAAAATATCGCCGGCGTGTTTGGCCCCATAATTTCTTTCATTTAAAAAAACTGCAAATAATTTTTTAATTAGCAGTAAATCTTCAATTTTATCAACCAGTTCTTTTCCATCAGCAATCATATAATACTTACAAATAATTTCTTAAATAATAAAACTTATATTTTCTTGTTCATCTTCTTATTTATTCTCGAATTAATCTATCATTTCTTAAATTGCTTATAATCTGAATTGTAAAAATTTTCCTTAATTTATATTTTATTAAGTAAGTTCTTTATTAGCTTAAGGGTTTAAAAGCGGATCATCTAAAAAATCTGTCTTTTCTATAGTTAAAATGTAGACAACAATGTTAGAAATTGACCTTGATTATATGTTTTTAACTAATTTTTTTAGGGTTTCCGGTTTTCTTAAAACTAAATATTCTATTAATTCTTATTATCTCATCTAAATTAAAACTGAAACTACTCTTTCAAAATATCCTGCTAATGTTTCGTTTATATCTTGGTTGTCCTCTGTTTTTTTATTTATTAAATTTAATAAATTAATTAGTTTTTGAGATTGATTGATTGCAATTATTTTTGGAATTTTTTTAATATTTTAAAATTTAAAAAAAATTACCTTTTAAAAAGCTAAATAGGTTGTCCAGTAATATGTCTTTTTTAAAAATTTCATGTTCCTTTTATTTTGAAATAAAATAAATATGTTAATAATAAAATTTGCTTAATTATTGATAATAAATAATCAAGCAATAACATTTTTTATAATGTGTAATAATAGTGTGATTTAATAATTAAAATAGAAAATTTTACTTCTTAAGTTAGTTCGCCAGTTTTTGGTTACCCTATAAATTTAAAATAATAAAGATTTAATCATAAAGTTATTTAGATATTAATTATATAAAAATAAATAATTTAATTTTGAAAACATATGTTTTTTATAAAAATTATGATTTAAAATATTTTTAAATTTTTAAACACTTAAATAAATAGAGAAAAAAATAATCAAAAAATATAATGATTATTAAATCTTTACACCTAAAAAATTCTATAATAAAATATAAAAAAGTTTTTTTAAATAAAAATTTTTTTCTATATCTCAGATAATAACATTTTAATTTTTATGTTTATTTTTATTTATATTTTACTTTAATAACAGTAGAAAAAAGAGTTGATTATTTAAGTGTTTCCCATTTCAAAAATTTCACAGGCCAAAAATGGGAATTTATAAGATCTTTTAAGGTCCATTGAGTCCGTAGAATCTTTCGTGATAAAATTTACAAGTTGTAAAATAACTGCCCTATTATTTTAAAAATAATCTAACAGTTTAGGGTTCATTTACCTTATTTCAAACAAAAAATCTTCATCTTCTAGTAACAATTATTCGATTTTCGCGTTTTTGTTTATTAAATCTTCTATTCTTTATTATGCTAAAGTTGGTTATGCTGCCTGCCAAAACATTTTTTTTTTTCGTATATTTATTTTTATATATATGTTATTATGTTAATTTTTTTATGGTGTATATTTATTTTAATATATTTTTTTTTTTTATTGTTGTTATTTTTTTTTTGGAAAGGCTTTTTCTATTTATTTGGGTTTTTGATGTTTGTGAGAGATATTGTAAAATTTAGGGTTTTTTTTTTTATTTTTTTTTTCCTTATTTATGCTTTTAGAAAAATTATAAAATAATTAAATAATTAATTTTGTTTTTGTTTTTTTTTTCTTATTTTTTTTATTATTAATATTTTTGAATGTTTGATTTAAAGGGATTATTAATTTGTGTAAATTTTTGTATATTTTTTAATAATTCAATTTTTTTGAAAAATCACTTTTCTTTGTGATAAAAATGATTGTTTTAAATTTACTTTTCATATAGGTATATTATTTAATCAGGATTCTTTTTATATGTATATTATAAAATCTATTGAATTATAAATTATTTCTTATTTATAAAGTTCAATATGAATTTGAACTAATTTTTAATTAATTATTTAACATGTTACTTATTTTTACATAATTATGCTAAAAGATTTGTTAAATTTATTGTTAAAAAATGATTTTATATTACCTTATTTTTTTTGATGATTAATAAAAAAATGGTATTTATAATAATTATATTAGCTTGAATTAAGAATTAATTCTAAAAAAAAATAGGACAAATTAATTGTAATTACAACATAAAAAAATTTCTATTACATTATTTTTATATTTATTTTTCGACTTTACAATATTCATGCATAAATATAACATTTTATAAGTAAATATATAAAGAATTAATTTGTAACTAATTTATTTTAGAAGTAATAAATAATGATAAAGTACCAAGAAAGAATACTTTTTTTATAAATTTAAATTATATAATTTATTATAAAACATATAGATATTTATTTAAAACACACTTATCAATAATTTCTATCACCTGCTTATTATATTAAAAAAATTCACACCGATATTTATTATTTAACTTAAAAAATAACAAACTTTAAATAAACACCAAACATCAATTTAATTATAAAAAATTTTGATTTTGAAAATAAAATCAAAACTCAATAATTTTCAAATAAAATACAAAAAAAAAAACAAATAAAACAATTTTTTCGAATAACGATCGAAATAAATTTAAAATACAAAATTACAATATATTCAAAAAAACCTAAAAATTATGGCAAGCATAAATTCCTACGCGCAAAGATTTCAATAACAAAAAAGTCAACAGCAATTTTAATAATTTCAACAATAGTAATAATAAATGTAATAATAAACGTAATAATAATAATTTGATTAATAAAGATAAAGTCTTTCACCTTTCAGAAAAAATAGTCAAAAAATGAGTAATTCTTATATTATAGATTAAAATATACAATAAAATACATGTAATCCAATGAATAATAGTAGCAATATAATAACTAAAAGATAACAGGGGTAGTTGGTTTCTAGCGATAAGGAATAGTATATATAGTATTTGGAAACTTAAATGGAAAAGTTGTAAAATATGGTGTAATAATAAGTAAA
Source organism: Pseudocohnilembus persalinus (assembly GCA_001447515.1). Taxonomy (NCBI): domain Eukaryota; phylum Ciliophora; class Oligohymenophorea; order Philasterida; family Pseudocohnilembidae; genus Pseudocohnilembus; species Pseudocohnilembus persalinus. The sequence goes on from LDAU01000063.1 coordinate 76,738, forward strand.
AATAGAAAAATCTTAGGGAAGTGTTAGAATTTAACTGGATGAACATGCAGAAAAATTTTAAAATATCACTAATTTGATTAAATTATTGCAATAATTTGCAGAAAGTTAAGTAATTATCTTTAAATTATAAAAGTGAAAAAAGCAGTTTAATTTAAATATTTAATAATTAATTATAAGATTATATAAAATTATAATGCATTATATTAAAAAAAAATATGTTTTTTTACTATAATAATAATTTAATTTTACTATAGGAAGATGAGAATAATAGCATAAAAACAAGTTTGAAATAAATTTTTTAGTAATAAGGGATTTAAAGTCATTAACACTAATAAGTTTAATAAGAGTAATTAGAAAATAGAAGTTAAACAGAAAAAATAGTCGAATTTATGGAAAAATTATCAAACGACAACGACTAACTTAAAGGATAAATGGAAGTACTTTAACAAAATTTTGGGATTTTAGAAGATAATATAAGAGAAAATATTTAAAATTTTGAAAATTAGGCGAATTAAACTATAAGTTAGTTAACTTAAGATTTGGCTATAGATATGAAAACTTTAGAACAATAATTATAAGAAGGGCTTAATAAAAAAATGGATATAAAAGACTAACTTTAAGAAGATGTTAATTAATATTTTGGTAAATTATAAAATTTATTTTTATATAAAATATTATGTAATTTTTATAAATTTTTTATAATAATACTTAGACGATTTTAGAAAAGAATTCAATAAAAAAATAGAAATTGTTATGAATGAAGTTTAATAAAGTGCACTAAGAAGCGATCTTACCGAAAATGAGAGAAAACTATATAAATTAAATAAAAATTTTAATGAAATGAAAGAAAAATTAGAACAAAAAGGATATGGTAGATAAAAAAAATAATTTTTTAAATATATATTTTTGAAAATAAAAATACTTTTTAAATTTATAGATTTGAATTAAATAAAATAGAGTTCTTAATTTAAAAGTTAATAAAGTGTAGAGTAGGTCCCAAAATCAAGACCTTAAAGCAAGTCTCCTTAAAATTAGGATTTATAAAAAAGTAATTTTAATTTTATAACTAAATTAAAATAACAGGGTTTCTTATAAAATATAAAAAAACATTATTTTTTTAGATATCATCTTAAATTAAAGCAGAGAAATAACAGATTTAAAATTGTAAGTTGAAACTATATAAGGTAAGTTAAAAAGTTTACAGAAAAAGTTAAATAGCTAACAAGTAACATAATAAGATATACAGGTACTTAAAGAAAATTATATAGAAAAATTTGGAAATAAAATTTACTGGAAAATTATGAAAAAACTATCTTCAAAAGGAATAATAGAAAAAAAGGGTCAAAATAAAGAAAAAGAGACTTAATAATAAAATTAACCTAATTAGCTTTTTTAAAATAATAATTAATAAAATAAAAAAAGAATAAAAAGTAAAAGTAAAAGTTTGAGTTAAAATAGAAGTCAATAAGTATAAGCTTAATCGAGAAGCTTAAGCAATAATAATAAAAATAATAATAAAGAAAAAATAGGCAAAAAAAAATAACATGTGATAGATTCCCCTGAAAATTTTTAATAATTTGGTGTAAATGGAATGGAAAGTTTTGGGATTAATAATTATAATTAATAATATGGGAAAAGTGAAAAAAAAAATGACATATTTTAAAATGAAATTTTGGGATAAAAAGAACTTTTAAAATAAAATGATAATAAGGAAAATTTACTTTATTATGAAAATTAATTATAAAAAGAGTACCCTAGAAACAGGTTCAGAATAGAAAATAATAACTATAATCTTTTTAAAGCTGATTAAAATTATTATTAAAACAATAAAAAAAAACAAAAAAGTAATTTAAATTTTATTTAAATTTATTTCCATATTTATTTATAATATAAAAAAAATTAATAAATTTATAATATTAGAGAGTTTGTCAAGTAAGGCTTTATAAAAAGATTTGGATACTTAAAATTTAAAATAAACTAAAAAATCTGTAAAAAAATAAATTTCTCCGTTTTTTAATAAAAATGAAAAATAAATTATCACTCCCTAAAAATCTAAGACTTTAGAAAAAAAAGGACATTTAAATAATAAAAAACATATTTAATAATGTAAATATGTTAATATAATTTTATTATATATTATATTTAAAAATTTTATTAAAATTATTTTTATCTTTTATAAAAGAAATTTAAAATAAAAAATAAAGTATTGTAACTGATCCTTAATTTGAGATTTTGAGTAGCGAGTAAAAAAATAGAGGAAGGAGTCAAATTTTAAATAAAATGATTCATAATTCATATGAAAGATCAAGATCTCATAGTCATAAATACTGTGAAACTTGTAGGAGCATAAGTTATAATTCAAATTAAAAAAATAATGAAAAAGAATAAAATGCTTAATATTTTGCAAATTAGTTAAAATAATAAAAATAAGCAATTTCGTCGCCTCCAAAATAATATACAGAAATAAACAAAACGGTAAGAAGTAGAAGTTAAAAAGGACTATAAAAATAGCTATCAATATAAGGAATTTTGAAGTCAACTTCTCCAAATTTTTAAAATATTTAAAAAAAATAAAAAAATAGCAAAAATACTAAAAAAAAGCATGCTTAATCCCACTAATTAGAAGTTACTCCACAAAATTAAAAAAATGAGTAAATAAAAAGTTATAAATTTAAATTTAATATATTTTATTTTATTATAAATTTTTTAATAAATTTGGCATTATTTCATAAATTATTAAATTTTGATTAAATTATAATTTGATAGGTTAAAAATGAAATCGCCTCTTTTTAAATAATTAAAAACTTAAGTTACCAGTTATACAAATACACATCATAACTCAGAAAATGATTACTTGGGTTTATCTTAAGAGTATAATAACTACTTAAAGTAGCAAAAAGAAAGCAGATTGAAAGAACTTTTGCATAAAAAAAAAAAAAAGTTACAAAATAAGGTATATTTATAAGTTTTTAATTAATTTAATTTAAATAATGTAGAAAAAATTTATGTCATTTTTATTTAGGAAAATATTAGCAATAAGAGTTTAAAAACAGGAAGTGTTGATAGAAGGATGTTTTGAGTTAAATTTATTTAAAATTAATTTATTTATATAAAATTTATATTAACAATTAAATTAGATACATGTAAATATTTTTATATATATTTAATATAGCTAAATACAAACATTATAGAAAAAATAGTATTATATTATATATTTTTAATTTTATTAAATTTATCATAATTCCAGTTCTAATCTATTTTTGACAATATTCATGAAAAAGTCTGAGCCAATATCGATAAGATCATCATTAAAATCGTATTTATTATCATGGACCATTGTGTCATCAAATTCTTTCCCGCTACCCAAAAAAAAGAAAACACCAGGAACTTTTCTCAAATAAAATGAGAAATCTTCAGAAGCACTAAAAGTTCATAAATAGTTATATTTAATATTTTAATTTATTTTATTTCATATAATTTAATTTTCATATTCATTAGAATATCTTAGATTAAATTTGTTTATTATGTTTAAAAATTTATATTATGTATATTAATATTTAACTAATGTACTGATAATGTGTATATTTTTAATATTATTAAAATAATATATATATATATTTAGATTTTATATTTAAATCTGTTTATTTTATTTTTTTATTGGATATCAATACTTAAAATTTAAAATGAATAAATTAATTTATTATATTATAATTTACTAAACAGGGATAGTATCGAATTCGCCTACTCTTTTTTCACCAAAATATTCTTTTCCTAGATTTTTAATTATATTTGTTTCTTTGGGTGTATTATCTAATTAATCAAATCTTTTGCCTGTAAATTTTAGATCATAGTCGCTTCCAGGGTATTCTTCTTTAATTTCATCTAAAATTTTGATTATTTCTTCTTTATATAGATCTGGTATGTCGTTTTCCAAGCTTCTTAAAGTTCCACCAATAGTTGCTTCTGATGCTTATAAAATAAAATCCAATTTTTATTTATAATTTTTAATAAAATTATTAATTTATAAATATTTATTGGAAGAATTATTCATATACCTATAACGTTTACTCTCGTGCCTCCTTTTAACAAAGGGAATGTACTAAGACATTTTCTGTCCTTGAATGTTTCATTCATCAATTTTCTGAATTTTAAATGGAAATCAACAGACATTTATACTGGATCAATAGCACATTCGGGTTTACTTCCTAATTTTAAAATTTTATTTGTATTTATTATTATAAAAATCATTTATTTTTATTAATACCATGTCCTCCTTTGCCAATAAATTTAATTTCTATATCTGAAACAGCGGCCATTTAAGCTCCTTCTTTAACTAATAAATACCCGACTGGGTGAGTAGGCCAATTATGATACCTTAAGTATAGTTATTAAAATAAATAAAACAATAAGATATTATATAAAAAATAAGATAAAATATAAAAATAATATATGATATAAAAATAATGTATAATATAAAAATAATAAATGATATATTTTTACCCATAGCATTCATCCACTTAATCTAAACATCCCTCTTTAATCATTTAAAGAGCGCCTGATTAAGGGCCTTCTTCACTTGGCTGAAATAAAATTCTTACTCCTCTGTTACTAGGTACTTTATCCTAAATTTCTAAAAACTTACATATAAATCCAAGCAAAGTCGCCATATGACCCTATAATAAATATAATAATAAAAAACTTAAATGTATATAAAAAAATCAGGAAACCAATATAAAAGTTTAAAAAGATGACCATCATTATATATGCAAATAAAAATAGAATAAAATATAAAAATAAATAAAATATATAAATATATAAATAAACGACTATACTATTAATTATTAATTGATACATATTATTTATTTTTAACTTAATTTGGTAAATTGTTTATTATATATAAATGATAATTTATTTATTTTTTAAGTTCATTGGTTAATTTTTTTGTAATAATAAATTAAAATTTATTTATTTTAACTTAATTTGGTAAAATTTTTTATTGTAAAAAAAGGAAAAATTTATTTATTTTTATCTAATTTTCGGTTAAATTTTTTGTTATATATAAAAATACTTTTATTTATTTATTTTTAACTTAATTTCGGTTTAATTTTTTGTTATAAAAAAATAAACTTATATTTATAAATTTATTTATTTTTTACATCATGTCCACAAGCGTGCTGAGCATTATTAGTAGATCTATATGATAAATGATGATTATGTTCGGGCATTTCTAAGGCGTCCATTTCCGCTCTAAGAGCAATTAATTTTTTTATATTTTTAGGCTCAGCTTTTCCGAATATATCTATTGTGTAGCCGGTAGTGGCACAGGGTTTGAAACTTTCTTATGGAATTCCTTTTTTAAGCAGAAATTGCTTAATTCTTTTTTGGGTTTCGAATTCTTTAAATTAAAGTTCGGGGTATTTGTGGAATTCGTGTCTGATTTTGATTAGTTCGTCGATGTTGTATTTAATGTTGTGGACGTGGTGCTTTTTTTGAGCCCTTTCTTCTTCTTCCATTTTTTAGGTTTTTTTTTTCTTTTTTTTTCTGTTTTTTTAATTTTTATTATTATTTTTAATTGATAATCCCTGTGTTTTTATTGGTGCAATAAATATCTTTTTTATTATTTTTCTGATGAAATTTGGTATAGTATGATTATACTAATTCAAGATTTCATTTCAAAGAAATATTAAAAGGCCAAACAAAACAAATGAATGATTTGATAAACTAAAATACCAATAAATTTTTACAAAAATATAATACTATTTTTTATTATTTATACTATTACTAATAAATAAGTTAATAATTTCAATTTCAAATACTATTTTAAATCATTTTTTATGCACCAATAAATCTTCGACCAGTTATATCCATATACTAGTACCCAAAGCCAAACTTCTTTCATCAATAGTGAAAAATGGACTATGATGTGGTTTGGTAACAACTTCGTCTTATATTGAATTTTAAGGAGCACTTCCTATTAAAAAAAAACAAGAGGGAACAAAATCAGTGTAAAAGCAGAAATCTTCTCCTGCAAGTCCAAAATGACCAGAAACAGTTTTTGTGATTTTATTACTAGAATTGAAAAATTTTTATACTTGTTCTTATTCATTTATAACTGCGTTGTATTTTCTTTGATAATAGACTGCAATTTTACATTTATGCGAAATTTCGAAACCTTAACAGATTTCTTTTATTCTGTTTTCCATAAAAACTCTTTGTTTTTCGGTTGTTGTTCGAACAGAAATTTTTAAACTGCATTCAGATGCTATTATGTTAGCAGCAGTCCTAGTTTGATATTTATGTTAAATTTAATTTGTAAAGAAATATTTATATATAATATAAATAAAATAAAGTATAATTTTTATATATTTAATATTTTTATACCCTCCGTTTATAGTACCAATGGATATTGATTAGTGACTTACTGGGTCAATGTTTCTAGATGTTATACCATATAATGAGTTGATTAATTAAGATGAAATATAAACAGCATCTTGAGAGTAATGGGGCATATATGCAGAAGAGCCAGTTCCAATAATTTTAATTTCGCAAAAATCACTATTTGCTGTCATTGGACCTTTAAAAAATTGAAAGTTAAATTAGGCAATATTTGATTTTTAATTTAAAATTCAAAATTATATTAAATTCTTATTATTTATTTTATTAATATATCTATAGATTTCAAACTTATTATGATATTATTTACCAGTTTATGCTGAAACATGTGGGTAGTATTTGGAATTAAATAAGTGAATTCCATAGGCTTCATCAACTTTAGGATTTTATAAGACAGGGTATTTTTCATCTTAAATCATGGCTTTTGCTCCAGCATATCCCTTAAAATATTTTATAAAATTTAATTTATAAAATTTTAATTGATAAAAAATTTATTACTTCTTCTGCGGGTTAAAAACAAAATTTAATATCACCCTCTATTTTGTTCTACCATTTACTTAAAATTTAAGCAGCTCCTAATAACATTGCCATATGTCCATCATGTCCACAAGCCTATTAATTAATAATTAAAATTTAAAAATATTTATTTAAATTATTTGGCTATAATTAATTTTAAGTTACATGATGCTTTCCACTATATTTTGAAGAAAATTCTTCCCCTGTATTTTCTTTTAAATTTAGGGCATCCATATCTGCTCTTAACATTATACATTTTCCTTGAATTATTAATTAAAATATAAAATTATATTTAAAAAATTATTTAAACTTCATAAAAAGGCTAGAGAAAACTATTTATAACTTAAAAAAAATTTTAAAAAAACCAGTATAAAAATGCTTATATTATAATAAAAGCAATTATTATTATATTAAAAATTATTATTCTAAAAATTAAAAAAAAAAGAAAAAAAAAAAGCAACCTTTGCCCGAGTTTTTCCCGCCTCTTAAAACGCCAACAACGCCCGTTTTTCCGACTTTTTCAATAATTTCTATATTTTTAAGCTCTTTAAGTTTTTACACTATATAACCAGCGGTTTCAATTTCTTCGTAAGCAGTTTCGGGATGCATGTGGAAATGTCTTCTCATTGTTATTAATTCGTGCTCAATTTCCAGGACTTCTGGTCTTAGGTGCACTTCTTGTATTTTTAATTTTGAGTCGTTAACTGTTTCTTATATGTGGTCTTATATATATTATTATGATTATTATTTATTTTATTTATGTTATTAATGTTACTATTGCATTTTTTTTATTTAATTATCTTTTTTAGCTAGTTATTTTGGAGATTTTTTAGATATTTTAGATTTTTTTTTTTTTTTTTTTTTTTTAATTTGTGTATTATGATTCTTTTGCTTTAATAATAGTATTTTTTATTTAATATATTAAGATATTTCATTTAGTTTTTTTTATCTAAATTTTATATGGAAAGTGCTTTGTTTGGTCATTTTAATCTATTTACTTAAAAAAGTTTCGTAATATAATATTATTGATATATATATATAATAAGTTTTTTTAAATTTTAATTAAACAAAAAATTAGAAATAAAAAAATATTTTTAAAGAAAGATATACAGATAATTTTAAATTAAAAAATATAAGTGCAATAAATCCAATAAAATTTACAAGAGTTTCAATGTTTTTTAAATTTTTTTTTTTTGTAAGTTTTCGAATATTATATCTTATAAAATATACACAATTATTTTGTGTTGTACCAGTAACATAATTGTAAAAAAATGAGGTTAAATTATGTTTTTATTTTTATAATTAAAATTCTTATGATAATGTAAAATATAAAAACTGCAAAATATTATTAGTAATTCATAATTATTCAAATTTCTAATTCCAAAATTTAAATAATTATTACACACCAATTAATTTTTTACTTAGCTTCCAATTAATAAATATATTAATCACTTATTTTTCATACAATTTGATAAATTAAATTAAAATTAATGTGCTTATATGCTATTAATAAAAAAAAAAAAAACATTAATAGAGCCAAAAAACAAAAATAATTAAGTTTCTGATCAAATTATTGATTATTAAATTCTTAAAACCAAAAGATATTGTAATTTTTAATTTAGAAAATTGAAAGTAAAAAGATTAAAAACACTTCTAAGTTATGAATTAAAGTCAAAAAGAGGTTTTTTAACACAAACCCTATTATTAAGAATATTAATTGGATTAATAAAATTAAAAATTAGTTTAAAATGAAAATAAAAATATATTTAAATAGAAGTAAATGACATAATAAAAAAATTAAAATTACCAATAATTGCTCGAAAATTTATACAGCAAATAAAATTAGGACAAAAAAATATTTAAAAATGAGTAGAATTCTTTGGATAAATAGTGTCAATATTCTACCTAATAATAATAATTGATGAATAATAGCAATAATTAGGCTTGGTAGAAAAAAGGAACTAGTTATTCATTGAATTAAGATATTTATAATAAAGAAAATATAAGAAACTAGTTAAAAAATTAAGAATAATTGCATAAGAATTAAAATTAGATATAAATATAAAATTAAAATTAAAACTAAAATTTATCTACTTATAAATGGGGGTAAGAATTATTAATTAATTATTATTTATTTTATTAGGGTATTTAATTTGCCTTATATATATGTATATATTATTTTTTTCGTGTTTAATTTGATTTTAAATATTTGAAATTAGGAACAATATAATCAATTAACACCAGTTATAAGATTAAAGTTGTAAAAATTAAGATAATCTTCATAAGAAATTTTAATAATAATAAGAAATATACAAGTTACTTTAATAATAATAAAATGAGAATAAATAATGTAAAAGTGCCTAAAGCTAATAATCTTTGCTTAAAAATTAAAAAAACAAAAAAATTATTTAAAATCTAATAAATTAAAGCAATTTTAATAGTAGTAATAATAAAAATATAAGTGAAAGAAACACCAGTTTAAATTAACATCAAAAAAAAGGTAAAAAAAATAGTATAAATGGATATTATTGCAACCAAAATTATTAAAAGTCTGGAACATTAACCTAAGAAAGTTAATAAAATAAAATTATAATAAATAATTAATAAAAGTCTATTTAGAATCAAAATAAATAAATTAAGTGTAATAATTTTATTTTAAATGAAAAATATATGTTGAGTGGAAAAGGAGAGATATTTGATAAAAAATAACAAGATGATTAAGAAGATAAGATTTTCCAAGATAAGTAGATGTAGTAATAATTTTTTGATTAATAATATAAATAAAACAATATGAATACTAATGATAATGAAAAATTGTTGAAAGCTTTCAAAAATTACAGCGAAAATGTTTTAAACAAATAAAAATTGTAACATGAAACAGAAAAATAATAGAAATTTTTTTATCAAAATAATAATTCTAATATAAATTATAACAATAACCTTTCCTAAAATGAATATAGTTAAATAAATACGGAATAAAATAGTAATAATTTACAAAAATTACTTTAAAAAAATTAGACTTCTAATAAATAAGCAAATTTATCATTTTAGACATAAAATGAAATTTGCAAAACTTTAGATAATAAAATTTCAATTTAGCCATATAGTGGTAATTTAAAATTAATAAATAATAATAATAAAAATAATATGAAATAGAATTGTTCATAAAATATAAAAGATTTGAGCCAAAGCAAAGAAAAACATTAGAAACAGAAATTAAAATATTAATAACTAAGTAAAAATTCAAATCATATTAAAAGTTAAATAATTGTCACGAATAATAGTACCAAAAATTTAAAATCTAAAACCAAATTGCAAACGAATCTTTAAAATAAAACTCCTAGTAATTAATAGTTAAATTAAAAAAATAACCAGAAATAGATTTAAGTTAATAATTATACGAATGGATAATGTTAAAAATTGACAAATAAAAATCAGTATTCCAATGAAGATTTAGATAAAAATTATCTTGAAAAAAATAAAAATAATGGTGTTAATAAATAATAAATACAAACAACACTAAATGAAACTTGTTAACTTCTTAAACAATAAATTAATAAAAGTAATTAGAAGTTAAATTAATAGTATATTAATAAAAATAATAACAATATTAATAATTATGATAAAAATTTAGGTCAAAATATAAGTAATAAGTAGGTTTTAAAAAATGGAAAGGCCTAATATTAAAAAAAGGAACAAAACAGATAGTTATCATTAGATTAAAATTTCATTAAAATGAATAAAGAAATAAAAAATAAAAAAATAAATTTTGAAAATAGTTATAACAATTAAAATATATAAATAAATTAAAAAAAAACTGCTAAAAATAAACCAAGTCAAAGTCTAGTCGATTAGGTTTAGCTTTCAAAATTTTAATTTGATAGGTAAAACAAAAATAAAGATGATGTCAATAATAATGTATAATATAATAAAAATATTAATAATAATGTAAATTTTAATGGAAACAAAAATAATTAAGACTATTTAAATATCAATAATAATCTGGGAAATTAAATTAATTAAAAGTTGATTTTAGAGAGAAAAGGTTCTTCATCATCTTCAATTATAAATGAAAAAAATAGTTATTCTTAATAAAATTTGAAAAAAAATAAAGAAAGTGATATTTTAAAATGTAAATAAAAAACGTAAAATTAAGTTTTTAGTTTGAATTAAAAGTTAAAACTAAAGTAAAATAGTTCCATTTCATTATAAAATTACTATTATAATAATCATTTTAGAGGAAAGAGTTGTATAAATACACCTAACAATAAGATATCTGGAAATATAGGTTAGTAAAATTAGTAAAAGTAAAATATATGTGAAAAGTAAAAAATATTAAATGACAATAAATAGGAATACAGTAAAACTTTAAATTTTGAATGCGCAAATAATAATGAAAAATTATCTAAAATGTTGAACTAATTTTTAAAACAGAAGGCTTAAAATGATATATAATAAAATACTTAAAATAAATAACAATAATAAAACAGTTAAAATTAAAATGCTGATTTAAAATTACAATTACTATAAAAAATGTAAAAAATTAGTTCTAGATCATCTTCTATGGTGTCTTAAGATTTAATTACTGCTAATAATTTAAAAAAATAGTAAATTCTTAAATAATAATAAAATTAAATCGATAAAAAACATGATAATTTAGGTTTAAAACAGAATTTTAATTTGAATTTGAATCTTAAGCTTGACAAAAAGCTTCTTAATAGCTTGAAAAATATTTAGAAAATCGATTAAACAAATTCTTAAAAAAACCAAGTTAAACTATAATTAAAAAAAAAACACTAAAGGTAGCCTAGTTAATCTTTTAACACAATAAATAATAATAATAAAGAAATGCATTATGATGACAAAAAAGAAAGCGATTAATCCGGATTTTAAGTTGAGATTAAAAATTTAAATTAAAAATTATAAAGATAAATTGATGGATAATAAGACAAATTTTATTTAAATGGGGTAAAAATATAAAATTAAAATAATAATCAATATAAAATTTAGAGCAATAAAATGTAAATTTAGAACTAATATTTTCAAGAAGATAGTAAAAGAGATATATAAATTTCTCAGGTGAGTTAAAGATCAAACAATAGTATTTTGGAAAGTTAAAATTAGATAATAAATTAGATAAACAAAAGTGAATCCTAAATTTAAAGCCAAAAGTAGGAAATTTTATTAAATTAACATTAAGAATAATAAATTTTACTAAAAAACGGGAACTAAAATAGCTTGAAAATTTAAAATTTTCATAACTATCAAAAATTAAAAGAAGAAAATAATAATACGACAGCGTGCACAGATAAAAAAACATGTTCTTCAAAAGATACAAGGGACACAAATCCGAATTCGCAAATTTTTTCTGGAAAAATAAATAAAGGTTATAATTTTTCCGGGAAATAAGATATTAAAAATTAAAAAAAACTTTTGTTTTAAAATTAAAATGTGAGTTTAATATAAACATAAAAAATAAGTTAAAATAAAATTGGCCTATAAAATCATTAAGTTTAATAAGTCAATTAGAGTAGCAAATTTGATAATTTATAATATCAAAATAATAGTAATTTGAATGATTAAAATGAGAGTCCGAGATTTAAAGGTATTTTTTTTTATAAATTCATTTTATAATTTATTAATTTTTAATTAAAATGCTTTATCCTGAAATTTATAATATATTAATGTTATTATTTTAAAATTTTATAAATGTAACTATTTAAATTATAATGAATAATTTATTTATTTTAAAAAAGAATATAGTTACTGTGAAGTAAATGAAGATGATGGGGACGACTGTTCTCCCTTATTTTGCGAAGAAGAGATAGTGAACATTAAATTTCCACTTTAACAATTTGTTAATTAAAATAATTTTGTTTCTAAGAATAGAGAAAATTAGATTAAAATGGACGCTTAAAAAAGCCAAAATTAGCCAAAATACTAAGATTATTACTTAAAAAGTGGAGAAAAAAAAGCTACTTAAAATTAAAGGGAAATTTTAAATGATAGCATGAAGTGGCATAAAGATTTTCTTTAAAAATCAGAAAATCAGAAAAGCTAGCAAAAATAATAAAATAATTTACTTAATTTTTAAAGCGAACAATTGTAAAGGAAAAAGTTTTACAGTACTTTTTAAATAGATGCTAAAGATTACTCTGAAGAAATCGCTTAATTGTCACCTAATGATAATAATTATAATAAAATAAATACAAATATTGATTCATAAATAAATAATAATAACAATTAAAATATTAATTTCGAGAATGATTATAAAAATATAAACGATTATAGTAAAGTTGTAAATGATAACAATGATTAAAAAGATATTAATAATAACATAAATATAAAAAATGAAATTTAAATTGAAGATAAATAATTTAATAGAAATGAAGATTTTGAGTGGTTTAACGGGGAAGACCTTGAAATTTTGGAAATAAATTATTAAAAATAGCAAAATAAATGGTATTAAATTAAAAAATAAGCTTTGTAATAGTCTAAGGAAATCTGCTGGGTTATGAGAGCTATTTTAATAGATTGGATGATGGAAGTAAGTATGGAATTTATGATGAAAAGAGAAACATTTTATATAGCTGTATATTTAGTAGATATGTAAAATATTAGTTTAATTTTTTTTAAAAATATTATTTAATAAATTATTTTTTATGTAATAAATAAGGTTTAATGTTTATTTATATTTTTTAGGCTTATATCAGTTGAATAAAATATAGAAAGATCTAAATTACAACTTATAGGAGTTGTTTGTCTTTTTATAGCTGCGAAAATTGAAGAAGTTTTTCCACCAAGATTACTAGATTTTGTTAAAAGTACAGATGATGGATATAAATAGGAAGAATTAGAAGAAATGGAATATTATATATGCAAAGTAAAATTTAATAGTGACATAATTTAATTTATACCTTATCACTTCTTATTTTAAAATTATTATAAAGAAATTATAGTGGCACCTTAATCCGTTGACTTATAACTATTAAATGGGCTTTTATCTATAAAAATGGGATAAATTTTTAGACTATTAATTGGGATTATCTTTAGAGCAAAACGAAATATGTGATAATTAAGTAAAAATCAATCCTTTTTTTAATATCTTGCTGTAAGATTTGTAGAATGAAAAATAAGAAGAATTTAATTTTGAGACTATAAATTTGGCTTAATTTAGAGAAGAAATTAAAAATTTAGAGGGAAAATTTAAATTTAAAAATTAAAGTTAATAAAGTTATGTTAACTACAGGACAATTTACCAATATTTGGACCTATTATAACTAGATTTTTCGTTTTATAACTTGAGTTAATAAAAATTGATAGCAGCTTTAATATATTTAATTGGGGGAATAATGATTGAATTATTTTAATAAAAAGTTATTTTCGAAGAATTTTAACATACTTCCTATTTTATAACAGGAGAAGAATACGCAGTTTACAACGAATATTATAATAAATTTTTAAGTGGCTATTTTGGAATGCTATTATTAGATATTTTACCTGAAATTTAGAGTATTTCTTAGATTTTTGACTCAGAAATAAATTTAGATTTACCTACTGGGGCAATTGAATTGGATCAAGAAAATAATAATAATAATTAGGTAATTATATTTAATTTTAAAAAAAATTACTATTTATTAAACTTATACTTTTATTTTGAATTAGAAAAACTATGAAGAATTTTTGAGTTTCCAGCCCTTTTATAGTAATTAAATAGAATACATAAAATAAAAGGGATAGATGTTTTAGTAAAATGAATTAGATCAAGAGTAACGAGTCTCATTATTAGACTTGTGATAAACTTAATTATTAATATTTAATATTTTTGGATAAATTTTATATAAAATCTATCTAAATTAAGATACTTATACTTATATTTTATATTAAAAGAAATTATATAAAAAAATAAATACCCAGTTGAATAGCTAATAATTTTTTATATTATTAATAAATATAAAGAAAAGCATTTAAATTTATAAAAAAGGTTATGTAAAAAATTTATGTAAAAATATGATAATATAATTTTTTTCAAATTCTTTTTTTTCCTCCAACAATTTTATTAAGAGAAACTCTTCTTTTCCCATTTCCAAACAATAATTAATCAACAAAGAAATCATTAGAGCCAGATTCTGCTGGCTTTTCTTAGGCTTTTCTGGGCTTATTAACAAAATTTTACTTATATATTTATTATTTTTTATCACTTTAATTAATATTTTTATTATTAATATTATTGTTATTATTATTATAAATATTAGCATTAGATTACGACAAAGTTTTATCATATACCACTTTTATCCCATTTCCGAGGATTTTTGTTTGCTTTATAGGGGCCTTTTAAAGAGTTTCATTTATTTTTAGGTCTTTTTTATTTTTATTTTTGTTAAGGTAGTTGTTGGGATCAATTTTCCCGACAAAACCTTGTTATTGTAATTTTTCCTGTTCTTGTTGTTAAATTAGAGAATATTTACCTTCTAATTCTTTGAGTTTTTTAGAAGGTAGTTCTGATTGAATTAATTACTAGAAATCTTCATTTTATTAAGATTTTTTTAAACTTCTTTTGTTTTTTTTTTAATTTATATCTAAAGATCCGGAATCATTGTAATCATCACCTTCAAAATCTTCGTTATCAAAATCAAAATCTTCTGCTTCTTGTTCGTCAACTAAATGTTCATCTTAATTATTCTTTTTATTTTATTTTTTTTTGTCTTTTTTATTATTTTCTTAAACAGGAATTTTAATTTCCTTATTTTATTTTGTGACATCTGGTCTGAGCTTGATTTATTTTTTTTATTGTTAAATTTTTTATTTTAATTGGGCTTCTTGCTTTTTTGCCGTTTTGAAACTGACTTCTTCAGGCATATCGGAACCTGAATCTGATTAATAATCTTATTCGCTCATATTTTTTTATTATCTAGATTATTTCCTTTTATTTTTAAAGTTACTTATAATTTAAGTTTTTTCTATTGTTTTTATTAGTCTATATTTTTTTATAAAAAATTGAAATATTTTATTTTTGAATAATTTTATAATTTTACCTAAAAAGACTTTGATAAATAGTAATCCCAAAAAAATAATAAATATAAAGATTACTATTTTATTTGAAATTAAATATAGTCCTTTTATAATTAGATTATCATAGTATATTATATATGAATGTTATTATAAATACAAAACTCATACGTAAAATTTATAATAAACATAATTTTGTTCATATTTTTAAATTATATAAATAATACAAAACTATTAGTAAATTTAAATTCTATTTTTTTATATTGATATAAATTTTTTTTATTATAAAAAAATTTAGCTTATTTTCTTTTCAATACTCACTAGGGAGGTTATTAAACATCGCTTTATGGAGGTTATTAAACATTTTATTAGCCAAATCCGCTTTATTAAGGGGGTTATTAAACTTAAGATTAGGGGTACATTTAATGATTTGATTAATTTTAAGATTAATTATTATAAAGGAAAGCATTTGAGTTATAGTTATCTTAAGGGGTTGTGAATTATTATTATTACTATTAGGCTGAAGTTTTTTTCTTTTCAGGAGACTCAGCATCTAATTCTTAATGAGGCTAGATTTATTAAACATCAGTATCTTTCTTTTTTTTGGAACACAATTTCTTTTTAAGGAACAAGGCCAAATCGATTAAAACGATAACTATAAATGCGATAATCATTTATATATTTTTCCAATAAACTTCATCTTCAATTAATGTGGCCAAATCTTTCATATCTCCATTAGTTTAGCTGTCAGAGGCTTCGCTACTGGCTACATTTTTAAAGAAATGTCTATTTGATCCAGATAAAACTAAGGCCCAAACTATGAAAGGTAATTACAAAATTTTAGCTCCATAATTGCAAATTTTTTTAATTCTTTTAATTCTGATTTGTTCTGCTTCTCCGTCTCCTTCAATACAAGGAACATCTTTACCGCACAAATTACTAAAAAAAATTAGTTTAATTTTATATATTTTATAAAATATAAAAATAAATAACTATTATATATAAAAACTGAAATAAATAACTGTTTAATTTAAAAACTAAAATAAGTAACTGTTTTATTATATTTGATATTTACTAGACTTAAGAAATGGTTAAAATAATGGAAACTACAATACAAACAATAATATTAATAACCATCACTACTAATTAAGAACTACTCATAGTATCAACCTTGTCATGTTTATTGACTACATCTCTTAAAGAGTCTCTTTCTTCAACGTCCCATTAAATGAATTTTCTGAAATAAGCATTATAGTAATAGTCATTTGTTTTTAAGCTGAAATCGGGTAAAGCATTTAATTCTATTTCTAAATCATTAGCAGCAAAATAAGTATATTCAGAATTTTAAATAGGTGAAGTATATTTATCAAATCTATCGTCGGTATCTTTACATTTACTTCTTTGGTCGACCATTAAAACATATTCAGTATGTCCACTTTCGATATTGTCTATATATATATAATTTTTATTAATAAAATAATTAATACTTGTTTTTTTAAAATTGAAATTTATTTTTTAAATATTTTATATATATATATTATTTAGTTTATATAAAAAAGGCAAATTATTTGATATTTACGGGCTGTATTATTTTAGCAAACTCCACTTCCTTCAGTGAGTCTTAATTCAGAAATTGGTTATTCAGTTCCTGTTCTAGAGTAATAGAAACTGTATGAATTTACAGTGGCATAATTCATAGTTAATTCAGTGTAATCACTATAAGCAGAGTCTCCTGGAGATGAAAAAACGAAAGAATAAATAGGACAATCTTCATCTTTATCAACACAATAAATAGAATTTTTATTTTCATCACTTCCACAAGTTTTTCTATACGATTAAAAATAGTTGATAAAATAGATATATTTTAAATATTATATATAATTTATATATATATTTATTTTATAAATAAAAAATAAGTTTTTTTTTATTGTATAGTATGATTTTAGATAATAAAGAGTTATTTTTTATTTTATTTTTTGGTTGGATTAATTAATTATTCAAATAATCAATTAAATAAATAATATTATTTTGATTTTGTTTTGATTTTTATTTATTTTTTGAAATAATAAAAATAAAATGAATTATTTTTAGAGTATAAATTTAAATTACTAGTCTGATGAACATTTACCATCAAGAGGTGCATCTTTATAAAATACATCTGAACTTCTTTTAACACAAATATTTTAAGCAACTCCTAATTTTATGAATATTTAAATATTTAAATTAATGTATTTTTTTATTTATTTAATAAAAAACTATTAATCTTACCATTAATATCATATAAGCTCAATTCTTAAGCATCAATGGCATCATATTCATCACAACCAGCCTATAGAAATTAAAATTTTTTCAGTATATTTTTTTTAAGAATTATATATATATATTTATATTTATATTTAAAATTTGATTTGTATTACTTTGGTTTGATTTTTATCGCAAGTACCCTAATAAACTTTTCTGGACAAGGCATAGGTTGACAAATTACTTCCATTTGTACAGTCACAACCATCATAAGTACCCATAAAATCATATTAGAAAATAGGTTCATACCCTTTAGAACATGAGGCTATAAAATAATTTTTAGGTTATTTATATTTTTTCTTTAAAATAAAAAATGAAAAATTAGCAAATTAAAAATAAAAATTACAAGAAGTTTTTAGCTGGACATCTACAATGGGACTTTGTTTCAAATTATTTACAATTTATTCATATTCGAAAATAACCCCAGAAAATTGGGCATAGGCTTAAATGGCCAAAATCATTGTATAGAAACCATAAATGACCATAATGGTTGTATAAATAATAATACCAATTTTTTTTTTGGTCCATTCTTAAGGGTTATCTTTTCTAAAAAAAAAAATTAATAAATTTTAATTTTTTCATAATGGAAATCAAAAAAATAAAAAATAAAAGCGATATTTTAATTTGTTAAGATAATTTACCTATGTTAAAGCTTACTTTATTTGGTTTTCCCCATTTTCTTATTTTTATGCGTTATTATAAAAAAAAAATTTTATTTTTTTTTTTGGTTTTATTTATTTTCTTTTTTTTATAAGTAAAATTTTATTTTTATTTTGAGGAGATGTTGATTTGTTATACTCCTTCTTATTAGCTATTATTAAATTTATTTAATATGGTAATTAAAAATGCTAATGTATATATTTTTAAATTTTAATTGTTATATAAATATAAAAATAAATATATATATTATTATTACTTAGCTTAAAAAGCTATTAATAGATTTTCCTAAAAATAGAATGCTTTATGAAGAAAAAATTAATATTAAATTAACTTAATAAACCATTCGTTCAAATTTAATTATATAAAAATAGAACAAAATTTATTTTTATGATTAGAAAAATTCTTTTGTTTTAAAATAAATAATAAAATTAAAATAAAATACAATACATCATAAAAATGTTTAATTAATTAAATAAGTTATTATATTATAGTTTTCTCTTTAATATATTAGGATATTAATAATATTCTCATTATTTATTACGATATAACATATTATTATGATTAAATTTACTAATTAAATTTTATCTTTTTAAGCTATAGTTATTTATCGGTCTCTATACTATAAAATGTTCAAATGTCAAATTTAAAATTAAATTTGTAGAAATTATTAGACATAATTATTTAAAAAATACTTAGATATTTTATTTTAATTTTTTTAGTATTTAGATAACTTGTATATACAAAAAATAAAATTGGTGTGTTGATTAAAGATTTTTATTATACAAATATGTCATTTTATATTTATTATTTAAAAGTTAATATTAAAATCTGTTATATATATTTGGAATTAAATTAAATGAGAAATAAGTAAATTATAAATTTACATTAAAAATTATTATTTAATTTTAATGGGCATGAATTCTAGTTTAAATCAGTAGTTATAATTATAATCTTCCCTGATTTTTTAAGATTGCCTTATTAAATTTTTTATTTTATTTTATAAATCTTCGTTATTTAAATCATCATCTTAAATTTATTAAATTTTAAAATCATCTTTGTTTTCTTCTTTTTCTAAATATTAATATTAATTTTCAGTGAAACTCCTGTTATAATTAGATTCTTTTTTTTAAATATCTATCTATTTTCTTTAGTCGTTTTAGTTATTATAATTTGTAAATTGCTAGGTTGTTCCAACTCCTTGGTAACTTTATTACTATTGATGTTAGAATTAATGTTAATTTTCTTTATATTGTTGCTAAATTTATAAAAAATGATATTAATTTATATAATTATAATTTTTATATAAATTAATATTATTTATAAATGAATACTTTATATTTTCAAAAATAAATTCAAAAAAATAACAAATATTACTTGAATGAAAAATATAATTTTTGTTTTTAATTAATTAATTTTTATTTATTAAATAAATTGATTATTGTGTGTAAAAATTAAATTTGAGTTAAAAATAGAACTATGAGATATTTTAATTAAAGCTGATATTGATATAAAATATCATCAAAAATGAAGGTTTTTTTTTAAAAAGTGTTTAAAAAATAGATCAAAACTATTACCTGAAGATAAAATAATTTCAGTATATAATTAATATAATAATTTTATATTTACAAAATATTTTATTTAAAATCCTAAAAATAGTTCTAAAGCAAATTGAATTAATTCAATAAAACATAAAAAAAATGTATAATAAATTAAATATATAAAAAATAATAAATTATAAATTTTTATTTTAAAAAAATGGTTTTTACCTTAACTTGATATTATTAAATATCGTTGAAATTATTTTTTTATTATAAATTATCTGTCTATTTTTATTATTAATTTTCTAATATAGGTTAAATCACTTGCTAATTTAATAATTCATTCTAATTTTAATCTTAATTAAAATTTTCTTTAGACTTTAGTCTACTTTGACTTAATTAATTTTAATAATCTTCTATTAATCTTTTAGATTTTTCTATCTCTTTTTTAATTTATTCTAAATCGTAATCTTATTTTTCCTATAAAAATTGAAAATATAAAAATTAATAGAATAAAATTTTAAAAAATTTAATTTAAAGTGATATTTAATTTTTTTATATAAAAAATATATACAATTATTTACAAAAATATTAAAAAAGATTTTATAATATTTAATAAATAAATGTTAAAAAAATTTTTACCTAAAATTCATATTTTTTAATATCTTAATAAAAAATTTAGGGATTTTAAGAAAAATTTTATTAATCAGAATCAATTTTCTTTACAGATGTATTTTAATTATAAAGGTAAGGTTCTTACAAAATTTTTTGTCTCTAATTTATTTTTTCTTGTTCTTTTTATTTTTATTATTAAAGCAATTACTATTGTTACTACTATTATAATTATTAATTTTATGCTAAGCTTTAATTTATATCAGTTTTTTAAGAGTTATTTTAGTCAAATTTAACAGGATTGTGTTATTATAAGTTTTATTAAGCTTGTAGACTTTATTATGTATAGGTTTAGATTTAGGATAAATTTTATTATTTATATTTTTTAGTAAAGTCTAGGTTTTAAGGTATTATAATTTTTTATTATTAATTTGGAATTTACTAAGGTTAAAAGTTTAGCTATTTAGTATTTTTTTATGGGCTTATTTCATCTACTAACTCAATTTACACTTATGATGGGTTTTATTCTTATTTTTATTAATTTTAACTTTATATATTTTATAAACTTTATTAATTTTATTAATTAAATTACTATAAATGATCTTATTATTGCTATTATTTTGTTTAATCTGCTTTTAAATAACTAGGTAGTTATTACATTTATATTTAAGATTAATTTTATATATCTTATTAGTTATATTATGCAAATTGTTAAGGCTCTTGTTATTGTTAATTGAATTAAGATAATTATTATGATTTTGTTAGAAAATTTGTATCTATTGGTCTTCCATACTAATCTACGTATATAATTAATTTTTATACATTTTAAAAATCTTATGCTTATTATTAAAATTAAGTTGTAATATTATCATTTATATTATTATTTTAAAAATCTTATTAATTCTATGGAAAATTTTATTGGTTGCATTTTAAATTTTATTAAAAAGTAGGATTTTGGCTAGGAGATTCATTTTTTGCAACTTTTGAAGCTTTCATATGTTTTGGAATGTCATCATTATATGTAGGTGATAAGTTATTTTGCCAAGTTATATTTTAATATTAAGAATTTAAATTTTAGTCGATATTTTAATTTAATTATGGGACATTAGAATTAGATTACTATTCTATTTATTAATTATTTTATTGATAAGCTTAATCTTATAAATTAATTTGTGCAAATTGATGGTCTATTTAATCGGCATCATTTAAATCTGAATTCTTATTTTATTAAAATTAAGGAACATTTAGCGGGATAGGTTCTGTATTTGGATTTTCTATAACTTCAGGATTATATATATCTTAAATTAACTTTTAAAGCTATTCACTGTCTGGTCTTTATGTATAATCATAGTTAATCATTTGTTAAATAACATAAATAAATTATGGAGAATAAAATTCTTAAATTTATTGGATTCTTTATTAGACAACTGTATCAATTATCGAATATTTATGATCATAACATAACTGCATTCTTTATAATGAAGCTGCCTTATATTTAAGTATTTTCATATTAATAAATATATATTTAATAATTATTATAATAAATAATATTAGTATACTTCAAGAAGAACAAATCCTAATGCAAATATATCACTTTTGTTTAAAATTTCGTCAGAGATTTAAAAATTTCTTTATCTTTAATATTCAATTAATTCAGGGCTTAAAAATGAAAATCTTTTATTAGTCATGGCTTGGATATATCCTAAATTATAGATTTAAAATAATAGAAGGTATTTAATTGCAAGAATTTAATCAATTTTATTATTATACAAATAAATATAAACATGTACATATAAATTTATATATACCTGAACCCCTTCCACACAATAATTCTCTATCATAAATTTTAAAAACGCCTGAATATTAGTCAAAATATATAGTTTAAGTATTTATATCCCCATTTGTAATTTAATTTTTTTTTAAAACATATAAAGCGCTTGAAATTCCTTTAAGTAAAGCTTCTAAATCATCTTCAGGAAAATATCTTTCTGTGCCCATTCTTTCATCTAAAAGACTTTCTAGTGTTATATAAGAATATTAAAAGAAAAATTTTTGTAAATTTTCTTCACTTTGTAAATTTTAATATAAGTGTTTATCTTCATCGGAAATCGCCTTGTCTATTCCTAAAAATTCGTTAAAAATATATAATTTACTTTTATTAATAATTTTTTTTAAGTACGTAATTTAAGTCTTTAAAAATTTAGGAAAAGATTTTTTAAGTTTATTTTAATTTTAATTTTATTTAAAATAATGTTATTTTTAAAGTTTTTAATGTTTTTTTAAATATATAAATTGATTTACCTAAAACAGACATTAGATGCGGGTGCTAAATTTTAAGCCTTTTTTCTAGTGCTTTTTGATCTTTTATGAAATTTTTATTAATTGGAGAAGAAATTGCATATGATTCTTTATTTCCTCTTTTAAAAACTTTAACCAAGTTTCCACCTTAAAAATTTGCTATTTCTATAAATGTGAGTTTTTCTTTTTCAAAATCTTTGTCTGCAATTGAATCTGAATTTCCCATATTTTGAATTTTTATAAAATTAATTTTAATTTCTAAATATTTAATTTTTATGTTTTATATTTTATTTTTAGTTTATTTTTAATTATTTGCAGTTAATCTTAAAAAAATATTATATTTCAATATAATTAAATTATTTTCATGCTAAAAAACTATGAAATATTAAGTATTTAGTGATTTGTATACCTTTTTATATAATATATATAATTTATTAATGAATACTTATTTATTATGTAATAAAAATATTATAACATGTTTTATTTGATTGAAATGGTAGATTATTACTATAAAGGAACTTAAATAAATTTTTAAATTTGAAATTGAATAATTTTAATATGCATAATTAAATATATTATTTATTATAAAGATAATATCAAATAATTTTAAAATAATATTATATATACTATATCAGAAAAGTAAAATCTTGATGAATTACATAAAATTTTATCAATAAAATTTAAATTTATTATCTTATTAATAGGTATAAAAAATTTAATTGTATTTTTGTTACTACATAGTAGAAGATTTATACTTTTTATATAATTATAATAAAATTCCTAAATAATTTACAAAATATTTTGATTAAAAAATTTTAAAATTATAATGTTTTCTTTTTATAATATAACCTTTGTATAGTATATTTACATAATTATTTTATAATTCTATAATTTTTATTAATTTTAAATTTTTATATATAACTTGCTTAATAATAGTTAAAATAATTTATTTTACACAATAATAATATTTAAATCAAATAATTAAATTTTTATTGTACTATGATATGAAAATTTTAAATTGCTAAATTATATATATAATGAATTCTGGAAATTCTTTAATGTGTTTTTACTTATAATTGGGGAAAAAAAAAATAGCTACCAAAAAATAATTTTATTTTAAATTAATAAATAATAGTGTATTCTAAAAATAAAAAAAAAATATAAATATTAATAATTACTAAATTTATAAAAATAAAATAAAATAAAATAGATTAAAATAGAAAGATGAATTAAAATAGTTAACAATATAGTCAGATTTCTCTATAAAATCAACACATAAACTAATATGTGGTAAAAATTAATTTATAAATAAAATTTTTAGATTAGTTTACAAAATATTAATTTATTAATTATTTAATATCTTTAATTTTACAATAATTTTTATAATTTCACATTTTTATGTAGAGAAACCAAGAAATGATAGGAAATAGTATCAAAGACTAAAATTAATTTGGGCAAATTGAGAAAGGATTAATTTAAACCTAACAAAGCGAAAAAAGTAAATAAAAAATTTTATATGATTTAAAAATAAGTTATTAATAGATTAAATGATTATTTTTATCTAAATTGTTTTATTATATCAATAATATAATTTAAATATTAAGGAGAAAACACAGGTTAAAATAATGATTAAGTTCAAGACAGTTAATTTGAAAAGGAAAAACAAAGAATATTTTAAAAAATTTTAAAAGAAACTAGAGAAGTATTAGCTAAAGAATGGAGAGTTTTATAAATTTTGGAAATTCATATTGATATGATTGCTAATGTGTGTGCAAATTTATGGATGTAAAGAATACACCTATCTAAAAATTAAGATGAAGGACTCATTTAACTAGAAATATCATTCGACAAAACTATTAAAAGTTTTAAAAATTTTTAAAACTAAATAAAAGAAATTTTGAAAAGTAGTACTTAATGTTAAAACAAGGTGAGTATATTTAAAGATTTATAATTTTAATTTCATCCTATTTATTTTTGAAAATTTGTAAGGTTATTTCCTGTCAATTTCAAGGCACTTATAGAGAATACTTAGACCATATACTTGAGGATTGTTAATATGAATTCAATAAAGAAACTTGTATTTTAAGAATTTGTGAAAAATAAAAATAATATAGCGAAAATTAAAAGTAATTTTTTTTAAGATAAAAATAAAAATTGTTTAGAAAACCATATATTTTGGAACATAAAAAATTAGATGAAGAAGTTCCTCCTCCTGAATTATATAAAGTATTTTTACTATATAATATAAATTTTTTTATAAAATATAGAACGTAATTTTTATTTATGAAATATTAATTATAATAAATTAGGTGCCTACTATTTTAGTTGCTAATTTTCCACAGGTCGGAATGGTTGAATTATTCAGAAAATTCGGTCCTATAGAAAAATTTCATTTCGATAGCAAAAATAACTTGATTTTCTATGTAACATACAAATAACAGTATTCATAATAAATGGCGTTAGAATAATTGGGTTCAATAGAAATTTAAGGTAAAAAACTTAGAGTGACCTAATTCATGGAAAAAGAAATTTTAAAAAAGTGCAGACTTTTTGTTAAGGGACTTTAAACTAATGATGAATAATTAATTAAAAGAAAATTGGAAGATTAATTGGGACTTCCAATTACTTAGTGTAGCTTATTAAATTGTAAAAATAGTAGAATTGACGCAAGTGCTTTTGTTTAATTTGAGGAAAAAGATGTAGAAATAGTTTAGGGGTTTGTAGATAAAGTAATTACAGTGAAAGAATTGGGAAAAAGAGTTTAATTTAAAGCTTATAGACCAAAAGAGGATAATCCTAAAATTATGGAAGCTTAAAGAAAATGCCTAGAAAGATCTTATTAACAATAATAAGAACCATAAAAAAATTAACAGTAAAAAAAATTTGCTAAAATTAAAAATTAAATTTTTTATTATGCTTTTATATTTATTTTTTGTTTATAATTTAGATCAATTTAAGGGTATTATGGAAATCAGACTTAGCATAATTACTATCAAAATAATGATTTAAATTCATAATTATAGAGGAATTATAGTAATAGCTAAAACTATAACTAAAATTAGCAATAGTATATGTAATAAAACTAAGTTTATTAATAATAAATGAATGGGATTAATATGTAAATGGGAGATATTCATATAAATTAACAAAATTAACTATAAAATATTGAGAACTAATATTATAATTAAAACTAATACTACTCAATGCAAAACTGACTGTATTGATTTAAATAATTTAAATATTCTATTTTATATCTAACTATTTTAAATATTTTGATTATAAGTATAATAAAAAATAATATATTTAGTATTTGATAATCTAATATAATATTAATAAAATATATTTATATTTAATTATTTTTATATAAAAATGAAAACTAAATTAGAATTTTTGTTTGCTATTAATTTCCGCTTAAATTATTTAAATTAAACTTTTGCTAATTATGTAAAAAAAAAACTAGAATTAGTAAAAAGATAAAAAATTAAAATGAATGATAAAAAAACTGAGCCTCTTGATTAACTTTTGAAATAATTAAATAAAGAGAAACTTTAAAAAAGAAGAGAAAATAGAAAAAATTATAAAAACAGTAACATTAATATTTAAAAATCATATGATAATTAATAAAAAGCCCAATCTTTATAAGTTATTCCTCATTTTAATAACAGTAATTAGAATAAAAAACAATTTAATTTTAAAAAAAAAGTGAATTCTTAGCCAATAGATTAAGAAAATTGATAGATAAATGGAAATAATATTTAATGTCATTAAAATTAGAGTTAATAAAATGAAAAATTAAATAGTCAAAATATTTAAGATAGTTAATAAAGTTGTGAAATAATTATCGATGAAGTTGATGGTTCTTTTGATATAGAAAAATATACGGAATGTTAAAAAAATAAAAATGAACTAAGTTAACACGAATAAAGTTTAAAAAATATAAATATTAATTAAATATAGAATTAGGTCTAAAATAAAAATTAGGAAAATATGAACTAGAATTTAAATTAATAATAAAATAACTTAAAATTAAACTAAAAAAATAATTTAGTTTAAAAAATGGAACAATAAACTTAAAACATATTTATTTTATTTTAATATTCATAAGAGTGTTCTGAAAAAAGATTACAAATATTTTAAAAGGGAATTTAAAATAAAATTGGAGGTGAAGTTTTTTTGTTAAAAAAATTTTTACTATAATATCCAAGAGAATTTTTATTAAATGAGGAAGTTGAAATTTAATAATTTTTTGGTTAGAAAAAATTGAAAATATTTTTAATTTCTGGAAAAGATATAAAAATTAATAAAATTAGGGATCAATTATTTAATTTAAAATTTAATTATTAGCAGTAGACTTAAATACTTAAAAATTTAATTTGTAGCAGCTATATTGTCGATTGTTTGTAAAAGTAATAATTGATAGATAAAAAATATTACTTATTATATCCAGATATCGACTTCTTAATAAATTAAGAATAAAATTAACATATTAATGAAAATTGTATAAATTAAACACAAGAAAATGAAGAAAATTTAGATAAAAAAAGTTTAAAATAGGAAAGTAATTAATTAGATACCTAATTTGACAAGGATTTAGCTTAAAATTAAGTACAAATTAAATAATAATTAAAGTAAGAGTAATAATACTACCAATAACAGTAAGAAGAAAATCAATAGCCGGAATGTAAATTAAATTTAAAAAAATACTAGAAAAGTATAAGTATAAAATGCGATTATTTATGGGATTATAATTTTGATTTTTCTGAATAAGAATTGAAAGAAAACAAATAAAAATATGACTAAAAAAATCTTGATATGTTAAATTTTCATGATATTTAAAATAAATATGGTAATTTTTCATATGAAAATGGATTATTATAATCTGATAAATTAGAATAAAGTGGTAGTTAATTTAATTCTGACAGTGAAATGTCTTTTGATAGCGAAGATGAAATAAATTTGGTAAAATTTGGACTTTTTGATTTAGATGAAGAAAAATTAATTCAAAGGAAAATTTAGAGTAATAAAAATAGTTTAAAAAAATAGATGATATTAAGTGAGATACCAGAAATTTAGGAAGAGCAGTTAATTTAAAGCTAAAATTAGAATTTAAAAACTAGTAAAATGGATGAAGAAATTGTTGATATTTAAAAAAAAATAAAAGATTAAAATAAAATATAATTTTAATTTTAAAATTAAAATTAAGAAAAAGATTGGAAATAATTTTAAGTTTTAAGGGAGCAAAAATAGGAAATTAAAAAAGATGAATTAGGTAATTGCTTTATTGATTACATGAATGATAGTGACATTGAAATATTAGGAAGTTAAAAAATCGAAAAAAAAGTAGTTGGGATTAATTCTGAATCTGGGTTAAAAAAAAATACAGTGTTAGAAAAAGTCGAAAAAAATAAGATAGTAATAGATTTAGAAGATGAAAAATGCTTAAAAAACTTAAAATTTATAGATTTGGAAAATGATGAGCAAACAAATTAATAATATAAATTAATAGAACAGCCTATAGTTTCACGTATGAGATAAAAAGAAAAATATTGGGATAAGGAAAAAGAAAAATTTCAATGTGTAAAGGGAGGTAGTTTATCTGAAAAGTAATTTTTTTTTATAAATAAATTTATAATAATAATAATCTTAATATATATACTAAATATTATATTTTTGGAAAGAGAAATAGACCCAAATTCCTATATTACTGATGAACTGGACAAATTGTTTAAAATATATTCTGCTGACAAAAATGAGTAGTGGAGAGCTTTTGCCTACAGAAAAGCTTTGTCTGCTATAAAAAATCATGGTAAAAAAATTAACAAAATTGAAGATATCAAGGATGTACCAGGAATAGGAAATAAAATTTTAAAAAAAATAAAGGAAATTTTAGAAACTGGAGAATTATAAAAAGCGAAAAACATGTCAAATGAAGAAAAATATAAAGTTGTTTCCTTACTTTGCGGCGTCTGGGGTATAAATAAGTTTGCAATATAAGCAAATATTTATAATTTTATTTATTTTATTATTATTAAAAAAATTTTTTTTTTGTAAAATAACAGGAATAGGCGAGACAACTGGAGAATAATTATATTAAAGAGGCATAAAGACGATAAAATAGCTCAGAAGAAACTAACATTTGCTAAATAAAAATCAAATTATAGGGCTAAAATATTACGAAGATTTACAATAAAGGATTCCCAGAAAAGAGGTAGAGGTTATGATATAATTTGTATAACGAGCAGTTTAGGACTTAGAAACTGAAAAAAATTAATATGAACTTATTACATGTGGAAGTTATAGAAGGGGAAAAGAAACATGTGGGGATGTTGATATTTTACTTACTAGAAGAGATGGGGTATATGATAATAAATTTATGGAAAATTTAATTAAATTACTGACTGATGAGTATGGCATGCTGACTGATCATTTGTAAATAAAGTTATCAAAAAGAAATAAATTTAAAAAATTGTTTTTTTGTTTTGCTTAGTAAATAGAAAATAGATTAATGTTTGTTTAGTTCTTTTCTTAACTTTATTAATTATTTATACTATTTATTAAATCTAAATTTTCTATTCTTAAAGTTAAATAATTTCTATTTACTTTTTTAGAATTAAAAAAGTAAAGTTTTTCATACTAATCTAAAATTTATTAATTAGATAAATACATTAATTTCAAACATTTTAATTTTTTATAATTTTAAGGGTAGTTCCAAAACTAGGAAGCCATGGTTCGATGACATATATGGGGATTGCTTTGGTAGATCAAATACATAGAAGAATTGATATAAAATTATACCCAAGAGAATAATATGGATATGCAGTTCTTTATTTTACTGGAAGCGATTTTTTTAATAGATCAATGAGATTATTTGCGAGAAAAAAAGGTTACACACTGAGTGATCATGGAATGAGTATAGCAAAAAGAGTTAAAAATGAGAAAGTAAATTTATTATAAATAAAATCTTTGGAATAAGTTTATTATATGTTTTTATTATATATAATATATTATAAAGTAATTTAATCTCATTTATTCATATATTCGAGTATAATTTTATAAATATTTAATTATATATATATATTAGATTTGGTAAGGCGATAATATCGCTTGCTTCACAGAAGAAGATGTTTTTAAAGTTTTAAATTTACCATATAAAAAGCCAGAGGAAAGAAATGTTTGAATCTTAAAAATGATTTATAAATCAAAGTTAATATTTTTTAAAAAAAATTAAAACTGTAGGGATTTATAGCTTGATAATGAAAAATGTAAAAAAAGTAACTAATCTGAATATTTATTAACTTTTTATATTGTATATTTAATAATTAAATAGTGATTATAATTAATATTAATAATTTTAATTTAATTGTATATAAAAGAGATTAATTTAATATTATATATAAAGTAAGCTTGATTATTATTTTTATAGTTTATATAATTTATCATTCATTACATTTTAGTCAAAATTATATTTATTATAAAAATTTATATTAGTAATTTTAAATTTCTTTTAACAATTTTAAAAGTCGGTAACACTTATATTTTCATGGTTCATTATAACAATTTCTTATTATTTATATCTAAGTAATTAGCATATTATTTTCGTTATTAATATTATATACATAATGTGTAATTATGTAAAGATTAATTTTTTAGTAAAAATATTAATCAATCTAAATTAGTTTGTGAAAAAAAAGTATTTTTATTTTTATTATATAAATCATCAATATATTTAGTTTAATTATTCTAAGTATTTTTTAAAGATGGCATCTTACTTGAAGAAAGAGTTGAATCTGAACCTGCACTGGATTTGTTTGTAGATTTTGAATTTAAAAGTTTCCCTGAATTTAAATCAACTTTTTTATATCCTAAATAATCTGATTAATTTTTTGGTTTTGTATATTGTTACTTGCTATTATTTTCAAAATATTTAGCTTTAATTTTAAGTTTAATATCATTTATATTTTATAATTAATAGTTTTAATTATTAATTTATGTTTGAGATATTTATGAATTTATTTCTAAGTCCTAAAATTTATTTAATTTAAGCACTTTTATTAAGGATATTTATTTTTAAATTTTTTAGTAACTTTTTGGGCTGCTTTAATTGGGTTGATCATATAATATTTCTATATTTTAACATTATTTCATATTTTAAATTTCTTTATTTAAATTTTTTCTTCTACTAAGCATAATAGTACTTTATTCTAAATTTTATAGTTATGGAAAATATTTATCTCTTTTTATGTTTTCTTTTAATTCTAAATTTTATATTTTTTCCAAAAGACTGTCATTTCTAAGTCTATATTCTATTTGTTATTATTTATTATTATTAAATTTTCTATCACTATTTTTAACAGACGTGCAATTTCCCATTGTAAGCTCAAAGTTTGATATTTTTGCTATTTTTTTTTTTTTTTTTTTTTATTATTTTTTACAATTAATTAAATTGTTAAATAGTTTATTTTTACTTGAAATTTTTATATTTTCCATTAACTGAATTATATTTATGCCTAATAATTAAATAATTCATACCTTATTTAAGAATATAAAATAAAATTTATGGTTGAATTTTAAACAAAAATCTTAAGATATTAAAATAATGGAAGGTCGCTGCACTAAATTTAAATTTTTATATAGCTTTCTATTATATATTAAACTAAAAATTATATATACTTAATAGGAAACTAATTAAATAGATATATTTAAATGTGAAAAAATTCATAGTTTTATATTTAAAGTATAATTTTAAATAAAAATTTGTTTTTTTTTGGCTAAATTTTTGATTTTTAACATTAAAATAGGTTAATAAAAAATTTTAAATTTCAAATATTTCAAATTAATTTTATAATTTGAATTTAGCCGCTATTTTGTATTAAATTACTATATAAAGATTATAATTAAATTTTTAACAAACTGAATAGTTATTTTTTATAATAAACAAATTAATTAAATTACATTTGAAATTTTGGAGTAATTATGATCCAATATATTTAAATATTAAAAGCTTGAATAAATATAAACTTTATATTTTGTTTTGTGATATTTTTATTTTTTTTAAATTAATGATATTGGGTTAATATGAAAAGCTTACCTGATGATATTAATACATTATTAAAACACGCTTTTTTTTTTATATTATAATTTAAATAAAGATGAAAAATTAATATTGTATTAAATGTTTTAAACAGGCAATCAAATATACAAAGTAATTAATATTATAAATACATTATTAAACATTTTTAATATAAATTTATACTTAATTTTTTAATTTGAATTTATATCTAAAGCATAAGAATTTATTAAGAAAATAATTTTATTATATATTAAAAATAATAAATCATAATTAATTCACTTTTAGCAATAATCTATATTACTATTAAATCTTTTTCTTAAAAGTGAACTTTATTCAAAGCTTTTATTGATAGTTGGTTTGAATTTTTTTACAAGTATTTAATTTATCAGTTATTCGTTAGACTATTCATAGATGTCATTATTTGAATATGATCTCTATTTTATTAATTTAGGCTAAGAAATTTCTTCAGTATTTTTATTATTTTGTTTATTAAATGAATTACTGTAAAAATTTATGTTTTTATTTGTACTAAATATCAAAGGTTATTCACTATATTATCCTTGTTTCTCTATTTAATAATTTTAATTTTTGGATTCCAGAATAGAAAATTTTTAGGTGTCTTATTTATATTATTTGTATGGTGTTGCGTTTTATTCTTAATTTATTTCCGTCTATTTAAAATATTATTTTTTAATTTAAAAGAAATCTTTTACTTTACTATCAGTTTATTAAAACGACTTGGATCTATTTGTAATTTCACTTTTTTAATTAGTGGTATTATTTTTTTATTTTTATTATATATTTTAATACAATTATTTTTGATATTAATTGTCTTTTTATATTTATCTTATATAAGGGATACTTTCATTTTTCTATAATGCTTAGATTTTTCTCTTTTTAGCTGCTTCTTGTAATTAGCTGTTGAATGTTTTGTTATTTTTATTAAAATGTATATCTTTTTAAGATAAGGTACTATTAAAATTAGGTTATATTTTTTCCTATAAGTTACCAATGGAAGATATTTTTGTTATTAAATTTAAGGATTTTAATTATTTCCCCTATTTATGGTTTTTTTACTAGAGTATACCCTCTGATTTTTATTTATTAGAAGTGGCAATTATATTTTCATTTTAAATTTACTAATGATTCATAAATTCTAGATATTAAACAGAATTAATGTTTGTTCCTAGTTCTGAATTATAATTACAAGTGGTTTAGCAACTATTTTACTTTGACCTTTTAGATTTTTTAGGCAATTGATACAACTAATCTAGGCAGTTTTCATTATTATATAAATATTTTTATTATTTTTTAGAATTTGTTACACAGTTTCCCATTTTTTTTTTTATTTTTTTTATTTATTTATTTAATTTATTAAATTTATTAACATAATAATAAATCCATATATTCGAATTTAAAATTAATCTAAACATTATTAATTTGATTGAATTGTGTATACTTGTAAAAAAAATATTATTAATACTTATTATTCACCAAATTTATTTTCATTTAGGTTTACTTTTACTAGAATTATAAAATAAGGTAAATTTTAATTTTTTAAAAATAAACGTGATTTATAATTTAATGTTGTATAATTAAATTGATAAATTTTATTCTCTTAAAATATATGTATATAAATATAATTTATTTTTAATCTTATATAAGTAATTTAATAAAATTTTAAATTGTGAGATAAAAATCAATTTTATATTATAAAATAATCTCAGTAAAATTTATCTAATTAATAAAAAGCTATAAAATTGAAATTTATATTAAAGTTTTGATAAAAACCGAAGGATTGTGATTTTTAAAATACATCATAAAAAATACACATATCATCAGTTAATAACAAAATTAACATTTTATGTAATTTGCAAGGAATTAATTGAATTAGATTTATATTACCCCATAATAAAATTGTAGTAAAATAATATTTTAATTATAATAAAATATAAGCATTAAACTTTATAAAAAAGTATAGTTAATAAAGGTTTATATAATGTATTATGATATTAAATTAGTATAATTTTTTTATATATATTTTTTAATTATTTATGGATTTTTATTATAAATTCATATTAGCTTTAGTAAATTATTCAAAAATTGCCTTAACATTATTTATTTTAATTTAAATACTAATATGCCAAATTTGAATTATTTCTGTTTTAGTTACCTATAGCATTCGAAATATTAGAAATATTTGTTAAATTACTTAATGATTTATTGTTACAATAACTATTCATCAAAGGTTAGGAACTTTCTATTAAAATAATTAGAATTAATATCAATTTATTGTTTTTATAAAACTATAATCAGTATAATTTTTTGATTAAAAATAATTTTGGCTTTAAAATAAATTATAATAGACAACTTTTAATAAAATTTATACCAAATATATCGAAATTTATAAAATTAGTTAAAAAAAAACAAAATTATATAAGGTATTTTTTAAAAACATTAAAAAATTACTTAATTCACCAAATTCAAACTCCATTTTTTCTTAAATACCATTATCGTAAATCATTTTTCCTTCACCATGTTTTTTATTATTTGACCATTATCCTTCATATTTATCACCGTTAGAATAATAATAAATTCCATGACCATGTCTTCTATTATTTAAAAATTCTCCCTTTAAAATATTTAAAAAATTTTTACTTATACAAAAACTGCCATTTTTATTAATTAATTAATAAAACATACAACCCTTTTGATTTTTTCTATAAATTTTTTTTTAATCAAACAAACAAAAAATTACATGAAAACAAAGTAAAACAATATTGGTGATTATTTTTTTTTTGGGTTTGAATACAATAAAAATTTGGTAAAAAAAAAACAAAAGGATAGTACTTTAATATTAAATTTAAGAATAATTTTTAAAAAAAAGCAAATAATTATAATTTTTATATATTAATCTAATTTAGAAAGAATCTAATTTATACTAATATTAATTAGTTTTTTAATTATTATTCTTTTTACTTAATATTAATCTCCTGAAGTAAATGAAAATTCACCTTTTCCTTCCATATTTCCATTAACGAAAAATCCTTTATACAAATTTCCATCTGCAAATTTTAAAATTCCATAACCCTCTTTTTCACCTTTTACCCAAGAACCTTCCTAAAAATATAAAATTTTATTTAAAATAACTTTTTTCAATTTAATTTAAACTTAAAAGATTTTAGACATAAAATAAATTAATTTATAAAAAGAAAAATTTAATTAAACTAAATTAAATTAATAAGTAAAAATTGTTTTTAAAAAATTAGTAATATATTTGTTTATGTTAATCAAACATGTATTTTATTCTATATTTTTAAATTATATTTATCAGTAAATTTATTAATAATTAGAATTATGACAAAATTTATAAATAATTCTTTTATTTACATATATATCTTTATTATCGTGAATAAACTATCCTTCTCCATGAGCCATATCATTAAACCAATCTCCTTTATATTGAGAACCATCTTTGTAAAACATTTCTCCATATCCTTATTTTAGCCCTTTTACAAATGAACCTGTATATGCTTTTTATATTTATATAGCATAAATTAAATTATATTTTTAGTTATTATAATTATAAAGTTTAGTATTTTCAATAAAATTTTTTTTATTTTTTTAAATTTATTACATTCACCATAAGCAAACTAATATTTTCCTTAACCTTATTTTTCACCAGAAACCCATTCTCTATTTAAATTATTGTTAAATAAATGATATAATTCATAATTTTGAATTGTAAATTTTTTATTTATTATTTTAATTAAATAAAAAATCATTGTGTAAATTTGATATAAATATTTTAAAGTACCCTTCATATTTTTCTCCAGTTGAATAGTAGCTATAAGAGCCATATCCACTTTTTTAATTAATATACAATTAGGTAAATAAAAAATTAATTTATAATTTTTATTCATAAATTTCACATATTTTACCATTTTCTATCTTTTTCCCACTCTCCGTCATAAATATTACCATTCAAATAATAATATATTCCTTTACCATTTTTAATCCCATTTATTAAATTTCCTTAATATCTTTCCCCATTTTTAAATGCATAGACACCATACCCATTAAATCTATTCGTTAAAAAAATAAAATTAGAGCTATTTAATATTATATGATAAAATAATAGTAAAAATACATATATTTATTTTTATAATGATTATTTGGAATTAATTATTTTTTAAAATTAAATACACATTTTTTTTACTTATCAAAAAGCCATTCTCCAAAATATTTGTCTCCATTTGCATAATGATAAATACCTTTTCCATTTCTCTTATTTTCTCTTACTATTTGTTTATATTTAATTAGTTTAATTTAGTAATTATTTTATATCTTTGAAGATTTATAAATGAGAACTATGTAGGTATCTATTTTTTTTTTTTATTATATACATATATATTTTTTACCTTCACCTTCATATTTTGATCCGTCAACATAATTTTTGACTTTAACATTTACTTTATATTTATTAGGACCTTCAAAAATGTGTAATTTTTCAAAATTTTCAATTAAGTTTATCTTATCAGATTATAATTTATTTTTTATTTCATCTAAATTAATTTTTTTATCTTCTAAAATGGTTGTAACCACCTCCTTTTTTTTTAATGAGGACATTTTTATAATATTTTTTATTTTTTTCTATTTTATACGCTTTAGTATTTTTTTCTTTTCAATTTCTATAAATATTGTTATTTTTCGCGTTTGCTTGATAAAATTTGTTTTAATTAAATTAAAAATTTGTTGTTTAAATAAATATAGTTAAAATTTAATTTATAATAATAGTATTTTAAGTCTTGAAAAATATTGTAGTGAAAAAAGTAAAATATTTTTTAAAAATAAAATTTGAAGTTTACTATAATTTTATAATGAATTTAATAAAAATACTATAATCAAAAATTTAATTTTCCTAATGATTTTTGTAAGATTATAATAAATAATATATTACTGAAATTATATATATATTTTATTAAACATAAAAATATAATAATTTCAAATTTTATTGTTTGATATAATTAATTTTAGTGTTTAATAAATATTAATATCATAAAAAAAGAAATGACTGATTTTAAAATTTATTATCTTTATTTATTATTAATTATAAAATTACTAATTTTTAGAATATAATTTCTTGAATAAAATAAAAAAAATTAATATTATTAAATAAAAAATGATATGGAGTAATTTTGATAAAGACATAAATAATTTATTGATGGAAATAGAGAAAAAATATAATCATGCAAAAATATAAACTTCTGCATAAAAAGACCCAAAAAATATTGCAAAATATTTTAATAAAATGAAACACATATAGAAAAAATATTAAACAATTTCATAATTGGATAAAGATATTCACTCTAAGGAAATTATTTAAAAAAATTCTAATAAATTGGAATAAAAAAATAATAAACTATAAGATATTTTGGATGATTCATATAATTTAAAAAAATAGTAAATTAATTTTAAGAAAGAACAAAGTAAAAATTCATAAAAAAATAATTCTAATGAAATTGATTCATTTCAAAAATTAGAATTAACAAATTAGAGTATTTCAACTAATAAAAAAAATAATTAACCTGAAAATACTACAAAAAATAATATAGCGAATTAGAATAATTAAGAAAAAATATAAATACAAAATTCATTATGGTAAACTGTAGAAGAAATTTCCTAGCATGATTCTTATAATAATAGTATTATACTAAAAAATTAAGAAGAGAATTGTATCTCTTTAGACTCTAATGAATAAAAATAAATAGTAACTTAAAATTCCAATAATTAAACTAATTAAAAGAAAAATTATTATTAAAAACTAAGTTCCTTAGATAATATTAGTGTTTAAAAAATAAATGATTCTTAAATCAATAATATTAATTAAGATAATGATAAAATTTAAAAAATGAAGGAAAATAAATAATAAGATGTTGAAAATTTTTTGGAATGGATCAGAAACCAAAGGTATTAAAAAAATAGTTATACAGATTATATTATAAAAAATTTAGAAAAGCTTATTAAAAAGTTAAAAATAGATCATAAAAAAAATTCACCTTTGTTTTTTTTGTTTTAAAAATATTTTGATGTCATAAGAATTGGATATCCTAAATTTAGCAAAGAAATGAAATAAATAGTAGATTTTTATGAAGTTCTGCCGAAAAAGTTTACTGATTTCGTACATTTTTTAATTGAAGAATA
This sequence comes from Pseudocohnilembus persalinus, assembly GCA_001447515.1. Lineage (NCBI taxonomy): Eukaryota > Ciliophora > Oligohymenophorea > Philasterida > Pseudocohnilembidae > Pseudocohnilembus > Pseudocohnilembus persalinus. Next base: position 115,339 of record LDAU01000063.1, read on the forward strand.
AAAATAAGATGAATTTAATTATGATAATATTAATTTTTAAACTAAAAAAGGTGAGTCGTAGTTAAATAATCTTTATACTAATAATATTAACAAAATTGAAAAAAGCGCTTTAGTTTAAAACAATAAATTTTAAATTAACTTCGATTCTAGGCCAAAAAGTTGCAATTTAAATGGTAAATAAAATAGAAATAAAAATTATATAGATATGGTATAATAAAAATAATAGTAAAATAAATTTGGAAAATAATAAAATATTTCTATAGATAATTTCTAAAAAATAAAATAAATAAAAAATTAAAAAATTATAGATAATAAAATAAATAAAAATTAAACTCCATTAACTAGCTTTAACACAACGCTATCTACTCAAATTAAGTCTTAAATAAAGTTTTTTAATGGGTAAAAAACTTTAGGTAGTCAAAGAAGATAATAGGATCAATTAAAAAAAAGTTTATATAATATTAATACTATTAATTTTATAGAAAAAATAAATTTGTTAAACCAAACTGATGGTTTTAAATAATAATAGTAAAAAAATATAAAAACTAAAAAAAGTTGTGCATCTTTGGGGATTTCAAAAATAGATATTTCAAAAAATACTATTTCAACAAATAAAAAGCGGAGTTCTAACTTTAAAGAAGCATTTTAAATATTAGAAAATGAAAAATAATATAAATATAATAAAAATTTTAATAAATAAAAATAAAGAAATTAAGGTTAAATTACTAATAGATAATCATTTGATTCTCAACATTAAAATAAATCTAATTAGGAATTAAAATTTATTAGTAAAACTACTTAAATTACTCCAAGAACTAGTGGAAATCGTATTTAAAATAAAACAAGTCCAAATTAATTTATTTAAAAAATGCAAAAAACTTTCGGAAATATAAATGAAAATTAAAACTAAGATTTTTTATAAAATAGTTATGAAAAATGTTAAACAATACAAAATTCTTTAGCTAAGGTTTAAAAATAAATTAGGAGTCTATCAGTAACAAATGAAAAAATTGCAAAAAAGTAATAAATTAACCAAATTTTATACTTAAGTTAAGTATTAAATATTAAACTAATTTTATATAAAGAACTCAGAAATTCCAAAAAAAATAGAATAGAATAGTAAATAGTAAAGTTAAAACTGACTTACCATTTACTTAATTCAACGTAAGTGATTTTATGTATAATGTGTAGCAATAAAAAATTAAGGTTAAATAAGATGTATAAATTAAAAAGTTTTAAATAAATAACAAAGAAGTTGAAGAGGATCCTTATTGGTATAGAATGCTATAGCTAGTTGAAAAAAAGTTTACAAATTGAATACCTTAAATCTTTTTATTATGTATTTTATTTATGTATTTTAAATAATTAGTAATTTTATTTAATAGAGATTTATTTTGTTAATTTATTATTAGTTCTAAAAATAAATTAAAATAAAATAACTTCTAAAAAGAAAAATAAAGAAATAAAAAAAAAGCAGAATTAAATAAATAAAAATTTAATTTTTAAAGTTAAATCTAAAAAAAAACATTAAAAAATTCTTTAGCACAAATCTTAAGAAAAAATAATAAAAGTATATAAATTTACCACCTAATTTTATAAAAATAAAAAAAGCAAAATGTCTTCATAACAAAACCAAAATAACATCAACAATAAATACAGAAAAAGAAATTAGCCCGAAGAAGTTTCTAAATTAAGGTTAAATGCCGAGAAATATTTGAGAGACAATAGAATTGTCGAGTTATTCGAAGATATAGCTTCTAAATTATGTTATGATTAAGTGCCAAGTAAAGATATAGATTAATATGTAATAAAAGAATTAGAAAAAAAATAAGAGCATGGGTTTTCAACGGGAGTATATACTGAAGGTGAAATTGAGAATATTTTTAATTTATTTGATTTGAAAAATGAAAGATCTATTAGTAAATAGGCCTGCATTGAAGCTATTAAGGTTATGATAAGTTCGGAATATTAAAATAATTAAGTTGATTTTAATTCCTAAAGCGTGCCTGATAGAGTAGATTTCGCTACTTTTAAAAAATTGTGCAAAAATATTGCGGGAATTAGCCAAATTAATTGAAGATTTTATTGGAAATACTTTCTATATAAATTATTTTATATTATAATTTAAAAATAGTTTATATTGATATTGTTTATATAATTATATGTTTAGTATTTAATGAATAAGCTTAGATTTATAATAATTAATGCTCCAGCTTTAAAATATTTCATTTCAGTATTAGTTTTAGAATCCAAGCATATGTTAAAATATACCTTATATGTTGAATATTTCTATTTATTTATAAATAATAGTGAATTAAAATAGAATTTTTTAATTAAGTAAATATAATAACTAAATTATGCATAGGAATTATTTTTTTTATTTAATATTTATTTAATATGGATAACAAGATAGTAAAATTATATTAAATTTATAATGCAATAAAAATTAGTTTTTAAATTGTAAATTCAGTTTAAAAAACAATATTTTTTTTAATTTTTAAACAAACCTTTTAATCTAACAAATAAATTATTTATTTTATTGCAAAAAAAATAAAATAAAAATTAAAAAAAATATATTATAATAAAATTTTAAATTTAAATATAACAACAAATCAACAAAGTTAAATTTTATTTAAAGAATAAATAATTACTTACATAAAAATGGAAAGATCAGGTATTTTCAGAGATGAAGCAAAGGGAATAATAAGGAATATTTCAACTGGAAATGATCCTTAATTAGTTAGATCTTTTAGGGGGCATACTGGCGCTATTAATACTGCTACTTTTGACCCTAAAATGTAAATTTGCAATTTTATTTAATGATAAAATTAAAATAAAAAAATATTTTAAATAGGGATAAAGTGTTAAAATGTTTTTTTTATATCACTAATTGAAAATTAATAATAAATCATTTGTTTATTTAAAATCATAAATATTAATTAAAAATATTTAATAAAAATATAAAAAATAGGAGATAAATTGCAACTGGAGGAGATGATGGCTTAGCTTATGTTTGGTCTTTTAAACCCAATTAAAGACCATTTAAGTTTGTAGGTCATAAAGGAGCAGTTTTGGACGTTTAATTTAGTCCTGATGGAGAAACTATAGCCACAGCAGGTTATGATAGATAAATTAGATTATGGAAAAATAGTGTGTAAACATAAAAATATGGATATAATTTATATTTAAAAAAAATTAAGTATTTTATATAGAAAGTAATAGTTAAAATTATATAAAAATATATTATTATAATGTTTAGTTATTTTTTAATATTATAGATAAAATAAATGCAAAGTCATTAAATGTCACGCTGGAGCTATTAGAAGTGTTCACTTTTCTAAAGATGGAAACTTATTACTTTCAGCATCAGATGATAAAACTTTGAAAATTTGGAATACAAAATAATGGGATAAGAAATTTGTTGCAAGTATGCCTGGACATAAAAATTGGGTAAAATCTGGGTAATTCGCACCTGATAATAGAATTATTGGTAAAATAAGCTAATTATATAAATATAGCATACCTTTATCACACTTTTCCAATACATTTATAACTTAAATTTAATTAATAAAAAAAAAATTAAAGCTTCTGGATCTGATGATAAAACCGTTAAATTATGGGACGTTGATACATCAAAATTAGTACACACATATGACGATCACACTAACGGCGTTAACAGTGTCAGATTTACTCCCGACGGGACATGTGTTGCCAGTGCAAGCAAAGATAGTTCAATAAAAATTTTTGATGTAAGAAGTCACAAGTTGATATAACATTATGATGCCCATTAAAGTGATGTAAATTCTATATCTTTCCATCCCTCTGGGTATTATTTGGCATCTGCTGGGAAGGATTCTAAATTAAAAATTTGGGACTTGAGAAAAGGAAACTTGGCCTGGACTTTGTAATTATATGATATAATAGATATTTATATTTTTTTTTATCATTAATTTTATATTATATATAAATATTTTTAATGAATTGATTTTATTTGTTTGATGGAGAATTAAAATTTTAAAATATAAAGATATTCCCATAAAGCTCAGGCAAGAAGCATAGATTTTAATTTAGGAGGAGATTATTTTGTTTCAGGAGGAGATGATAATGTAGTAATGGTTTGGAAAACTAATTTCGATGAAGATATAGACGGTAATTTTTTTTTTTTTAGTTTTATAATGTTTAATCAATAATATTTAATTTAAAGTTGAATCAATTAAACCTATCGCATAAATTGGCCAAGATAATGAATATAGTACAGGTGGCTTAACAACTTAAACATTATTTAAATCTAATAAAGTATATAACCCTTAAAGCGCCGAAAAAAACAAAAATAAAGGTTCGCCATCTAAAGTAAAATAATAAGTTTTTACTGATGGTTTTGAAGACAAAGAAAATTTAGAATAAACTTTTGGAAATTAATAGGAATAATAGCAATTAACATAAGAATAAAGATTATAACAAGAAGTAATTATATCCACTTTTTTAGCAAATAATAAATTCGAATAATTTAATATTTTTATTTTATACAGAAACTATCTGAAATTTTATCTGGTTCTTTAGAAAAAATAGTGAATTAGTTAGATTTAGTTTCTCATCAAATAGTAAAATTAGACGACAGACTTAGTAAAAATGAAAATAGCGTTAAATAGTTATTTGAAAATGAAAAAGTTTAAGATATAGTCGAAAGATTTGAAAAATAAGAAAACAATAATTAGCCCATACAATAATCAGTTTGGGAGGGATTATAAGAGTAACAAGGACTAGGAGTCGCCCCTGGTAGTTAAAGATATGATTTAACCAGCAGTTTAGGAGGAGGATTTAAATAGGTTTCATTTGCTGATTCTTTTAATTCATAGAAAAATATATAGCAAAATTAAAATTAAAATTAATAATAATAAAATTCAGCTTAAAATGTGTTCACTACTGGGAGATTGACTGACACAATTGACGGGAAATAATTTTTAAAAGACACTTAGTGAAAATATTTTATATAGTATAAATATTATTATAATAATTTTTTCTTTTTTAGATATTTTGTGAATAACTTTGAATTTTATATATATTATATATGATATTTATAAAACAGCATTTTTATAGCAAACTTTTATTTTATATATAAATGTTATATAGTTTTTTTAATAATTATATTGTGCGATTATATTTAAAAATATAAATATATATGTATCAATAAATTTAAATTAATTAATTATATTTTAATATTATTTCATTTCACGATTGTCAGTTTACAATTAAAAAGATGTAAAATTTAATAAATTTATTTTTTATATAGAAAAAAATATATTTTAATTATAGAAAAATAATAAATATATAAATAAATTTTAGAAATCGATTTATATATAAAAAAAAATTGCCCTGTTTTTATAAAAATTAGAGTTATTTATTCTAAATAAAATTATTATATAAAAATTACCTTTAAAATAGTTACACTCCAATAAATTAAATACATCATTTTCAAAATAATCCAGGCAAACTTTAAAATAATTTTATTTTTATTAAATTATTTATAAAAAAATAAATACTTAACGTTTATTAAGATTACATAAACATTTTCGTTCTATGTAATTAGGAATTTCATCACTTTCTTTACATAAACAGCCTGGAATTATGTTTTCATTAATATTACAAACAGTACAAGTATATGAATTTGTAATACATTCTTTACATTATATATCACATTAAAGGCATTTAGAAACATATGTATCATAATAATATCCAGGTAAACAAAAGGTACATATTCCTGAAATTAATTTAAACCCATTATAACATGATTAACAATTATTAGCTGAATTAGTACAAGTTTTACAATTAGAGTTACATTCTTAAATTTAATTTTAAAATAAAAATAAAAAATATTACATTATATATTTTATATTTTAATAATTTATTTTACTTAAACATTCATATTAAGAATTCGGTAAGTCATCATAATAGCCATCAGGACCTTTGTAAATTTTTTTTTTTATGTTATATAATTTAATTAAATTTAATTTTTATAATTTTAATTTCTATATACAGTTGCACAATGGCAGTACTCTTTCTATTGTCGAGTACCTGCATTAATGACATTCATATGAATTTTTACAACTATGACAGTAAATATTGATGCAATCTAAATAATTTATTAATAAGATAACTTTAATAATACCAAAAAATTATTTATAAGTTCTAAAATTATAATAATAAAATAAATTTCTTATTTTATTTTTATTACTTGAACATTATTTTGAAGTATCATAATGATAATATGCTGCTTACGTATAATTTGAAATACAATACCCGTTTGAACCTATAGCTAAGTAGCTACCGTCAATGTTCATATTAGAATATAATTACTTTCCATCCTATTCAATGCTATATATATAAAAAATTTATTGAAATAAGATTGAGTTTAATAAAATTACTAAAGTATTAAAAATATAAAGGCTTTCTGGACAATTACATATTTATTTATATCAAATTTAATTTTTAATATATTATAATACTCTTTTAAAAATATGTCTATATCTGTTATTGTAGATTTTCCATAGTAAGTTAAAGGCAGTAGTATATCTTCCCATTATGTTTGATTCACAATATCATGATAATCTAGGTATAAAGTTAAATCAACTAACTAATTTTTATTTTCAAAGAGAGTATTGAGAGTTGATAAATCGGTTATATCATTTTATCTGAAAATTGTATATTATTTAATTTAGTATGTTAATTATAATTCAATAAATAATAAAGTAATTATAATTTATTCTTATTTTACTGAATATCTATCATGAATGACGAAATAGTGGTGAATTATTAAATAGCATATGGAAGACCTGAAAGATCATTTAAAGAGTTTTTTCTAAATTTAAATATTAAGTTTTTAAATATTATATAATAAAATCAATTTAAATTATTACTAAAACAGTAAAGAAATTTAATTTAAAGACGTAGGGTCAATCCAAGATGTAATATTTGAAATATATTACAAATTTGTAACCAAATTACAGTTGCTATAAATCAAAATATATAAATAACATTAATTCATAAAAAATAAAAATAAAAAAAGCTTTTACTTTATAACGATATTAAACTAACCTGTTTTTATTTTATCTGTAATAGATGAATCTACAATCCAACTTAAATCATTTTCTATATCAGTATTTCTTTTCCAAAATTATAAAAATATGAAATTATTTCATATAATACTTATTAAAAACATATTAATTTAATTAATATTTACGAAAATTAAATCTCGAAATATTATAGGACATAACCAGTAATTCCAGATATAAGTTATGGAAAATAAAAATAATCAGATTATGAGAACTAGGAATTTCTATATATTAATTTAAAAATGATTGTTTAAAAATAGATAATGTTAATTTGTTAAATACTAAATTATTTTTTATTACACAATATGGATTTATAATATTTTAACATTAGGAATCCCAGTTAATAGATTGCCTTAGTTTTAAATTAGATTGTTAAATTAACCTATGTAGCTATTTTTTTTAATCGAATTAATTATTATATTAATATATTAATTTAAATAAATACTTAAATTAAAGGCTAAAACTTGTTATGAAGTCTTAGGCAATTTAAAGTGGTAAATAAACATCATTCCTGATTTGCCTTAATAGGATATTTAAATAATAAATACATAGATAAATATATAAAAATAATTAACAAATTACTCGAATTTAATGACAAGTCTTTGTGTTTATTTTAAGGGAGCGAATAAATAACCTAAACAAATCATATCTTATGTTTACTTATCACTTTTTTTATGATATAATTATAAATAGCCATAATTTAATATTAAAAATTCACACCTAAATATTTTATAATAAAATTTACTTAAAAACCAATGCAAGCTAATTAATGGTTTTTGTAGATAACAAAACGGAAAAAACATCTTGAAATTTTTATTCTGAATAATCCAATGCATATTCTACCGAACTTTTAATTAAAAAAATAAATAATGTTTATATTTTTTTCTTTTTATTTTAGATGAATTATATTTTACCCAAATAATATGTAGATATTGTTAAAACTTTGTATAGTATTTAACATATTTTCTATAGAATGATAAACTGTATTAAAGCTAATTCCTTCATTATATAAAAATGATACTGAATTTATATCTACATATTCGAAAGAGTATATATGAGAAAAGGCAGGTATATCACAATCATAGTATTTTAATGTAATTGAACCAATAAAATTTGTAGTTATAATATTTGTTTTAAAACTTTTTTCGCAAGGAAAGCTAAGTAATAATGTACTTAAATTTGCCAAATTATTAAAATCAAAATATTATTGTGACTGAATACCAAAAGGACAATTTCTGAATTTAAAATATTTTTTGATACCATTAAAATAAATAAATTTATATAAAATTTAAAAATAGTTTAAATTACTAAAATTAAATTTTTAAGGTTTTCAAACTACTTGAGTTTAAACTAGTATTTAAATCAAATTCGTCTAAATTAGGTAGATCTCTTTTTAAAAATTAAACTAATTTGCTTATTTATTTATTTATTTATTTATTTATTTATTTAATTTTGATTTTAAATTTTAGAATTTGGCATAATAATAAGATAATGAAATTTAAATTTACATGAATTGAAATTTAGCTTCAAAAAGTTAAGAATATCCATTTATTATGTCAGTTAGTTATCTATCTACATTATCGATAGCAGCTTCTCTTTATAAATTTAATAAAATTATTTATAATGTTTTTTACTTATAAATAAATAATTTTTAAAAACAAAAAAAACATACTCTATTCTAATATTAATCTACTACAAATTAGTTAAAGCTTCAATATTACTTACTAGCTAATCAAATGTGTCAGAATCAAAAGTAGATACTTTGCTAAAAAATAAATAAAAAAATAAAAACAAATTATTTATAATTTTTATATTATATTCTTTTAAAATTTATAGAAATTATTTTATTTATCATATTATTTTTATTTGTGATTATGTATTTTAAAGTATGTTTAATTTTTAAGGTTAATTTAAGAAATAAAGGCATGAAATAAATAAATTGAATAAATAAAATGGATAATACAATATTTTTAAGGTAGATGTATATTATTTTTTAAATTAAATCATATTTACTTGAATTCATGATTAACTTTATATTTTAAATTAATATATATGGCATAATAATAAAAAATATTTTTATTATTTTTTTATACTTTAATGGTATACATATTTTTTTTTTATACAAAAATTTTAGTTATTTTTATTACCACAAATTTAGACTAAATATTTAAACCGAAGTTCCACAATTTAGTAATTTATTAAGATTATCAAAGTTAGTTTTATCTTGAAACATTCCCTAACATCCCTCCATATATATTTAAGTTGGTGGTGAAGTACTTTAACAGTCTGTTTATATATTTGTCAGCTCTTAATCGAATGATATTTAATTATAAAATGTATAAGTTTTTTAATATGAGGCGTTAAAAGTATATTATATTAGAATTATAACACATAAAATATATTTTTTTTAAATAATCATATTGGTTATATAGTTCATTTAAGTTGCTGGTTTATTCTTATTATTTATTTTTATTTTTTTATTTTTCTATTTAATTATTATATTAATTCATTTATTAGTAGAGCACCTTATTTATAAAATTTAAATTATTAGTTTTATTGAAAAATATAAAAATTCAATATAATGATAGAATATTAGAAATACTTAATAGGATGGAATTGTTATACTGTGCATATATTTTATAATTGGATAAAATATAAAATGTTCTTATATTTAAGTAAAATAATTTTAAATTTAAATTTAAATATATAATTTCTTTCCCAAATTTAATATATACTAAAGATTATTTTTTTGCAAAATAGTGTTTTAGATTATTAATAAATCGTCATAGTAATATTCATATATTTAATTTAGAATTATAGAAATCAAAAACTATTTTTAAAAATAATTTATTGATTATTAGTTATTAGTTATATCATTTAAATATTTATGCTAATATATTTAGCCAAGTAGCCACAAGTTCACATCCAGGGTCTTTTTCTCCTATTTCTTTTCCATTTAGATACCTTGATCTACCCTTTTTGGCTGGAATTAAACTAATTTATAATGATGCTTATTAAGCCATAGAAGCTAATTACTAAGTTAACTCTTTAAATTGTATATTAGGATTTTTTTAGACTAAATTTTCAAATTTTTCGCTAACTGCGTGCAATGCATCATACATAGTTCTTTCTCCCTTTTCAGTTTTTCCAAGGGTTTTTACTCCTTCGGACCCTTTATTGAAAGCTTTACAAAAGTCTTATATTTTATTTTCATATATATCTTATTTGAGTTCTCGCGAAGCTTCTGACAAAAAGATACCATATAAAGGCCCACTAAATAAAAGAAAAATTATATTAAATTGTAATTATATTTTTAATTTTTAAATATAGCTGTATTTTTTTTTTTTTTTAGTTTACCTGGTTCCTCCATAGTTATTTGCTATAATTTCGCCCAAAGAAATCAATGAACTAGCAAAGGCTTTATCAAATTATAAAAAATCTAAATTTTATAACACACTTTAACAAGCCCTTGCCATTCCAGTTCCACAATCACCATCACCTACAATACTGTCCAATTAATTAAAGTGGCTTTCCAATTTAATTAATTGGCTAAAAATTTAAGCAATTCCTTTCTTAACTTTTTCTCCCGAATCTGATAAGTGTTTTTTTGTTTCTGAATAACTTTTTTAAGGCTTAATTTTGGGCTCTTTGTAAATTGAAGCTGTTTCTTAGGTCGGGGTGGAAATGTTCCAGTGTTTTGTTTGTACGGGCAGGTCTAGGTATTCCAAAATTTCTTGTTCTAGATCCGCTTCTAGTCTGAAAAAAATTGAAAAGGTTTAGTTTTTATAATTTTATTATTTAACTTAAAATTTTAATATTTATTTATTAAAAAAAAAATTACTTTTGAATTGTCAGTGTTATTCCATGCATTTCTAAACTCGTCATGATTCTACCCTCGATTAATCTTACTACTGTGATATTATGCCCTTTTAATTATTTCAAAACTTCCATTGCAAATATATTGATTTCTAAATCAGTACATGAACCTAAATTATTAACTAAAACCACTACTTTATCTTAAGGCTGAATAAATTTCAAAAAATTATCTTATATCATTTCTTATACTATCTGACAAACTTATTCCTAGATAAATTATTATATAAAAAAAAAATTATTGGGATGAAAATTATTTTATTAAATTTTAATTTGTTAATAATAAATTTTCAGATTATTACAACTTTTTATCTTCCTTTTCCTTATTCTCCGTGAATTCCTAACCCGACTTCCATTTCATCATTTTAAAGTTAAAAATTTGCTGCAAATCCTGATAATTATTATTTTTAGATATAAATATAAAATAATTATTATGATTATTTATTATTATTACCAGGTAATGAACAAGAAGACATAGAAACTCCTAAACTAAATATATTTTTTAAAATTTTTTCTCCGAAATTTTAAATATAATCAAGATCTTTGCCTTTATATGCAGCTGCACCCAATATTTTATAAACTAAAACTGTACCAGAAAGCCCTCTGGCTTCTTTTTTTTTTTAATGAATATCATTTCCCTGTAAGAATGCAATATCATCTGCCACAACTAAAGTTTTGACCTTGAAATTTTAATATAAAAATAAAAATTAATGAAACCAAGAAAAATAAGAAACTAAGAAACTAAAGAACGAAAACTAAAATGAAAATAAAAGAATAAAAGGATAAAACAAATAGAAAAGAAACATTTCCGCAAAAAGCAAAATTAATTAATAAACCTAAACACTAGGTTTTAAAAATTAAAATTAAAAATTAAATTTAAAAATTAAACTTAAAATTTCAACAATAAAAACTTAAAAATTCAAAATAAATTTAAAATTTTAACAATAAAATCTTAAAAACTTAAAAATAAATAATTAAAAACTAAAATAATTTTATCTAAATCAAAACATTACCTTCAAGCCGCTTTAACTCCTAGCAAACCCAGCCGCAAGTTCAAAATTAATAACATCGCCTGTATAATTCTTAATTACCACCAAACAGCCCTCTTCTCCACAAATTTCCTAAACTGCACTTAAAACCTGCTAATAAGAAGGCGACGCGAAAACGCCGCCGCAAACGGCGGCGTGCAGAATTTTTTCGTCGACGAAGCCGACGTGGGCGGGCTCGTGCCCGGAGCCGCCGCCGCAGAGCAGCGTTACTTTGTTTTTGGGCGGGGTTTTTAGGATTACTGTTTGTTGGTGCTTTAGAATTTGTAAGGAGGGGTTTGTTTGGCAGAGGCCGGTTAGGGCTTCGGAAATTGTGTCTTCTTTTTCGTTGATGAATTTTTTTTGAGGGGGTTTGGACATTTAGTTTTTAGTTTTTATTTTTTGTTTGTTTGTTTTTTTAGTTTTTTGGTGGTTGAGAAATTTTGTTTTTTTTTGATAGAATTTTTTGTGAGATATTAATTTTTGTTTAACGAATACTATGTTTGTTTAAAGAGAATAGAAAAAAAAAAATTATAGCGAAATTTAATAGTAAAATTTTCTTATAGTATAATTAAATTTAAAAAATATATTTTAATACTTTTCTTTATTTTTTTTAAAATTTTAGTAATTAATTTTTTTACTATATCTATATATGTACGATGTATTTTACGAATGTTTTATTATTAAATCATAAATATTATATGATTATAAATTGAATTTACAATTTTATAATATGAATTTAGGAATAATCAAAAAACCATAGCATTATAACCTAAATTGTAGATCTATTATGTAGAAGTATTTAAATTAATTACAGAATAAATTCTTTTTATATTTACAAAGAATTCTACAAAAATTAATACTTTTTTTTTTTTCGATTATAAAATCCCCTAAAATATCTATAAAAATTAAAAACATATTAAAAAAATAAATTAAAAAAAATAACAAAATAAATCTAAAAAAAAAAGAAAAACACTAAAATAAACAACATGGATTTCTCTCTTTCGCACAGCCAATTCAAACTAACAAAAGAAGTTTAAAATAAAATGAAAGATTTCATAGAAGAAGGGCACCAAGGCTACCCCAACCTCAGACACAAGCCCTTAATCGACTCCATAATCGCCCACGTAAAAAAAACAGCCAGCTACGAAATAAACAGAGAACAAGTCGCTTATTTTTTAAACTCTCAAAATTTCGTACTCACAACTTTGCAAGCAGTCAAACAACTACACCAAAATAAAACTAATAATAATAATTTAAACGTTTTGGTGGTTACCCCTGCTGAGCCCGAATTGTTAAGCTAAATATAGAAAATGGAGAGTGTAAATTTGTTTACTTCTGCTTTGAAATATAGTAAGGAAAAGAAGGGGTTTGTGGTGGACTTGGAAGGGGTTAAAAAAATAGTTGAAGAAAAAAAAATTTAGGCTTTTGTTGTTTAAACTACTAATTTGGTTACGGGAAGCGTTTTGCCAGCTGATTAGGTTAAAAATTTGGTTTAAATGTGCGAAAAAAAAGATATTTATTTACTTGTTAACGAGTAAGGGGCCGATTTGATTTAAAAGTAAAGTTTATCTGAAAATTATGTTAGTGCTTTGAATTATGTTACTAAAGAAGAAGCTTTAGTTGCTGCTTTGCTTGATGGATAACCTTGCTACAATATTTAATACTTTAATTCCGCTTTTGGAGTTATTTTGAATAAGGAATTTAAATAAATGTAGTCTGATAAAAATGTTTAGTCAGGTATTTACAGTTTAAGTATTTTAGGATAAGCTTTATTAGAAGCTCTTTATACAAGTGAAACCGGGATATGTGAGTATAAAAAAGAGTTGGAATAAAATTACTAAACTCTTATTAATGGAATTAATTAAAACAATTTATTTATTTCTTAATTATAAACTGGTTATTATGTTTATTGTAACTATGAGAATACTAGCATACCTAGAGGATAAGTATAGTAAGTATTTGATGAATAAAAAATTAAAATCGAGCATTTAGATTAATTTTATTTCCCAAATAAAAAAGAAACTAGAGAATTTTATGTAAATATTGGAGTTTCCAATAAAGATGTTTAAGCCTTAAATTAAGTTTTAACTAAAATATTTGCTTGAAAAATAATCTTTATTTTTAAATTTATAATTACAAGTTATTATGTTATTTCCTTTATTATTATAATTGTAAACTAGAATAACAAACAGTTTTATAATTAATGAAGAATTAAAAATTAAAAATTTAATAATATTTTTAAAAAATTTAATTATAAATTAATTAATGAATCCAAATATGTTAACATAAATAAACTAATTAACTAAAACAAAAAATTTTATAAAGCCCTAAATTAATCCTTAATTTACTATAAATAAATAAAAATAAATAAAATAATAATATTTAAATAAAAAATAAAATAGGGGAAGTCTCTTCTCCAAGAAAGTTTTTATCAAAAACTGTTACCAAATAATAAGTAAATAATTTATTAAATACATTGTTATAATATAATATATAAAATACATAAACATAAATTATGTGTAATATAATTTTTGCATGATGTTTTTTGATTATTTGATGATAAAATTGCCAATTTGACGAGACTCAAAAACATGGTTGTTACAATGATAGGCCTGAATTATCAAAAAACATCAAAATTATTATATTTTTATTAATAAAATAACTTATTTTATTTTCAAAATAGAAAAAAGATGTAAAAAGTTAAAAACTGAAGGGTTTGTTTTACTAAAAATAAATTAATTAATTTTTAATAAGAATTGTAAAAAATGTGAAAATAAATAGTTTATAAAAAATTATGTTTTCAATAATCAATGTAAATAGATATTGCGAAATGAATATAATAATTAAATAATATTAGCATTATATGTATATAATTTACTATTTACTAATTTTAAGTTTTAATACTCATTTTAATATAAAACTTATAATAATTATATTAAAACTATGATTTAAAAATAATGTTCAAATAAAACCTTGTATAAATTTTTTTATCATAATCTTACTTTTACCTTTAAAATTAGGTTACAATTAATATATTAATTAATTAATAAAATAAAATTTTTAATAAGTAATTTTTGATAATTCAATATTAATGTATTTTTGTATTATGATAAAGTTTTCAAAATTATTTTCTATTCTAATATTTATAATAAAATTAATAATTGATTATTATAAATATTAACATTTTGTTAAACACAAAGAAAATAAAATAAAAATAAAATAAAATAAAAAGTAATAATTTTATTTCATCATTTATTAAATAAAATTAATTGAAAGTTACCAAATCAATCTAAAAAATGGGAAAATTAGAAAGACTGTTGTTCAAATTCCATTTTTTTTTAATACTTTAACTATATTTATGTAAGTAATTTTTATTTAACTTAATAAAAAATTATTTATTATTCTTTATTTGTAAAATCATTTCTATCTTACATATTATAAATAAGATAGTACTTTAAAAAAATTTGTTAAAATTTTTAATTAATTATTTTACATTGTTTTATACAGTTCAAAAATGCTAAGCTTAAAATTGCTAATTTTGTTCTTCCTGCACAGAAAATGTCTGCGATTTAGGCAGTTGTGACACTGATTTTTTTAACACAAATTTAGAATAAAAATGTGTTTCTATATGTGATAAAAATTAATACTATAATTAAGCAGCTGCTACGCCGGGCTGTTATTAATATTGTGATACAAATTAAATTTAAAAAGATGAAAATAAAGGCTGTTTATAAATAAATGAATGTCCATAATTTACAGAATACGGATAGTTAAATATAGATGGGGATATAAGATTTGTATTTAATGATTTCAGTAATAATAAATATTCAGTTATTTCTGGATCTCATGTTTAGATTTATTAGCATGACAACCATGAGTTGCTTTTTTTTACGCCACAAATAAATGAAGCAAATTTCATTTATAGTAAACTGGAAAATAATAAAATATTCTTATTTTCTGATAGATGTGATTAAATTGTATGGGATTATAGTACTGGTGAAAATTTAATTTCTTACAAATTCTTATAAGATAAAAACTGTACCTTTTATGATGAAAATTCCTAACATTTGTACGGATATTCTGGAATGTCATTTTATGCAATAAATATAAATTCTAAATAAATAACTCAATACATAAATGACTAAGAAGTCACTTAAATTATAGCATATAATGATTACATATTCACATCTGACATTTAAAATTTTGTAAAAATTTGGAGTTTATCTGATAATACTACTTTTCCAGGGTATATAAATAGCGTTGCTTATTCATATAATATTAAATAGATGTAAATAATGGAAATTTCAAGCTAAATTTTCGTAGTTGTATAATTGGACTATTTATAAATTCCAGCAGGAGGACCTACTGTATTTAATTTTTAAAATTAATTTTAATATACTATTTATTACTTTTTTACTTAAAAAATTTAAATAAAATTATTTTTTTAAAAATAAGATTTATTTCGGAAATAATTCAACCAAAAGTAGCTTATAGGTTGCTTAATTATCAAAAAATATAGAAGAAATAGTAATTGAAAGTAGTTAAAGTAGAATAACTATATATTCCTCTTATGAAATAGTCTTATATAGTTATACTTCTCCAATAAGTTTTACCCTAATTAATAGTTTTAGTAAAAATATAGGTAGATATATTATTTCTAATGGACATGCATTTTTAGTATATGCAAACCAAATATAAGAATATGATGTTTCTGGTAATTTACACATTTATTCAAAAAAAAAAAATTATTTTTTATAATAAAAATAATTTATTAATTATTTTTTTAGGAAATCCAAATTTCAATTTAAGTCCTATAAATACCTATAAATTGGGTTAATTGACAGTAAATGGGATAATTTTTGATAATAGTGCTAGTTAAAGAGTTTTAGTTTATGGTGATGATTTAACAATTTATGACTACAGTAACTAAGAAGTTATTTAAAAAATCTAAAATTTTCCTATATAAGGCAGTTCTTATTTGGATGCAAATGTGACCTATATATTGTACAATTAAGTGTAATTTATATAAATAAAAAAAAAATATTTTTAAAATTGTTCTTTAAACCAATTTAATTTATATTTAATTTTAATCACTACTTTTTAATTAGATTAAGATAAATATACGCAGGTTCATTATATGGAAAACTATTATTGATAAATGAGATAAAATTTGGAGAAATTTACTCTTTATTAGGCTAACCAAATGGCCCAAGCACTTCTTATAATAAAGTCATTAAAATATTAAATAATAATGATAATATTTTTAGTATATATGATGACTATACATTTGCTGTATATAATATTTAAACATTAGATTAAAATGATAATTTAGATTTATCTGTTTATTTTACGGATTCTGGAGAATATATACTAGATATGTAGTTTTATAAACAAGATGCTAATTTTATTTTAATAAATAGTATATCACGACTGATTAAATTAGATATAAGTTCAATTGGTTCAATATCAGCGTAAAATAATATAAAATATATATTTTCATTATTCTAAAAATAAATTTAACAATTATTTATAGAATAGAATTATCGTATAAATCTAACAGTTGGTAATATTTGTATTAAGGGCCTTTACATTTTTTTACAGTAAACATTTCTGATAAAGTTTATTTATGGGATATATCTTCTTTGGCTTCCCCCGTTTATTAGTATACTTTTACTTCAAGTGAAAAACCTGTTAGCACGGTATTTTTTGATGAAATTAGTTAAAATATGATAATTATTGGATCTTAAACTGGAATTTCAAATCTTTTTATTTAGTCTGGAAATGCATTAATCTTAGTATTTTAAAATCATTTAATCATTTAACAACTTAAATTATAAGTTTAAAAAAATAATTTAAATAATAAAAAAAATATTTATAGTCTAAAACTTACTCCTATTAAAATTCTCCTATTGGCAAGCCTGCTGTTAATAAAGTGTTATTTGACAGTGTAAATTCGAGAGTAACTACTTTTCACGCAGATGGAATAACACTTTTTTGGAATTACGTTACACCAGCAGCTGAAAAATCTATTACATTTATGAAGGCTGCAAATTTGGTGTTGAAATTGCCTAACGAGGATATTTTTTTTACTACTGTAGATTTTAAAGATTATTCTTAGTTATTTCAATGGGATTGGGAAGAAAGAATTTTTATTTCTATTACGAATTTTGATAAGTTGATAACTTATATTACTTATTTGTAAGAATTTAATAAATTGGTTTTAGGGTATTTTTATATTTAATATTTTAATAAAATTTAGATAAAAATTTAATACTTATATAATATTTTTTATTTAGATTTTCAGATGGCTCTGTCGGATATTAATTATTCGAAAAAAAAATAAGTTCATCATAAGCTGGGTTCGGTAGTCTTAATGGATTCGAATTAATAAATGAAAAATAAGTAATTTTAGCTTATTCCTCCATTTTGTATAAATATGACTATGTATACAAAGATTTAGTATTATAATATGATACTTATCATACATCTATTATTACTGGAGTAAAGTTCGCTTTAAATGTCGGTAATTTTAAATTCAAAACTTATTATTACAGCTATTAAAATTTTATAAAAATTTAACAAAATTATTCTTGTGTTAATAAGGTGGAAATGATTATGCTGTAACTTATACTTAAGAGGATAGCAACAATTTTGCTATATGGAATTTAGACGGTTCTTCAAAAATTGGAGACTAATCTGCTCATCATAAATCAATTATTCAATAAATTATTATACTTGATAAAATTTCTCCTGCCACAGTAATATCCTGTTAAGCTAATGGTCTTATTGTAATAACAAAATTAAGTGATGGGTCTAATATAAATAATATTCCTACGCATATGTCTTCTGTTAAACAAATTGGATATTTTAATGACATATTAATATCTTATGATTCTAGTCAAAAAATGATTTTTCACAATTACAATGATTATACAAATGTAGATACTATTTTTTAATAAAATACTATTAGCTCTATATAAGGTTTTATAATAGACGAAGATTAAGGCTATTTATTTGTTTATGCGTACAAAATTTTCATCTATGATATGAATGGGGTAAAAAATAAAAAAAATTATATTTATTATTTTTTTATTCATTTATTTATATAAAAATATAAAGGAACCTATTTTAATGAATACATTGACATCTGGCTTAAATTCAGTTAACCCTATATAAAATGTATAAATTAGAGGGGATTATATAATAATTAATAACAATGAAGGAATTATGATAAAAGATAGATACAATTTTTAGGACTTACTAAATGAATAAATAAACCCTGAGGATATAAATGTCCAGTAAGTATTAGTTAGTTTAGAAAAATAATACATTATAACTTATTCCCAATCTCCTAATTTAGAAGAAATTTACATATATGACTTCAATGGCAATTTAGTAAATAAATTACTATCAAGCTCATCAATATTTAATGGAAAAAATGTTATTATATTGTATGATTATTAAAATGACTACATTTTGAAAGTGGGCTAAAAGAGTATTATTATATGGGATTTAATTTAAGGAAAAGTTGTTAATTATTTAGTAATAAAATTTATTAAAATATTAAATATTATTATAAATTAAATTCTATATTCTATTTTAGTCTGGTGAAAATGAAACAAACAACATTTTGGGTGCGAAATTGGACGAAATAACAAATACATTAATAACTTATGATATCGATTAATTAAAATATTGGAAATATGAAGTTTATATTAGGCCTAATTCAATTACTATTCCAAGAAAATATAATATTCCTTATGATATATTGTCTACAAATTTGTACTATTCTGATATATTAGGAAGCATAGTTAATTTTGATAATACTGATTATACAGTTAAATTTTTAAAAACTGTTAATTATAAGCCAAATTATTTATTTTAAATAAATGGGTATATAGTGCTTGATCAACAACAAGATATAGTTGTTTTTAGCCCAGATTTTTTGACTTCTGTCTCTTTAACTACATAATATCCTTAGTAAATGTTTTCTAATCAAAATGACAGTGCTTATTTTTTCTTTATAAACAGATAAAATTTAATTTTTGCTTATACAATAAGCGCTGGGCCAAACTTTTCTTTGATAGCTACTAATAATTTACATGCCTTATTTTAAGTTAAATCTTGCTTATAAAATATAAATTTTAACCATTTAATTTGTTTTGATTATTAAGGCAATCTAAGTGTTATGAATTATTAAACCACAATAATATATGGACTTTATAGTGATCATTATAATTAACCTATACAAGGAGTATACGCATTAACAAATAAATTAATAACATATTCTAACATTATTGTTATTTATACCACCTACGGTTCATCTAATGTGGACAATCCAATTGAATTAAATATGATACCAACACTTAATGTAAATAATTTAAAATAAAAAAAAATTTACATGTATTTTATTTATTTATTTATTTTTGTTATAAAGTTAATTGATCATTTAGTTTATGATGGAAGTAGCACTATATATTCGGTGATAGGCTAATAAAAAGTTATGATAAGACATGATTTAAGTTCAATTCCTGCACTAAGCGAGAAAAAATTAAGTACATAGTGCAAAGATAATCCTAGGATATTTGTGAATATAGCATACGATAGATTAATAATAATATGTGATTTTTAAATAAACTTTTATTATCAATCTACATAAGAATTTATAGGATTTATGAGGGAACCTTTAAAAATATATAATTATCTGGATTTGGAAGTAGTAGCTCAGGATGATTCTGATTCTAACAATGTTATAGACTTTTTGTTAATTACTAAAGATGACAGTAAAATACTTTATTCTTTGAAAAAAAAAAAATTTATTTTTGTATTATTTATAATAGGTTTGGACCTGTATCAATTTTCACCAAATAAATGTACTAGTTTGCTATCATTTCCATTAATTAAGCCTTAAATTTATAGTAAATCTTTTGTGTATGATACAGTTACTAAAATTTTAGATTTTGAAATATTAGGGGCTTCAAGTGATTTAATATTTAATTATAAAGAAACTATAGATTTGAAAAATATGGATATTGAGTGTACTGTAACTATCCAAGACGATATTTTACCAATATTAGAAAAAAAGTATAAACAAGGATTTTACTATAGTTTTATTATAAGATTTTTATTAAACATATAATTATACATTTTTATATTATATTTAAAAAGATTTTGGAACATAGAAAATTCATTAGATAAAATTTAAAAAAATTTGGACACTATTCAAATAAATGTCGTTCACACAAATCAGGCTGCCTATTATTATAGTGATTCATTTGCCTTGAGTGATAAAAATGTTGAACTAATTCATAGACTAAGCGATACTCCTATTAATTAAGTACTAAAAATAAATTAATACACATTTGCAAATTATACACTAGAAAATTTTTAGTTATACAATTTTCTTCTCGATTTTTCTAACATTCAAGATGTTTAAGTAGTTGTCAGTTCAGGAATTTTTAATATGAGGTGGATTAATATTCAAATTTAAGGTAATTTATAGGGTATAAATTAATATATCTAGGGCGTTTAATAAGTATATATACAAGATTTAACAATAACTGGTGTATAGATATCTGATAGCACATTTTTTAAGTAAATTAAAATATAAAATCTATTTTAAAATATAATCTAATTATTTTCGTAAAAAAAGATTTGAAGATGTTGATCAGATAATAATAAATAACTTGTTTATTAATAACAATAATTTAGTAAATTGTATATTAATGGAATTTATAAATATTGGAGAGATCAAAATTAATAATTTATAATTTACCAGTAATTAAATGGATGAAAACACAATTAATATTTTAAAATTTATTTAAATAAAGAGTATAAAAATAACTTAATTAACAATAAATGGAAATACCTATTCTGGGGATAATTAATCAATCTTTCTCTATTTTGGGGGTGTAGAGGATTATACCATAAGTGATATCATATTTAATAACAATATTTTGTTTTCCTTTTTAATATCTCTAAATTAATACGATTATGATGAAAAAACTATTACATTAAGTTTAGACAACCAATTTATATAATAAGGAATATTTAATGGAAATACCTGTTAGACAAGTATAATGCAATTTACAGGTTTTATAATAATAGTTTAAGATTTATAATTTAATAACAATCTCTGTTAAACCTGTTACGGATCGTCTTTGTAAATTTAAAGATCTTAATATAAAATAAGTAAATTATATTTAGATCATAGTTATTTTTATTACAGAATAAAAAATTTTTTATATTATATACATATATGTAAGTATAGATAGATAATTATATCATAATTTATATAAAAATAATGACAGAATTTATATTTTATATTTTTAAACTAGAAAATTGTTAATTTACTCAAAATACCGCTTTACATGGAGGAGCTTTATATATAAAAGATACTTTAGATATAGAATTAGAAGAAGGATTAGAAAGAATAAATACTATAATAAATTCAAATTTTTTAAATAATAATGCTCTTGGTGATGGAGGAGCCATATATATAGATAATTCTGATTTAATTTTTGATATAATTGATTCATTAATACAGAATAATTATGCATTGATCGGAGGGGGTGTAAGGTATTTAAATTACGTTCCAAGTTTTATTTAATTAATATCCAGTTCTAGAAGAAACTTAGAGAGTTATAACTATATAAATGTTGTTATTTAAGATAATTCAGCGTAAATATTTGGGAATAACTTGGGATCTTATGCCAGGAACATGAGAGTTTTTAGTGAGATTTCTGAAAATAATGAAGTAATCTAAATTAATTAAAATACACATTAACAATAAAATACTTTTTATTCAATATTTAATAAATAGTTTTAAAATATAAATTATAATAAATTTTCCTATATTTTAGCTTATAATGTAAGTTCCTGACTCCAATGATTCTGCCTTTTTAATTAGTAGTTACAATGCAGGAACTATTACTAGTGGAAATAAATTAAAATTAAATATAACTTTCTATGATGAAGAAGGCTATTAAATTATATTTCCTAATAATTACTAAAGCATAGGATATCCCTCTGATACAGTACAATTTTTGGATACATTCGCTGTACAAGTATATTATACTTTCTTTTTAATTTTAATATTAAAAAATTTTTGTTAAATATAAAAAATTAATTTAATATATTATAGATGTTTAGTAATGAATCTAATATAGCATTGGAAGGTGATATATATAAATCTCCAAGTTCTTTTAATCAAGATATAAATGGCTTTGTTATAGAGGATATGGTTGTACATAGTATACCTGGGCAATCAAGCTAATTTTACATAACTTCAGAAGCTGTTTTAAAAATAGATGATTCTTAATTTCGATTTGGTATATAAAAATAAAAAATGATAAATCTTTATATTATTACAATAATTATTATTATTTTTTACTTATCTATTTAAAAAGTAATTTAATGAATTTTTATATTATAAAGGTTAATATGTGATTTAAATTGATATGAACTTTAGAAAATGTAAGGTAGGAGAAATTTTAGAAAATAGTTAAGGCATCTTATTTAAATGTTACGAGTGTCCTGTAAAATTTAAAATTTTAATAAAAAAAAAATTTTTACTTAATTACATAAATCTATAATAATTTTTTTTTTAGCAAGGCAAATATTCTATAAAAGATCCGAATAAAGAGGAAAATCTTTATTGCATAACTTGCCCAGATTCAGTAAATAAATATAGATGAAAATTTTTTATAATAAAATATTTATATTAGTTTTAAAATTATTTTAATATAAAGGCAGTTAATTGTTACGCATCAACTATAATTCTTAAAGATGGATATTGGAGAAAGGATAATTATACTGACAAAATTGAATAATGTTCAAATGATATGAAAAGTTGTCTCGCATAAACAATAGACAATGATAAAGAATTATACGGAGTAAAATATAAAAATACTTTTTTTTCTAATTGTATTATATAAATTTTATAAAGAAAATTTTAATATTTAATATTTAAAATTTATACTTTAATGATAAAAAAATTGACTTATATATATATTTTTTCGTAGGATAATGTTTGTGATGAAGGACACATAGGCCCATTGTGTGAAGAATGTGATGTTTATGGGGTTTTTTGGAATTAAAGGTATAAAGCGGAAGGAGATTATGAGTGCATACGTAAATAATTATATATTTATAAATTATATTTATAAAATATCATTTATGTATGAAATTTTTATAAAATAACTTAAAGGTTGTGAAGAAACTTTTCAAACTGCTTATTTAATACCACTTACTCTTTTCTTGATATTAATCATTATATATATAATATTTTCTATAAAAGTAGCACTTAGACTAAGTGCTAACATTAGTTTGGGCTAATATATGAGAAAATGTCAATGGTTAAGTATAGGAACTTCGGCAGTGAAAGTAAAAAATAATATATATATATAAAAAATTTTATAATATTATTTAATAATTTTGTTAAGAATATAATTTAACAATTTAATTAAAAATAGGATCACTCACCATTTAATATAAAATAATTTATGCATTATTTATAAATTTCATAATATGCTAATACATACTATTATTTTTTACCCGCCTGGTTAACTTTAATACCAAACTTAGTTTCTATTCCAGTTGAATACGTTATGAGCGCATTTGGTATTTTATACGATTTTATAAATAAAAATATTATAAAAAAATTAATAAATTTTTTTTATAAAATAATTATTATTTATTTTAAAATTTTTTAGACTGTACAGTATCTACATTTGATGCTATTCCTGTTGTATATTTAAGAGCTGTTTGGTCTTATATAATTCCAATAATTTATGTATTTGTTTGCATTATTATTTATGGTATACTAATTTTATTTAAGAAAATAAAACATTAGAGTAGCTACATATTTAATGGAATGACATTTTTAATGCTATTTTTATAGCCAGGTGAAGTTAAAATACTTATTGAAGTAGTTTCTTGCAGAACAATAGGTAAATAAAACATAAGTGAAATTTTATATTATATATATATAATGTTGTTATAAATTGAATAAGATATAAAAAAATTATTAATTTTTATTTTTTAAAAAAGGAGGCTAAAAATATATAACTGCCGATTTAACTTATGAATGTTATACGCCCGAACACATTAAATATATAATGTATGTGATTTTACCTGGACTTTTAGTTTGGGTAATAGTAATTCCAGGACTTATATTTAGAGGTTTATACAAAAATGCATAAAAAAGAAAATTAGACAGTGTAGTCGTAAGATTTAAATACGGATTTTTATATTAAGAATTTAAATATAAATATTATTATTGGGAATATGTAAGGCTATATAAAAGATTATTTATCGTATGTATTCATAGTATATATAATGCTTAAGTTGAAACAAAGCTGGTTCTTTCAGGACTTGCTATATTATTTTATTATATATGCACATGGAAAATGAAACCATATCAGTATCCTCGATTAAATAATTTGGACGCTTGGTCCATGAGATTTTTGCTTGTTTTAATATATTTGAATTTAGTTATGGAAGTAATATAATATAAGAATAAATTATTCAAACTTTAAATTTAAATTAAAATTATTAAAAAACAAAAATAAATTATTATATTATATATAAATTTTTTAATATTTTTATAAAATCAGCAAAATTAAATAGAAGTGTTGAAAATAATAGTTGTGCTTTTTATTATATTTATTAATCAGGGGTGGATTGTTCGGTTATTTACTCTTATAGTTTGGCATAAGTTATTGCATTTGTACGGCCCGAAAATCTCAGTTTTTTAAATTTATTTAAGAAAAAAGTTTCCTTTTTTAAAAAAATATATTTCAGTACATATACAATAAAATATGAAAGTGTTTGATCATTGGAAAATAGCTAGAAGATTAGGTAGAGATTTGGCTGCAAGGAGATTAAACTAACTTAAAAATGCTTAAATAGAGCAATCAGAATAAGAAGGTATATATATATTATATTTCAGTATTTAATAACTTATAAATTAATATTTTTATTTATTTATTTTAAATGCAATTTTTATTTTAGAATTATGCTAAGATTTAGAAAAAATTTAAATGTAAAAAGAAGATGATAATTTGATTTTATATGGATCAAACCATAAAGAGAACATGATTGATGATTTTCTTACGCTAAAGGGTGGAGAATTTAGTAGTACATCTAGAGGATTATTGTCAGGAAATGATTCTATGTCAAATGCTAATCTATTATCAGGTGTCAAATATTTATAGTAAGATAGAAAAAATGAGTCAAACAAATTTAATAATAAAATTTAAAATCGTAAATACAGTGATAAAGATTAGAATATAGAATTGAATAGCGATGAAGGTTAGATTATAGATTCTGTTCGAGATCAATGTGGTAGTTAAATTCAGTAAAATCAAAATAGCTAAAACAATAGTAATATAAAAATTGAAATTTTGAATAATATAAATGATAATAACTTAAAAAATATATAAAACAATGAAAACAATATATCTGATAATGAAATAGAAGTTATATAAAATTATGATGAATAACATTAATAGAATTGTATAATAGAACAAAATCAATAAAGCCAAGCTTAAAGTAAAAAATTAGATATATAAGTAAAGGAAAATGAAGGTGTGAGTTTACAATAAAGTAATATATAAGCTATTAAAAAAATTAAAAATCCTTTTAAAAAAAAACTAAAACCCAAATTGAGGAAGGTAAGTGATGGTGTAATAAATACCGAATATATTAATAATTTAAATGTAGAATGAAATTTTAAAAAATAAGAAAAAAATTATGATAATCAACTTTTTAGGCAAAATTTTATTTTTTTACAATTTAAATTTAAACAAAATTTGCTTAAAACCAAACTTTATTTTTCTATAATTTAAACAACTAAGTATATATATATATTATATAATTTTTAAGAATATTATAATATAATTATAATAGGTAATATATACAAAAATATTATAAAAATTTAATTTGTTTATATATTTAATTTTATTATGTAAAGGTATCAATAATCAATTAATAAAATAATCATTTTATTGTTAATCCTTAATTTTTTAAAAGTTAAGCAAGTTTTTATTTCCTTTATTTATTAAGTTATTAATACACTCTTTTTTCAATCTAATCTTTATATGAATTTGTAAATTTTTTTGATGGAATATTACTATTATTAATATAAAAATTTTCTAATTTTTTCCTGGTTTGTTATATATCTTCAATGATTTATTATTATAGTTTATTGTCTTTCAAATTAGTTTATATTTATTTATTTTAATTAACCTTTTGGTAACTGTCATTATATTTTTTATCAGTAAAGGGATTGTAATTTTACTCGAAAATATTTATATTAGCCTTTTATTATTGATTCCTTTAGGGGGTTCTATTATTTTATTACTATAATTAGGTTTTGTCAGGATAATTTTAATTATTTTTATAATTTTAATTATATTAATAACTATCTTTTACTTAGCTAGCTTTATAATTACTTTCACTTTAATTTTATAAATTTGGGGATAAATTTGATATAGCTGATTTTTTTTCGAAATTAGGTTGATTATATAATAAATTATATGCATCATTTTATTAAGCTTTATAGTTTTTGTTTCCTAAATTTTGCTCATTTTATTATTAGATTAACTATTGGTTATATTATGGTACTAATAAATTTTTTTATGCTTATTTTTAAAAGTAATTATTACTTCTATTTGATTGTTAAGAACTAGGTTTATCATTAAAATTATACTAGTTATTATAATTATTTTCCTATTTTTTAAAATCTTTATATAAATCTCTGCTGTTTTATTGAGGCTACCTATAATTTTTATTAAATTATTCTTCTTTATTGTTGTTAATTGGGCTTTTATTATAATTTTTTTTATTGTTTTCTATATTATTTAAAAGATTTTAAAATCTTGGATTATCAAATGGGTCTTCAAATATTTTCTTTGAATTTAGCTCTTAGTTATTTCCTTTCAATATAAATTAATTAGAAAATTGTAAATTACCATAATTTTTTATAATAATTATTACCTTTATATAATGTTTCATAATCATTTAATTTTGAATCCTATATATTATTTTATTAATTATTATTTTTTAAACAATAATTTGCATATATAATTTATTTATAATTTTTGTGTGTATTTACTGCATTGTAATCTTCTTCAAAAAGCATTTTATACTTGCTATAGAATTCGGTTGACATGGCTTCAATAATATTTTTTTAATTTATTTAATAAAAATTTTATTTTTTATATTTACTATATTTTAATTAATAATTATAATAAATATTAATGAGCAAATATTATGATAGTTATCTATTTTGAAAATTATAGAAATTAAGAAATGTACTATTTAAAACTTATAATTTTTGTATGAAAATATTGTTATTATAAATAGTGTATCAATATTGTAGTCTTACAAAAATTTTTATATTTTTACACTTTTTATATTTTTTGGAACTAAATAATTTTTAAAGTTTTTTTCTAATAATTTATTATTATAATCAAATCTAAACAAATTATAAATAGTTTTCATTAGAATAAATATTGTTGTATAATATTATAATAAAAGTTTATTTAATAAATTAAATTCGATAAATTTTAAAAATAAATTAAAAAAAAATAAAAAAAAATATAGATTACATGTCATTGTTTTGTTAAAAAATTGTAAAAAACCAAGAAAACGGTTACAAATAATAGAGTATTTTGTAGCAAAAAAAAAATGAATACATAAATTCTGAATATCAACATATAAACGTTAAATTCCCATATGCATTTGCTAATAAATAATAATCTAATGAATTAGAAAGCGATATATTAAGTTCTTAAAAATTAGATTTAAACAAAATAAAAAATGGCTTAAGTGCAATAAATTTAGCTGCAAATAGAGAATAATTTAAGACTCGAAGTGTAACTGAAGATAAAAGAAGCTCTGTAAAATTTTATATTAGAAAATTATAAATAATATAAGGTTAGGTATAATTTATAATTTTATTTTATATTTTTTTGTATTAGCTTCCTTAGATAAATAAAATGTAAATTCCAAAAAGAAGTGACTTTATCCCAAATTTTAAATTATAAAGTTTGAACGAATAAAGGAAAGAATCTGTTAATAGGATACTTGATTAATAAAAAATTTAAAAGTAAATATCTGATTTAACAGTTTAAACTACTAAAAATGATTAGTTTATATTTTTAGATTATAATTCTAAAGAACCACTTCAATTTAAATACTATAAACATAAAAATGAAATATAAAACGAGAGTTAATTAATAAAATAGACATATATAAATAAAAATACAGATTTTAATTAAAAGTATATAGGAATGGAAAGGTAAGAATGATTTATTCATTAAATTATTATATTGTTATTATTTTTATTATTTTTATTTTCTTAAATTGATAATGATTAAATTTATGAATTTAGAATTTTATTAAAATTCTGAAAAATTAGTATTTTTTTAAATTAAATATTATATTTATAAAAAACTAACTAATTTTTTTAAAACAATAGATTTTATTATAGAAATCAAACTTATAATTTATAAAAAATACAAAAGTCAATAGAATAGTCAAAAAGATATAAAGAATATAAAAAATTAGCAGAGATAAACAAAATAATAAAAAATGATAATAATAAAATTCAAACGTTTTAGTAATTTAATATATAATAGGGTTAAATTTCTAACATTTTTTAAGGTCAAAATAATATAAAATCTAATATTAAAAATAATAATATTAAAAATATTATTCGAGAAAATAGTGAATAATTATAAATAAATTCCAAAAAAAGTTAATAATTAGATAATCAAAATTCTTAACAATTTGATTAATCAATAATAAATTTAAACCAAGATGATATTGGATTTTATAATCAAAATTATGATTCAACAACAAATATAAATTAGTAATAATTATTTACAGATCAGAATATTTTATATAATAGTTAACCAGATCTCAAAGTAAATTATTCGCCAATTGACAAAAATATTAGTTAAAGAAATTTTAATAATAGCTAAAAAAATTAAATAATATTTAACAAAAAAGATAAAGATAAAAATTCAATTTTAAATTTATCACTAATTAAAAAGAAGCCCTTTGATATTTAAAACAAAAAACAAAATTCATCAAATTTTGGAAGTAAGTTAAGTGACTCTTTAAAATTAAGAAGTTAATCTTAAGATTAAGTTGAAATATCTGAGAGTTTTAGAAAAACAATTAACTTTGTTTCCCCTGTAAAGGGCGAATAATTAAGAAAATCTTTTATTTTATAATATAATTTGAAAAATATGGAAGAAAATATAAATATTGCAGAGGAATCTTTTAATAGTAAAGAATTATAAAAAATTATTTAATTTTAATTATTTTTTCAATTTTTATCCTATTCAAATGTAAATTAAACTTTTAATATAATGTATTTTCTAACAAAATAGAATTATAATAATAAAGTAGTGGCAGTATAATTGATACATAAAAGAAACTACTATAAAATAGTGATACATATAAGTCCACTGAAATTTCTGTCTTTAATAAAAAATAAAGAAAAAAAGAATAAAGGAAAAGAGATATTTTTGATAAAAGTGAAAGAGCTTACTAAGAATTTAAAAATAATGCAAAATAAATTCATAAAATTGCTTAGGAATTAGAAGAATGTGAATAAGATTTGATTTTTAATTTGAAAGTTAAAAGTAGAATAAAGGCTGCATAAGAAAAAATAATAAGACTATTTGAAACAAATAAAGCACCTTTATTAATGTAATAAAATTTATAATAGGAATTTAAAAAAATAATAGACCTAGTAGGAAAAAAAGTGTGATATTTATGTGTTATTTTAATAAAAAAAAATTTCCCAGTTAAATAATAATTATGATATAATTTAATTTTAAAATTAATGTAAATTAAATATGTTTTCAATAATTTATATTTTAATTATTATTTGAATATTATATATGTTTCTTAAAAGAACTTATATGCTATTTTCAATATAATTTATATATTTCTATTATTTTTTTAAAATAAAAATTCTATAGTTTTTTTAATATTTTTGTAAACTGTTAAATCAATGACTATTCTATATATATATTTATTTAAAAAAAATTATCTCATATCAAAAAATTATATGCCGTAATATAAAAAAGAATTTTATCACCAGATTTATGGAAAAATATATGTTGCTTTTTATGTACCTAAAAATATATAAATAAATCTAATTAAATGGAAAATATATTAAAATAAAAATAATTTAATTTTGAATTATCAATAGTAAAAATAACCAGGGGTTTTTTTAAACTAATTTTGTTTATTTTAAAAAACTATTATATTTATTTTCTTTTGAAATTTGCATATAATTATATAATTTAATTTTAATATAATCAAGTCGTCATATAATGAAGGTATACTAATAATCATTTTTTTATAAACCTGATTATAAAAGTAATTAAAATTTTATGTTATTAATTTAATTAATGCATCATAAATATAAATAATATTTTAAAGCATAAAAAAAAAATTGGAAAAAATAAAATTTTTAAAAAGAAAAATGACGAACTCAAAACTTATTTATATACTTACTTTATTTTTTACTATTTTAACCACAAGCTTGCTTTTATTAATATAAAAACCAGAATAATAAATAACTTAGAATGCTGGACAATCTGATTAACTTACTAATGGCATTATTTTAACTGATGTTTTTGATTTGAATAATAATAATTATAAAGATGAAAACATGGATTCGGATAATGAAGGATTATAAGATAATGAGTCGTAATAACTATTAGATATTGAAGAGGGTCATGGCAATGATAATTAAGATAACTAAAGTAATCAAGACAGTCTAGATTTTGATGAAAACCAAAATAATTAAAATAATCAAAATAATGAATCTTAGGAAGAAACCAAAATAAGTAAAAATGATGAAAATGTCTCAGAAAACACTGATTCAGATTATAATAACGATATTAAAAAAGAATTTGAAGAAGAAGAAGAAGAAGAAGAAGAGGATGATGATGATGAAGAATAAAATGAAGGTAATAATAATATAGATGATTTTTAAAAAGAAAATTAAAATAATGACTAAAATGAAATTGAAAATGCTAAAGAAATGGAGAGTGAAAATGATAGTGATAAAGATATTCACGATAAAAAAGAAAATGAAACTGACCAAGAAAGTGAGGAAAATATAGACTTTAAAGACAATAAGGATGAAAATTAAGAAAATGAAGATTCTAATTTAGAATCACAAGATATTGATGAGGACACAGATGATTTAGATATTAACAAACATTAACTTTCTTAAAATAAATTTGTGATTAAATTTCAAAAAGTTTATAAAAAGATTAAAAAAAGATTAAGTGAACGATAAAATTAAAAAAATTTATAGTAAACAAAGAATTAAAAACAAATTAGAAAAGGAATGAACAAACGTGAATGAAAAAAATGAATTTATTAAACTATAATTAATATATAAAAATTAATTATATATATAATTTTTTTATTATTATTATGCATTAAAAAAAATATTATACAATATAAAGATTTTGTTATGTTTTAAAATTCCATTTTATATACTAATAAAAGAATCAGTTTATAGTTTTTTATTAATTAGATAAATAAATTAAAAATAATGTGTATTTTTAAAAAGACTTTTAATTTATTTTAGCAATTAGTAATAATTTATAAAAACTTATTTTATTTATTAATTATTTATAAAGTAGATTAAAATATATTTTAAAAAATATAGAGAAACATATTTATAAATTTAAAATATAAATTAGAAAACATAAGTAAGGATATAAAGGAACTTTTATTTATAATTTTTTATTTCACTTTTTTCATTTTTTTTTTATGTTCAAGTATATATATTTATATATTTTTATATATCAGGGTTAGTTAGTATTATTATTAGTATTAGTATTTTTAATATTGATATTTATATGTATATTTTTTCTCCTTTCAATCATTCAAAAAGTAAAATATTGTCCTTTAATTCATCCCATTTTGTAGGTCCTGGGAAGAAACCCCAAATTATTTTAAACTGGGTGAGTAGCTGCAGATTCATTAAAGTGGTCGTGATGAACTCCTTAGTCAATGGAATTGACACTAGAGGCTCTTTTAGGTTAATTTATGTCTTTATCTAATTACATTTGGTCCATTTTTTGTTCTTGTTCGTGTTGATATCTTTCGGGATGAATGAATTCATGGAAGTCTTTTCTTCTTTCTCCAAAGTCGCCCATTGAGTGGCTTGATTGATTGTTTCCCATTTTGTAAATATTTTTTAATAGTATTTATTTATTAATTATGCTTGTTTTATTTAATTGTTTCTATTTTTTATTTTTTAGGTTTATTTTTTTTTTTTTTAATTTTTTTTTTGTTTTTATTTTTTTTTTATAAAATTTTTTATTAAATGGTTATAAAAATTATGGCTTTATAAGAAAACAATTTATGTGGTTTAGTAATTAAGTGATAGTATTGGTATTATGAGGATTTCTTATATTAATTGAATTGATAAGGTAGTATAAAGGTTTTGTCTTATAAATTTTCCAACTATAGTAGTTAAGAAATTAAATGAGTTTAATATAGAAATTTCTTTCTTGCTTTTATAAACTTTCATAAATATAAGCAAATTATGATATAATTAAAAAAATATGCATCATTATAAATTTTATTATGTATTATATGAGTTTAAGTTCTGTAAAACTACTATTTAATAATAAAAAAATGACACCTTATTATTACTATTACACATATGAAAACTATTTATAACTATAAAATCAAGAAAAATAAGAAAAATCATTGGATGAAAATTTATTAGTTGGATGATGTGTTATTGTTTTACTCCATATAAAATTTTCTAGCAAAAAATTTTAGAAATATTTTGAAATACTAAATAATCAATATTTATTTTGTAATAGTTTTTATAAAGTAATTTAAATATAATAATTATCCAAATCGAGAAATGATAGATAAATCTCACAGAGACTTGATAAAGCAAATAATCAAAATTTATTTTAGATTTAAATAAATATCAATGAGCAGTATTTTAAATAAAATATTAAATGATAATAATTTTTTAATCTATAAGCATACATTTTATTTATTTTAATAAAGTTTTTGGTTTTTAATTTAAAAAATTAATGTTACTTATTTATTTATCTATAAAAACACCTTATCTATGAATATACTGAAGAAGTAAAAATATATCTAAAAATACTTATTTAAATTATTTTTAAATACAATTTATCACAGACGACAATAATTTAATTTAAAGGCTATAAGCGACATAAAAATGGTATTTTTATAGCAAAATTGGTTTTATTTCTTGAAAAGATAATTATTATGATTATTGTTTAATTTATTATAAAAATATTTATAACAAAAAGTTAAAAAATTTATCATTAAAAATGAAATTTTATTTATTTTTATGATTAAAATGGATAATTTAGAATAAATCTATAAAAGTAGATAGTTTTTAAACTATATACTCTTTTTTTTATTAACATATTAAATCCACCATATAAGCTCATTTAATTCTTATTTTTATTTTTATTGATTTATTTACGTGATGTATAGTTTTTATATTAGAATAAATTAAGTATAATTAGAATTTTAAAAAATATATATATATATGCATAAAAAAGATGAATGATTTTTAAAATCCTAATAAAAATGTTATATTTGTTTTTTTTTTATAATATTATCTTAAAGTTTTAAATAATGCTTATTAAATTTAAATCATAATTAACTTTTTACATTTTATATATAGTCATTAATAATATTTATTTAGCATTATCTTATTTCATGTGGTTTGTTAAAATTTTAATTTAGTTTAGCTTTTTATCAATTATAAAATTATAATTAATATATGTTTCTATAAACTTAATGTTTCATAATTATTAATGTTTTATATTATTTAATAATAATTAATAATTATATACATAGTTAAATAATATTTATATCTTAATTCAATATTTAATTTAAAAATAATTTATACACAAATGCTATTTTAAATGAGCACATGGTGATGATAAAACCTAGTATAAAAACAAAAAATTTTTATTATTAATTTAAAAATTATAGATTATTAATTCTATATTTAAAAAAATAAATTATTTGTATTTCAATATTTAGACTTTCTTTAAAAAATTTATATAGTAGAAAAGCTTTATATATACTATATAGACATTAATTATAAAAATTATTAGAAATAATATATAAATTAAAATTAAATACTACTTTCTATATTTATAATACAGATATTTCAAATGCTGTAATTTATTATTATAATAAAATATTTATTAAAATATTAATTATTATTTGTTAATACATGTTTGTATTTTACATACTATAATTATTAAAATAAAATGACATTAAAAGCCTTCTTGGTGAATTGACTATAAATATCTTAGTTGTTTAGTTACATAGTTAATTAATTTAGTAATTATTTTATGAAATTTTTATTCCTATATATTTACTACAAATTATGCTTTTTTTAACTCAAATTTCATCACTGAAAATTTTATTTTGGTATATAAATTAACCAAAACTAGAATCTAATGTACTTTAACTTGGATGTTCAAAAAATTTTCCAATTAAAAATGAGGCAATTCCAGCTATAATTCCTATTAAAACTGTTTCAATTCCTGCGTTATACCACAATCTAGAAGTAAATTTTCCTTTCATACATCCTAACATAAAAAGACTTAAAATACTGCTAATTATTGAAAAAATCAAATGATAAGTAAGTTTTAATTAGAAAAAATAAGAAATTATATATGGAATTAAGGGGGCAAATCCAAAAAGGCAAAAAGCTATAAAAGTAGCAATTCCTTATTTTATAGGGTCTTTAGTCTCTTTTATTAACCCTTATTCTTCTACCATCATAATTTCTGCCCACACCTATTTATTTTTCGTTATTAATTCTACCATTTCTTTAGCATTCTTTTTATTGACTCCCTAATAAATATACAAATTATTAGTATTTATCGATATTTTTATTTTATAATTTATTCTTTTAAAAATTTAAATATTTGATTCATCTCTAAAAAAAAAATTTTGATAAATACTAATTATTAATTTTTTATTACGGAATTGACATATATATTATATAGATCTCTTTTTTATTTTGGTGGACAAAATTCTATTTCTTGAACTTCTCTTTATCTTTATAATTAGTAATATTCTTGTTATGATTTCATTGATAGATATTGTCCTAATCCCATACTTATTCCATCTCCTAATAAATTTGCTATCCCCAATATTATTACAATAAAAGTGTTTAAATGAGCACCATTTGCCGCCATAACAACAGAAAATGTCTATTTTAAATAATTTTTATATTCTAAATTAAATAGATTTTTTTAAAATAGTATAAAATTAAAGAAATTTTTTAAAAATTTATGTGCATTAAATTCTTTTTAAGCTAAATAAATAAATATTTATTTCACAAAATATCCTATTTAATTTTTTTAGTAATTACGGTGATTATTCCATCCATTGCGCCGTAAACAACTGCTCTTATATATTATCCCTAATTTGGGTGATATTCATCATGAATTTTTGATTACCACCATTTTTCGTCGCCTTCTTCTTCATAACTTGACAGATCTTAAAAATAAAAATTAAAATAAAATAAAATTCAATAAATTATTTATTTAAAAATTATATCTTAATAAAATACATTTTTATTCTAAACATAAAAAATAAAAAATTACATAATTATATAATACATACAGATAAATATTTTATTCTAATATATTCTTATATATTTTATACTTTATATAATAATGTTAATTGTTTGTTAATTTTTTCTTTAAATTAATTTTCTTTATTTAAAATTCTATAAAATTAAATAATATATATGTTCCGTTATTTACCATGGGCTTTTATTAGTGCATCTATGTTTCCGTTTTTGAATGCTTATCTGGCCTCTGCCAAATTTCTACCTAATGACATTTTTTTTATTAATTCTTTTATATTTAATTAATATTAATTTATTTGTGTTCTTAAAAAAGGATGTGTATTTGGGCGTTTATTTATTTTAAGTTTTTTTTTTATGAAATTAAAAGTTTTTTATTTTTTTTTGTAAAAAAGAATTAAATGTATATTACATATATAGATTATTTGCAATTTATATTCTGATTTTATTATTTTTATTTTTTCTAAAATATAAATTAATTAAATAATATTGTAAAGCCCTTTTTTTTTGTGTGTTAATATAGTTTTTCTTATTTGAGTAAAACTGTATCATATTTGTAAGTTTAAAATTTATTTATAAATTAGGAGCTTATTAAAAGCCTTCATATAAAATAATAATGGATAAATATTTCTAAAACATAAATGAAAAATAAACCAATTTATATAATAGTAAATATCAATATTTAATTTATAAAGATATTTCAACGTATATTATTTTAAATTTAATATGATAATATTTATATTTTTATTTATAATACAATTTAATTATAAATCTCATTATACTGAATCATGCTGCTTTTTTAAATAATTTTCGTAAGCAATTTAAAAAATTTAATTTGAATTTGCATGACCTGTTTTTTTCACCATTTATGCGAAAATACTTTAATGTTTAGTAATTTTGTTGTCTCCAACATTTTGAACTAGTAAATTATAAGGAGTATCATATTCAGCCACTTCTCCTTTTTCCATAACCAAAATTTTATCATAATCTGCTATGGTGTTAAGTCTGTGAGCTATAGTGAAAACAGTACAATCTGAAAATTTTTCTTTAATTTTCTTCTAAATAAATTCGTCGGTTTTCATGTCTACATTTGCAGTTGCTTCGTCCAAAACTAGTATTTTAGATTTCTTTAAAATACATCTACCCAGACAAATCAATTATTTCTATATATATTTTAAATTTTAAATTAATATTTAAATATAATTATTTTATAATTAAATATAAGTAAATTATTTAAATTTTATAAAATATTTACCTGTCCAGTAGAAAATAAACTTCCGACATTTGTCATGTCTGTTTGAATACCCTAAGGTAAGTTTGAAACTAATTCAAAAAGTTCGATATCTTTCAATACTTCAATTATTTGATCGTCTGTGTATTAATTTAAAGGATCTAAATTATTTCTAATTGTTCCTGAAAAAACAAAAGGAGTTTGAGGAATTATGCTCATGGAATTTCTTACAATTTTTAAGCCATAATCTTAAATTCTTTTACCGCCCATAAAAATACCAGTTTTTTAGCTGTCATCAAAGTCTTCTATTTCATGGATTCTAAATAATGCTTATATTAAAGATGATTTACCAGCTCCCTGTTTATTAATATATTATAAAATTAACTATATGTAAAAAATTTTAAAAAAAGTTTTACAGTTCTTCCTACACATCCTACTTTTTCACCACTATTTATTAAAAAAGTTACATTTTTAATAACTGGATCGGTATTTTCTCTATATTTTAAGCTAATATTTTTAAATAAAACGTCTCCTTTTCCCGCAAAGTTTTAAATAAAATTTTCTTGATTTTCTTCTTTACTCTTAACATAGGCTTTTTCCTAAGGCAAATCTTTTATATAATTAAATATTCTTACAGCACTACTCATAGATATATCGGCATTTAAAATTTATTTTAAACTATACTATATGGTATCAGAAATTAATATCAAATATAAAATTATGTAACCAACTTATAATGTGTCCTCAAATCCTTCAACTGTTAAGTAAACTATTAAAATAAGTCCTATAATTGAAGAAAGTGTAGAAATTATTTAGGATATATAAGTATAAGCTCTTAATAAATTTTGGTATAAATAAGAGCTTCTGAATGAGTCATCTACTAAATTGTTATATAATTATGTAAAATTTTCTATTTATTTATAAATTCTTATATGTAATGAACCAGATAAAGCAGAAGAAAAAAAGGAGAAAACTGGAGATTTGTATTATAAATCTAACTTTTTAGAATCTTTTAGAGCCTATTTGGAATTTCTCAAAAAAATCATCTAAAAGATAATTTATGTAGCTAATACAAATATGAGCCATTAGTTTATATAAGATATGTAAATTAAGAGGCATAATATCAATACCCAAAGGGAAATTGAATCCATTAAAGAAGAAAATAGCGTTATATCAATTATACTTAAATCACTCTACAAATTATTAAATACATATAAATATAATGAAAATATAAAAATAATAAGATCTCTTTGATTTATCAAAAATATTTAATATTACCGAGAACCTGTTTATAATAATTCCGGAAGGAGTTTAATCAAAAAATGATGTTTTTGTATGCATCATTTTTTTTAAAAGTTAATTATGTATCTATTTCACAGCTTTTATATGCATAGAATTAGCAAGTAGTAATAAAACTATTCTTTCTGAAATTAACAGTAAAATAAAGTAGCCTAGATAATATAAATGTTTATATTTATCCTCTTCATCAACAATATCACCTAGTAAAATAATTATTTATTTTAAATATAATTTTAATTTAAATTTTTAATTATAAAAAATTTACCAATTATAAGGTGCATATAAATAAATAAGCCAGAATCAACAATTAAAATAGAAAACAAAATAAAAACAAATAAAAAACCACCTGCATATTTTAAGTATTTTAAATAAGTGCTCGCTGAAACTTTAACAATTTCATTTTGTTCATCTACAGATAATTAGGCTTTATTTTAATTTTGTGCCATTTATTACAATAATTAATCTCTTACATTTTTATCATTATTTATTTTTAAATTTTCGTTTAAAATCGACTGTGAATATTAAGAATTCGAGTCTTTATTATTATTAAATAATTAATCTCCTTAATTTCCTGCTAATTACAACAATTCTTATTAAATTTAATTAAATAAACCTTTTTTTTATATTTTTCCATCTTATAATACAATAATTTGGTCTGCATCTTTAGTAAAATGTAATTAATGAGTGGCATATATAACAGTTTTATTCAATAAAAGACCCTAATTTTTATTTTTATTAATTATAATATGTAAAAATAAAAATTTGTTGAGGATTTTTTTTATATATTAATATTTTTTAATAAACTTAATTAGCTTACCTACATAATATATTTATTTAATTTTTTTCCAGTTTTAGAATCAACTGCAGAAAAGGGGTCATCTAATAGATATATATCAGCATCTTAGTAAACTGCTCTAGCTAAAGAAATTCTAGCCTTTTATCCTCCACTTAAATTTATTCCTTTTTCTCCTATTTCTGTCATATCTCCACAAGCCAACTCTTAGAAATCTAAAATTAAACAGCATTTTTTAACAACCTTTTCGTATCTAATTTATTTTAAATTTTTTATAAATTAGATTAAAAAAGTTAAAATACAAAATTTTTATTATACAAATTAAGCAAATTCAAAAATGTAATAATTAAATATTTTTTTTACTTTTCTACTTAAAATTCTGAGCCTAGCACTATATTATCTCTTACAGTACCATTAAATATATAAGGCTCTTATTCTACATAGGCTATTGAACCTTTACAATAAAAGTTTCCTTTATAATAAGGTAATTCCTGTAAAATTGTGTGTAATAATGAAGATTTTCCAGCCCCTATTTTTCCAATTATTGCAATTTTTTCACCTTTTAATATCTCAATATTGATGTTTTTTAACACTGCTTGGTTTTCCTAATTGTTTTATAACTTCTCATTTTTCTCTAGGTCATATTAATTATAATTTTCTTCAGATTAATATTTCTAATATTAATCTTTGCTCCAAAATCCATAAAAGTTTTTTAGTACCACCACTTTCGAGTTAAAGCCTTATACCTATTATTTTTACATTAATTAATTTTATTCTTATTTTTTATTTTCATTATCTATATTAATCATATAAGTTTCGTTTATTGTTAATATTTATTTAGCTCTTATCATGATGTTTATAAAATCCTCTAGTTAGTTTATAAAAATTAATTTAGACATAATTTACTAAAGTAAAATTTAATTTTTTAATTATAATTATAATTATGATTATAATTTACTATATCCTGTAAGTCCTAAAATAGCAACAAGCATGTTATACTTCATAAAATTAAGCAACTCTAATGTACTGAATATTTTTCCTGTAGTAATTTGATCTTCATGATTATATTTCAGGAAAATTAATATTTATACAAATAATGAAACAAATGTTATACAGTGATTAATAACACTCCCAGAATACATGTACAATAAAAACATAAATGTTTTTACAAGCTCTTTTTATCTAACAACTTAAGTTATTTGTTTAAATTCTTTTTCCCTTTTTATCATTGTAATAATTACGATTAAATAATTTAATTTTAAATTATAAATTTTATATTTAGTATATATAATTTTTACCAGGCGTACATTTTTATAAGTCTAATTCCCTCTATTAATTCGTTTGTCAATTTTACTCTTTAATCATTAATCTAAGATCTTTTAATAGCTTCTTTTTAATAAAATCCTCCTGCAATCACTTATAAAATAACACCTATTAAAACTACAAGTAAACATATTAACCCGATAGCTCCAAACCTATAAATTTTGAAAAATACATATATAAATATATAATAAATTAATATTACATTTTTATTTAAATTTAAAAAAATTACTATAAATATATTAATAATTTTTACCTTATTAAAAGAATTATCATAGAACCAATTAATGCAATTGGTAAGGTAATTGCAAAAATTACAGGTTATGTTTTAATTTCAACTATGTTAAAATCCGTTGAGCATAGATTTATAAGTTTTCCTATATTTGTTTCCTTTAATATTAATACAACAATTATTATTTAATTTAAAGAAATATATAAATAATTTTGTAAAAATATTCTTCTTACTTTAATTTAATGTTAACTCAACTTCATAATTTTATTAAATATTAAATTCATAAAAGTACTTCTTAATTTTACTAATAAAACTGTAGATTATCTATTCCCATTATGCTTTTTAAATGAAAAAAATTATAAGTAAAATAAATAAAAGTATAGCTAATAGAATTTATTATTTACCATAAAAACTTATCCCAATAAAAAAATAACACATATGATACAAATTTACAAATAAACATCGAATTCTAATATA
The DNA here is from genome assembly GCA_001447515.1 of Pseudocohnilembus persalinus. Classification (NCBI taxonomy): domain Eukaryota; phylum Ciliophora; class Oligohymenophorea; order Philasterida; family Pseudocohnilembidae; genus Pseudocohnilembus; species Pseudocohnilembus persalinus. The sequence continues at coordinate 157,368 of LDAU01000063.1, forward strand.
AATTTTTTATTTAAATTATTAATTATTTTAATATTTAATATATATAATGAATATAAATTATTTTATATTTACATGACACACCATCTTTCTCATTGGAATAATCAGTTATAGTATCAAGTAATACGTTTATTAAAATTGAATTTGATAATTTTAAAAGGACAAAAATTGCAGAAGTTATTATAGCAGGTAAAAATTCAGATATATGAATTCTAAAAAATTTGAATAAAATTTAAAAAGAGGAAAGTTCATTTATATTTTTTTTTTTCATGTAATCTTCAAATTTTTTTGCAAAAAAGGTAGATTCATCATTTTTTCCTAAATAAGGAGCATCTAAATTAGTATAAAAAAAAGGAAAAATTTATGAACAAATTTTTTTATTATTTTTTATGTTTATAATTATAAATTAATCATATAAAAATTTTTTTTTATCTTTTTACCTTTTAATTCTAAACTTTTATCTTTTTGTAAATTATTACTAGCTTAAGAATACTTTAATAAAAATTTAAAAAGATCAATCATAAAAAATCTAGCTAAGAAATTTGTTTTGGGCACAAAGGAATGTTGCCTGTGTCTTTTTTAAGGCATTTAAAATTTGAAGTATTCCACATCTTCAGTGTTTATATTTTCGATTTTGTGCTTTAAAATAGGTGAAAATTTATTTTCTTCTTAATCTATTTTTTTTTTTTATTTTTTTTTTTCATGATTTTTAGGGCTATCAAAGTACTCTTACTTTAATTATTATTCCTAATTTAAAGAATTTTCGCGATTTTAAGATTCCAGCCTAGGGAAAGCCGGCTAAGAAGCACAAGAAATTTATTCTTGTAATACAATTTAGTTTAAATTTTCAAGTTTTGCTTTTTACATATTATTTTTATATTTTTTATTTTTTTTATTATTTTTTTTTAACATAATCTATGAATAGTATAATTTTTTATATCCAGCAATAATTAATAAAGTAATAGAAAAAAATAATTTAATACACATATATTAGAATTAATTTTTATGAATTTACGCTATAGTGTGTTAAATTTACAAAATTACGTAATTTAATAAAAATATTTTTTTGCTTTTTATTTCGTGAAAAAAAAAACCTTTTTAAACACTTGAATTATAATTAAAGTACAATTTTACTAAAAATTATTATATATATATTATGATGACGGAAATTATATAAAATGTAATAAAATTAACTCATAATCATTAGTTTTTGTAGTTTCATTTAATTTTACAAAATAAATTAATTTGCTATTTTTTAATACAAGATTAAAAATTTCAGTATATTTTAAATTTATTCAGCTATTTTCTGATTCTTACACAATTTTTTCCATTTTTAAATAATTTTCGTAAGCAATTTAAAAAATTTAATTTGAATTTGCATGACCTGTTTTTTTCACCATTTATGCGAAAATACTTTAATGTTTAGTAATTTTGTTGTCTCCAACATTTTGAACTAGTAAATTATAAGGAGTATCATATTCAGCCACTTCTCCTTTTTCCATAACCAAAATTTTATCATAATCTGCTATGGTGTTAAGTCTGTGAGCTATAGTGAAAACAGTACAATCTGAAAATTTTTCTTTAATTTTCTTCTAAATAAATTCGTCGGTTTTCATGTCTACATTTGCAGTTGCTTCGTCCAAAACTAGTATTATAGATTTCTTTAAAATACATCTACCCAGACAAATCAATTATTTCTATATATATATGTATTTATTTTAAATTTTAAATTAATATTTAAATATAATTATTTTATAATTAAATATAAGTAAATTATTTAAATTTTATAAAATATTTACCTGTCCAGTAGAAAATAAACTTCCGACATTTGTCATGTCTGTTTGAATACCCTAAGGTAAGTTTGAAACTAATTCAAAAAGTTCGATATCTTTCAATACTTCAATTATTTGATCGTCTGTGTATTAATTTAAAGGATCTAAATTATTTCTAATTGTTCCTGAAAAAACAAAAGGAGTTTGAGGAATTATGCTCATGGAATTTCTTACAATTTTTAAGCCATAATCTTAAATTCTTTTACCACCCATAAAAATACCAGTTTTTTAATTGTCATCAAAGTCTTCTATTTCATGGATTCTAAATAATGCTTATATTAAAGATGATTTACCAGCTCCCTATTTATTAATATATTAAATAATTAAGATATATTATATGCTATTTATGTTAAAAAATATTATCAAAAATATTAATTACTGTTCTTCCTACACATGCAACTTTCTATCCATTTTGAATATTTAAATTTATATTTTTAAGAACTAGGTCAAGATTTTTTCTATATTTCATACTAACATTTTTAAATTAAATATCAGCTTTTTAAATAAATTCTTTTTATTCAACATCTTAAATTTAATAATAAGGTTTTTCTTGGGGTAAATTATTAATATAATTTATAATTCTAACTGTACTATTCATTGACATATCTACATTTAACATTTATTTTAAGCAATACTATACAGTTTCTGAAACGAATATTAAATATAATATAGCATATCCTACTTATAAAGGATTTTAAAAGCCTTGTAAAGTTAAATATACTACCAAATAAATGCCTAATATGGAGAAAATTATAGAAATCATTTAAGAAAAATAAGTAAATGGTCTTATCAGATGTTAATATAAATAAGAACTTCTAAATGAATCATCAACTAAATTATTGAAAAGTTAAGTAAAGTTTTTTATTTGATTGTAAATTTTTATTTGTAAAGTTCCTTATAATGTCTAAGAAAAAAAGGAAAAAACTGGGGATTTGTATTATAAATCAAGTTTTTTTGACTCTTCTAATGCTTTTTTAGAATTTCTTAAAAATAATATTAGTATAATAGTCATAGCGGAAAATAATATTATTAGCCAAGGATTTATATAACAAAGGTATATTAAAAGACATATTATTTGCATCTAAAAGGTTATTACTTCAATTAAACTGGAAAACAAAGTAATATCTACAATTCCCAAATCATTCTATATTTAAAGTAAATTTAAAATCATAATTATAAATTATTGATATTTTAAATTAAAAGTAATTGTATTATTACAGAAAATCTATTAATAATAATCCCAGATGAAACTTGGTCAAAAAATTATGTTTTTGTAAAAAAAAGTTTTTCAATTAATTAATTATGGATCCCTTTGACGGCCATTATATGCATAAAGTTGGCTAAAATTATTAAAAATATTCTAACAAAACACAAAGCGGCTATGAAATAGGCAAGTTAGCTTAAATATAGATATTTGTCATCTTCATTTACAATTTTTCCTAAAAAATTTTGAAAATTTTAAATTATATTTACCTTAAATTTGGTTTACATTTTAAATAAAAATATGTAATTATTTAAATTAAATTTTAAATTTGAATTAAGTAATTTAAAATTATTTATTTATATATAGTAAGTTAATTTATTTTATTACCTATAAAAACGTGGGCATAAATAAATAAACTTTAGTCTATTAGCAAAACCAAAAGTAAAAATGATCCAAACAAAAATCCACCTGCATATTTTAAGTATTACATATAGCTTTTAAAATTAACTTATATGACCTCATTCCCTTCAATTTCTGAAAGTATTTATTTTTCTAAATTTTGTGGTAATTATTTTTATTTTTATTCAATTTATTTATCAGTATTAATATTATCTTTATTATAACATATTGTTTACAATACAGATTTTTCCCTAACATTTACTAACTATTAATTTTATTTTCCTGCAAGTTCAAGAATATGTTCTTTAATTTGCTAAAAGTTTCCTTTTTCTTCAATTTTACCATTTTTAAAAACAAGAATTTCGTCAGCATTTTTTAATAAGTGTAATTAATGAGTAGCAAATAAGACCGTTTTATGCTTTAAAAGCCCCTATAAATATAATAATATAATGAAATAAAATTCTGTTTTTTTTTTTTCAAATAAAAATAATTCATATAAATTTATGAAATTACATGTAATATATTTTAATTAATTTTTTTCCCAGTTTTAGAATCAACTGCTGAAAATGGGTCGTCTAACAAATAAATATCCGCATTTTGATAAACTGCCCTTGCAAGTGAAATTCTAGCTTTTTATCCTCCACTTAAATTTATTCCTCTTTCCCCAATTTCTGTTTTATCTCCATATTATAAATCCTAGAAGTCAGGGATTAGACAACAATTTTATACCGTTTCATCATATCTATTATATAAATTATTTTAATTTTATTATTAATAAATATCATAAAAAATGACTTATTATATATTATTTTTATATTTTATACCTTTATTCGTCAAAATCGGTGCCCAAAACTATGTTGTCTTTTACAGTCCCATTAAATATATACGGTTCTTATTCTACATAAGAAATTGAGCCTTAAATTTTATGTATTCCTTAGTAAAAGGGTAATTCTTTTAAAATTGAAAGTAAAAACGAAGATTTTCCTGACCCAATAGAGCCTACAATAGCTATTTTTTAGCCAGATTTAATTTCAATATTTATATTTTTTAAAACTGCTTGGTTTTAATTCCTTTACTAAATTTACTATTATTTATGTTATTATTCTTATTCTTGTTTTTCTAAGTCTATTTCTCTAATTTATTAAATTTATTTATTATTCTATTATGTATAATTCCAGTAGCCGAAAAAATTGTTTATTTTAATAATTGAATCATCGTTTTATTCTTATTTTGGGCTTTTTTATTTTTATTAATTATCATTGCTATCTATGTTTATCATTGAATTTTCTTAAATACATAGTATTTGTTTTGTTCTTATCATTATATTTATAAAATCCTCTTTATATTTAAATAAATAATTAATTAATAAAACTATGAATTAACTATTGAAGTTATTTTTTAATTATATAAACTGATTTAATTAAAATAATTTACTATATCCAGTAATTCCAAGTATAGCTATGATCATATTTTGTTTCAAGAAATTTAATAATTCAAGAGTACTAAAGATTTTACCAGTAGTAATTTGGTGAATTTAGTCGAATTTTAAAAAAAAAAATATTTAAATCGAAAGAGCAATAAAAGTTATTGAATGGTTTATTATAAGTCCAGCATACATATATATAAAAAACAAAAAAGTTCTAAATAGTTCTTTTTTTCTAATGACTTCTACCATTTTTTTGAACTCTTTTTCCCTGTAAAAAATAAAATTTAATAAAATTTAAGATAAAATTAATTAGGAAGTAACTTTTATTTTTATTTTTTAATTTACCAAGTATACATTTTTATTAGTCTTATTCCTTCAATAAGTTCGCTTGTTAATTTTACTCTCTAGTCATTTATTTATGATCTTTTAATTGCTTCTTTTTAATAATGACCTCCAAAAGTTATTTATAATACAACTCCTAAAAGTGCAACTACAAAGCTTACAATTCCCATATAGCCAAATCTATTTAAATAAATATAATTAAATATGGTATAATAATATATTTAAGTTAAATTATTTTTAAATTATATTCATAGTATAAAAATACCTAGTTATTAGAATTATTAAGGATCCCAAAAGCGTTACAGGTAAAGCCATTGCGAAAATTAGGGGTTATATTTTAATTTCTACAATATTAAAATCAGTAGAACATAAATTAATTAGTTTTCCTATATTAGTTTCCTTTTATTAATAAAAAAATATTTATATATATATTAAATATGATTTGTAAATCTAGATTTTGTAACTTACTTTAATTTAATGTTGACTTAAATTCACTGTTTTATTAAATATTAAATTCATGAAAGTACTTCTCATTTTTACAAGTAAAACTGTGGCTTATCTATTTCCAAAATGCTTTTTAAAGAATATATTTTATAATTTATACTAATTATTCTTTAATATTTTGTTTTAATAAAAATTATTTATTACCATGAAAACTTATCCAAGTAAAAAAAGTACACATATAATACTAACTATTAGATAAACATTTTCCTCTAAATTTAAGTTATTAAAATAATTAAATTTGAAAAAATATGAGTTTTAATAATTGATAGAAAATTCAAATTTTTCAAGAAAAAAATAGTTTAGTTATTAAAATATTAAAATAAAATAATTTGCTAATTAAAATTATTTTGGCCATGTTTTATTTCATTATTTTTTTAGGTATTATTTGTGATATTGATTTCCTTTAAAAAATTGGCTAATACATATAAAAAACCATTAATTTATTTATTAACGGAATTAGAATTATTTGTCTAAAAAATAATGTAAAAAAAATATAGAAATAACAAAATGACTATTATATTTTAGAAAAAAAAAAAATTTCTATTAATATTTTTTTAATTAAATATCCTACAAATTATTTTCTTTATTCTTTCAATTAAAATAAACTTAAAAAACAAAAAACAAGATATCATAAAATATATTAAGATTTAATTTTATTGAGTTTTTTTTTCTTTTTTTTTCTCTGGGTATCATATATTTAAAGATAATATTTTTAATTAAATTAAGGCAAAAAAATAATTAAAAACGTATATAATGAATTTAATTTCCATTAATACACTAAAATTTATCAACCAATTTATAACATATTATATATAAATTTTACATGTAACACCGTTCTGATCATTAGTGTAATCTGTAATAAAATCTAAGAGTACATTAATTAATATAGAATTTGTTAGTTTAATCAAAACAAAAAGAGTTTATGTAAGTAATGATTAAAAAAATTCTGGTCCTTAGTTTTAAAAGAAAAAAAATAACATTTTTAAAGGAGAAAGTTTTTTTATATCATTTTTTTTTAAGTATTATTCAAATTTATTGGCATAATATGTGGATTAATCTTTTTCGCCTAAATAAGGAGCATCTAAAATAATTTTAAAATATAAATAAATATATCTAAATAATTAAAAAATTAACATAGAATAAATTATTGAATTTATAGGTTAAAAAAAAAGATATTTTATAAAAAATTTAATGGTTAATAGTTTTTATTTTTTATTTATATAAGTTACCTTTTAATTCTAATTTTTAAGATTTTTTAAAGTTATTACATAGTCTAGAATATTAAAATAGCATTTTAATTTAATCGACCATGAAAAGTCTCCCTATAAAGTTTATTTTTGGTGTAAAAGTAGTTTGTCTCTATCTTTTTTCAGGCAATTAAAACTTAAATTTTTCTTAGACATCATTAGTTTATAAGTTTTCAACTATTTCTTCATTATTATCAGTAAATTATAAATCTATAGACTTTTGTTTATTTCTGCCTATTTCGTGGTATTCAGTTGGCAAATTATTCAGTTCACAGTCTGTATTTAATCTGGAAGATGCTGATTATGTAGGTAGCTAAATACAGTATTAAGAACTTTATGGTATTTAGTTTTTTTAGGACATTTCTTTTTTTCTTTTCTTCTTTCTTTTTTATTATTTTGTTTTAATTTTTATTTTTATTATTTTTTTTGTTTAATTAATTAATTTTCGAAATTAGGCTTTCTAATTTAGAAATACATTAAAGATTTTATGAATTTGATACCACCAATTGTATATTCATGTAATTAATAAAAGTTAAATATTATTTTTACTGTATAGTTGTGATCGAAATATATGCAAAAAAAAATCGAAGTTTAAATAATACTGGATAAAAACTATCTAAATAATTTTTTTAATTTTAACTAAGATAGATATTTTATTAATGTTACAATATTTATATAAATTTTTTTTTAAAAATTCATAGTATTTATTTAATAAAATTTTATAGATTTAAAAATACATTTTAAAATGATATTTAAATAGATAAATTAATGTTTTAAATATTTATCATATTTCAATTATATATTTTAGTTTAATAATATTTAATTAGTAGTGAAAATCATATTTAATAATAATTCTAATGATATAGCTTATAGCAAAAACTGCTTTAAATTAATTTAAAATAAATTTTTATAATTCTAACATAAAATAAAATTTAATACTTATTTTAAAAAGTAAAGATATTATTTTATAAATTAAATATATTGATTTTAAAATTAGTTTATAGAGATTAAAAGAAATAAATTTCTTTAGAAATTTAATTTACATTATAAATAGATTGCTTTTATATGACTAGTTTATAAATTTTTTAAGATTTATTTAATTTTTTATAAGAAAAAGTTTTCAATCAATTTTGTATTTAATATTATTCTTTTAATTAATAGCTATAACCAAGAGGGTCGACTTTAAAAACGATAATTACTTCCTAATTCGGCATTAAACAAGTTTTAAATACATTATTTCTAAAAGGTTTTCTAGCTTTAAGTCCACTTAATTATGACATAGTTATTGTATCTTTAAATATATGATTACTTTTATTAACCATATACAAATATCCAAATCCTTTTTTCATATCAAAATGTTTGGCACCATTTATATAAGGATATCCTTTAATAGGCGATAATTTTCCTTATTATGAAGCCCAATTTTTTATACTTTCTTCAACCATATCTTATATAAAAGCTTTTTCTATTTACATAATTTAGACTTCTTCTGGCCCATAAACTCCTACAAATTAATTTTAATATAAATATATTTTTTAGGTATTTATAATGGTAATTTGTATATTGAAAATAGACAAGAAAACCAAAATAAGACTATTTAAATAATTAATTAAATAAAATTTTACCCACTACCATATTATCTTGCTCTTTGTGTTTCCACTCAGTTTTTGCATATATATAATATCTTCCTTCTGTTAAATGGCTACTAATAGTATTATTTTATTCCGTTTTTTAACTTGCTTCATAAAATCTAAATGTGTGGTCAGGAAGCATTTTGGCTAAAAGCAACTGAGTATTAGAATATTTATAATTTGATTTTTTAGGTAAATTTCTTTTTGATTATTAAGTTAGAGTCACATAATAGAGGCCTTCTTTTTTTATATCAAAAAATAAATAGGTCCCTTTTTTTCTGTGAGAAAGAAGTTCTATATCTTTTCTTATATAATCATCGTGATAACAACATATTTAAATCGAAGAAAAATAAGATTAAAAATCAAATAATTTCATATAGAAAATTCCATCATTCTAATAAAAAGTATAGTTTTTATAATTGATTTTTATTCAGTAAAAAAAAAAATTACCAAATTATTGATTTTAAACTATTTTTTTAATTAAGGTGTCCATAAATCTGAATTATCACTAAAGTCCCCCTTCCACTCAGTCTAGATATTTTTATTTATAAAATTTATTTTCATGTATAAGTTTTATAAAATAACAATAAAACAATACAAATTATATTTTTTTTTTGTTAAAAATTATTATTATAACTTTACTTTTCCCCAGGGATTTCTTAATTTCACTAAAAAAGTTTAGCCTAATTTAGGGTGTTCGACCATAAATACATTAAGAATTGAATAAGCATGTCCTCCAATAAGACCTATTTATTTTGAAATTTGACTAGTTATATCGTGAGAAGTAGCCGCATTTACTAAAAATTAATTAAAATTCAAAGCATAAACTAATTCATCGTAAATTTTTTCGTTATGTTTTCCAGTTTTAAAATTTTGTGTGTGTACTGAATAAGCAGGGGCACCTGTTAAGTCAAAATAAGCTTCTTGACTATATCCACCCTCTATTCTAGAATAAGAGCCATACATTTTTGCCTTTTCATTATAATTGTAAATAGTTCAACAAAAGGTATAAAATTAATAATTAGAAATAAAATTTATCATAAAAAAAATAAATAGCGATTAAAAAAAAAATTTTATTATTTAAAAATTGTGGTATTAATTCAATTTTAATATAGGCTTTATTTATAAATTAATCTAAAACGGATTATTTTCTAATAATAATATTTAATTCAGAAATTCTAAGAAAATCAAAAAAATGCATTAATTAATAATGGTAACAATTTCGATATATGTGTTGTTTAAATTTATAAATCTAAATTAATAAAATTAGCACCGTATTTAATATAATAAATAAAATTATTATTATTAATTTAATAATACGGGGGTAAAATAAAATTTATAAATTTATTTATAATAAAAATTTATTAATCATTTGCTTATAAAAAAGTTTGTTTTTTTATATTTTTTTTAGAAAATATAATTTTATGATTAAACAATTTAAAAAATTATTTTATATACTATAATAGCTACAAAATCTTTTTAAAATTAAAATTTTTAGAATATTTAGAATAGCTAATAAATTAAATAAAAATCTTTAATAATTATTATATTTTTTACATATGCTTTTTCTAATAAAAGCACCCATAATTCATTTCCATTGGCTTTAGAAAATGCAGGCCCAGAATACTTATTGTGACAAGGGAATTTATCATCTACTGTAATAGCTTTTAATTTTCCATTATGACATAGTTTAACACAATATACACCAAATTTATTATAAATTTTAGTTATAAATAACTTTAAAATTCTTTCAGGTTTTTCAGCCATACTAGAAAGACAAGATAAAAAATAACAATCCCCTAAATTTCTTTAATTAAAATATTTATATGAATTATTTTATTTATTTTTTCTTATTATATATTTAGTAAAAATATAATAAATACCCTTATTTTATATCTCTTGGGGATATATATTCCCCTATTCCAACCCTTGATTGGACCAAGGAAGTTTACTTTTTTTAAAATATATAAATTTATCCTTTAAAAATATTTTTAGGTTCTTTCCAATAATATTTATCTCTTGTCTAAAAATAAAATAAAATTAATTAATAATCTTTATAATATAAGGAATTGTAAACAACAACGAATAGTAAACAATTATTAACATTAAAAATTAATATCATGAATAATTTTAAAACAATATCTAAAATTACTGAAATATAATTTATATATTCTGAAAATAATTTGGTAAAATAATATTTTTTTATAAAAATAATAAATATTTAAAAAAAAAAAATATTGCTTCAATATAATTAAAATCAATAAAAATAATTTAATGTTTTTTAATTAATAAAACTAATTTAATAATTATCATTATTTTATTTTAATATTCTTTTATCATAATTAATTCAAATTAAGTAAATAATTATTATTTATTTGTTTGAAATCAATACTTTTAAATATAAATATGTGATTATATATTTTATTTTATACTATATTATTATTTTTATTTCTGTACATAAAAAATAAAATTATTAACTTATATATTTTCTGTTTTTTGCTTAAATACAAATTTTTCATAAACCTTACGTGTATATTCTATATTTATATTTAATTATTACATTTTTAAATCAAAAATTATTTACCTTATAAAATTTTAAATCATTTTGGTCGTTACATATAGAATTAGGACAAGGTGGAAATGAATCATCTACAAAATGATGTGAATTAGCAATGCTAAAATTAAATATATTTAAGAAGTTTTCTATTCCTGGAATCATTTAATCAATTTAATAATATGAATCGAAATTAAATTAAAATTAGTTTGGATTATTTTAAAACTAGTTTTATTATATCTTTTAAATATCTTATTTAATTTTGATTTTTGACTGATTTAAAAAATTTTATTCTTCTTTTTCTTTTTCAATATCCATCTCATTGTCTTATATTTTTAATTTATCAGTGATTTCCTGCTCTAATGGATTTACTGGCTAGATAAAATTTTCATTAATTTATGAAAATATTATAGTATTATTATAGAAAAATATTAGATTAAATTTTATTTACAATATCACTAATTTTTTATTTTTAGCTATCATGTTTTTCATTAGGGTCGAATAATGGATTTCTTAGCCCTAAAAATTATACCATAACTGTGTTTATATCAATTTAGCCATAGCCAAAAATTTTTTCAATTTCATGAATTTCAGCATTATTTATATTTATTCCAAATGACTTTATCATTTCAATAAGATTATATAAATTAATATAAGGTTGGTAATTAGAAAAGTTTTTAATAGCATTTTCTACATTTATTTAATTTTTATCATTCATTTATTTGATATTTTATATTTTTTAGAGAACTGTTTAATAGGGATCTTCTATTCTGGAATCTTATTTATCTTTTATATTTTATTCATCTACATAAAATGGAGAATCTTTTTCCAAATCAATTTTGTCAAAAATTTATTTTATTTCAAAATAATTGATTGAATTATTTGAGTCTGCATCTATGTCTTAAAAAAATTTATAGACAAGTTGTGGTTCTGTATTGGGATCAATAAATAGAACCATTTACTGAAATTTTGGAAAATAAATTAAGCCATTTTCTGCATACTGTTAAAAAAGATATGTTAAATCTAATCCCTATAAATCTAATAATTATTTTATTTGCCATAAGAATTATTTCGTTTTTTTCCCAATTTTTTTATTATTATTATTGTATTTAATCTCCATAAAATACTATTTTATGTTGTTGAATATATTTTATTATTTTTATTTTATAAATTACATATTTATTTTTATAAACAATTAACATAAAAAGTAACATTTATTAATCATATTAAATATATATAATCGGAATTTATCGATATTAATAATTATATTCCTAGTAAATAATAAGTAAGAATATTAGGCAATTACATTATAATTCGGAATATATAAGCATATTACTATATAATATAATATAAAGGGTGTATACAAAAAATTTTCTTTAATTTTTATAATTCTTAATAAATAACATATAATTTATATTATATATAATAAAGTCATTTCTTAATTATAAATCTATTTTTATAAATATCATTAGGTATTTAATACTAAGTCAAAGATTAATAATAATTTTATGATACATTTGGGAAAAAAGATGGGAAAAGCTGAATTAATAATTCAATAGCAATAAAATGACTAATTTTCCTACCAATATCTCTAACGTTAAGACAGTATTTTTAGGTTTCAAACTTCAACTTTTTTATTATTGTAACGAAAAACTAAAAAACCTCCATAGAAAAGGCAAAATTTTTGCATAAATTTTCTTTTTATTAGTCAATCTCATTAAAATTTAAATTAATTTAACTAATTTTTTATCTTATTTCTTATTCTTCTTATTAAGTATTAAAAATATTTATATTTTTTGTTGTTAAATTATTATTATTAAAGATATTATTATCGTCTTTTTCATTTTAAGATAAGAAATGCTGTTTATATTTTTAAATCACGAATTATATTAATATGTGTTTAAACATTTTTATTGATGATTCTTGATTTTTGTATTTTTAATTGTATTCTTAGCTTTCAGGCTTATTATTTTTTTAAATGCTATCATTTTTTTAAAAAATTCCATAATTTTGTTATTAATTTTCGTTACTTAATTATATTTTTAATGTTTATTTTAGTTCAATGTATTTTTATTTCCTTTAGTTAAATTTTAATTTAGGATAAACATTTTTTAAAATTAAATGTTTATTAACATCTTATGCAAACTACATTGAAAATTCTAAACATCTAGGATTAAAAGGGTTTTGAGATTTTATATTATTTTTTTTTATATCTTAGTTAAATTTTTACTACTATTCTCTTATATTATTAATTTAAGAATCTATCCAATTTTAATCTATAAGTTAAGTACCTTCTATAAAAGTTGACTAAATAAGATTTTACATGCATTAAATATTTAAAGTGAGTAAACTTTTATAATTTTATTCTTATATTTAGTTGTTTTTCTATTCAATTATTTATTATTGATTAGTTTAAAAATTTTTATTATCTAAATTTTCGGTATTTTCTTCACAACCTAAGAAGGTCTCATTATTTTTTTTGATTTTTTATTTAAATTCTTGCTAAATTAATTATTCATTATCCAAAAATTTTCCCTGTTTTTACTTATTTTATATTTAACTATTTTCAAAGTTAAATTCTTCAAAATAAATTTACTATTTCTCAATTTCTTAATCTAAATAATTATCTTAAATTTATGTGTATTTTAATTCAACTTCCATATTTTAATATGAGTTATTTTATGTATCTTATGTCATCTTAAATTAACTATGACATAATTCTTAGTTTTCTAATAATAATTGATCTTTTTTCTAGGTATTATTAACTGTTTCAAGTCCATTTTAGTCAGTTTTACAACTTTTTTAGAATTAAAATAATTCTTCAAATTCTGTTTATTCTTAAAAATTTACATCACTATTCTCAAAATCTAAGATTGGGCTTAAACATTCATCTTCTAAGATAAAATTTTTCTTATTATCATATTTATTACATATTTAATTAGATTATCCATTTTTCTAACTATGAAAATTTATAAATTCAATGCTTTTATTTAATAAATTGTCATTTAGATGTTATGAACTTTTTAACGATTCAATTTTATATGATTAATTTTCTGCTATATAATTGTTTTAAAATTTATCATATTAGTCGTGTTTTACAATATTATCCTAGTAAAAATTTTATAGTTAATTAAAATTAGAAATCATCGATTTAAAATAAAAGGGGTAAAACAAATACAAAAATGAAAAATAAAGGGCATAAAAATATTTACTTAAAAAAAACTAAATAAAATACAAAATGAAATAAAATGGAGATAAAAATAATTGGGGCCCTTTGCAGTCCAGTTAAACTTATAAATTATTAAATATTTTTATAAAAATAATAAATGGTGCTACCTTATTTTCAGAGCATTTTTAATAATCAAAGTCAAAAAAGGAGAAATCAAAATTTTAGGACATTTTTCAAAGCTGGTTTTTTTTTTCTAAATTTTACGAAAGTTTTTTAATATTTTTAATTGTTATGGTCAAGTGTTCGAGATGGTTAGCTATATAATTCATTTATGAGAGAAAAAAGTTTGGATTTTTTATGGCTGTTTATGGGTTTATACACCCTTTTTATTGTTATTTTCTTTTATTACGATGATTTTTCTTTTGTTTAGGTATCAGATTTTAACAGAAAATTAGTATTTGAAAAACATATAAATAACATTATTATAAATATCATATATTTTTACTTAATATAGTAATTTTTTAAAATATTAATTAAAAAAATAAAAGAATTTAGTATGGAAGTGAAAAGATAATAAATTTATGTTTTTAATGTTTAAAAAAATTATAAGTAATAAATTGATTATAAATTTTTTAATAATAGAAATGCTTAGATATAAAAGCATTTAATTATAAAATAAATAATAAACTTATATGAGAAATAATGTTTTTGTTAATTTATAATAATTAAATTGAGGTATTCAGAAGAAATAATAAAATATTTAAGTAAATTTTAATTAATTTTTATTTGTTTTTTTGAAGTAGAACTAATTAAAATATTATGATATAAAAATTCTCAAAACTAATTTTTTACATTCCAGCTAATATAATAATAGTCGATATTTATTAGGGAGTGGTTTTTAAAATTTATTTAAAACAAAATAATAAGTAATTTTACTGAAATAAATTTGAAATTATATTTATAATATATAAAAATGAAATAAAAAAAATAAGAAAAGTTTTAAAATTCAAAAATAAGTATTTTACTAAAAAATAATCCAAAAATAATTTTCAACATTATATTATGTTGAATTATTTAAATTTATTTATGAATGTAACAATGATATAAAAAAATTGCTAATTAACAATTTTTTCAATTTAAGTGAGTAGGAGTAATAAAATTTATTACAATTTACTGAAGCATTCTAACTTTTTAATTTTATAAAATAATAATGCATAAACATTAAAGTGATTATATAATTAAAATATGGATATTTTTATATATAGAATAATGTGTATTTTATAAAATTTTGTATTGTTATTTTAGCCGTTTTAATATAATAGATGAAAAGTTATAAATATTTTTAGTAGAAGTAAATAAATTCTATATTTAAAATTGAAATAATAAGCAATTTAATTGCATAAATTTAAAAGATATTTTGAATATTATTCGAAAGATTACAAAGTGGAAACAAATAATTAGCTTTTATTTATATTTAAAACATTTAAATTTCAGTACTAATTATCATATACATACCAAATAACAGTTTAAAATTAATAATTATTATTTTTTTAATAGATATTATTGAAAATTCTCAAATTAAATATTTAATAGTTTAAGATTTTTTATTGAACTTAATTTCAAGTTTATCATAAAAAATTTATGATTTTAATTATAATAATATTAATTAAAAATTCGATCTTCAAATTACAGAATTTTAGATTTTTACTTATATTTGATTTTGTTTTTTATTTTGTTTTTTCTTAAAAAATTAGTCTAATTTAATCAGAAATATTCTGCAAATTTTAATAATATTAATATTATTTATCGATTAAATACGTATTTATTCCATTAGTAATAAGTAGTTTTGAATAAAATTTTAATACAAATTCATAATTAGCAAAGAAATTATCTTTAATAATTAATATGAAGTGAAAAATTACCTAAATTATAAAAAAAAAATTAAACAAACACTTAAATAATCAATTCTTTGATTAAAAAACAAAATAAATTAATAAAAAAAATAAAAAAGACATAAAACATAAAAAAAAAAAAAAAGATTAAATATTAATGAGTATAAAAAGATCTTTAGTGGATATTTACAGTAAAGAGCATTTAGATATCAATACCAACGAAAACTCTTTTAATTAATTTTCACTACCAAGCATGTAATCTTAGTCTAGTGCGAATAGCGAAAGAAAAAAGGTAAGAAAAAGAAGAAATTATAAATAAGAAATAGAGAAAAACAAGGAATTTGTGTTAGAACACAGTTAGCTACTTTCTAGCAAATCAAATAAGTCCATAAAAAGTGAGTAAAATTAAAATTTGGTGAAATCAAGAAAAAACAGTTAGGAAGGAAATGAACAAGCAGGTTAACAGGGATTGACACACGAAGAATTGCAAAAATAGAAATAAAAAAAATAAAGATTGGCAAAAAATTGTTATTTGCTTTGTTTTAGAAGATTTATTAAAATTATCAGAGAAGGCAAAAAAAGAAGAGGAAATCCTAAGTAGTTTGAAATTGAGTATCATAATTTATTAGAACATTTTGACTGCTAAAGTTTGTAAAAAGCTTAGGATTATTTTTTGTCTGAAAGTGAGAAAAATTCCAACAGAAATAAAACATACTTAATGTCATAAATTTAGCTTTCCAATACTTTGTAAAAAATGGGCCCAGAATTAGAAAAATTTATGATAAATGCCCTTAAAATTTGGGTAGAAATGGGTTATTATGACAGATATATAGAAAGTATATCTGAAATAAATTCTTCTTCTATATAAAAAAATAATTCTTACAGAACCTCTGAGTCTTAAAGAATTATGCATTTTTTAAACAATTATTATTAAAAAAGTACAATAAATTAATACACTTTAGGAGAAGGAGGGTTTTAATAATAAAATTAGCATAATAATAATAGTTAAAGAAACGTTAACAATTATCAATTTAACAATAATAACAATAGTACAAATTTGACTTTCAACTTAAATTTTGGGGATTTTAATAGTAATAATAATTAAAGCAAGCCTGAGGAATAAAGAAGGGAAGAGACAAAAATTGAGGAAATAAAAGAAGAATATAGAGAAAATCAAGAAAAGTAAAAAGAAAATCATTATTCAAAAGAAGAAATTAAAGAAGAATACAGAGAAGAAATAAAATAGGAGTATGAAGAAGAATAAAGAAATAATGGTGAGTAAAATAATGATTTAAATAATAATGTCGGGCTGAATGATGATTAGTTTTAGTAGTAATAATAAAATAATCATATTAATGAAAATGATGAGTTTTCCGTATATTCGTAATAGAGAAAAAAAATTAAAGTTAACGGCTATTAAGATATAGGACAGGAAAAGAGAGATTAAAGAGATTAAAACTATGTTTAATTTTAACAATAATCTTAATATAACCGATCTTATTTACATAATGGAAATAATAATAATTAATCATATTAAAATAATTCTTAATATAACTATAATATGTAAAATTAATATAATGGCTATCAAAATAACTAATAATAATCATAATAATCATAATAATCATAACAGTTATAGTAATTTTAATAACCATCTTTTTACTAAAATAATAGCCAAATAACTTCCAGTGGCTTTAATTTAAACAATTTGGGAAATGCTAAAATAAATTTAACAATAAACCAAATTTTGGAAATGTTTAAATTATACAGTACAAATAAAAGTTTTTAAAATAATGAAGAGTCTTTAGCAATGAAACTTATTTCTATTTCTCAAGAATAATAATAAATTTAATTTTAATAGAATTAGGGATATTTTATGAATAAGTAATAACATACTTAATAAGAATAATAATAACACTAATAATAATAGTAAAGTTTGCCTAATTTTTTGAATTAAAATAAGATATAATCATAATAAAATAACAGTTAAAATCTTAGAACATACTACCCTAATTAATAACAATAACACTAATTTGAAATGTAAGATTAGTAAAATAAAAATTAGTAACCCTAATAATATAGTGTCTAAGAATAAGAATAATAACATTAATAATAACAATAACTAAATTTAAGTCATTAACAAAGCTATTAAAATTAATTTAATTAATAATAATAGTAATAATAACAATAATAATAGTAATAATAACATTAATAATATAAAAATTAAATTTTGCCATTGTAATGTATAAATTAGAGTTAAAGGTCTAGAAGAACTATGGAATTTTATGAAAGTTCAGCCAAAATTGAGTCTACTAATTTTTATAATACCAACACTAATAATAACTAAAATTTTGGTTTAGAATTTTAGTTCAATGATTAAAAAAATTAAAATCAAACTTAGTAGAGGAACAAAAATAATAATGATAATACTGTCAATAATAATAATAATCAAATTTAAAATGGAAGTCATTAATATATATAAGAATAATTATACGACTAGGAAATGTCTAATCCTTTTAATAATTATGAAAATGAAAATAATAATCAATTAGATCATCATCATCAATAATAATAATAGCAGTAGTAATAACAATAGGAGGAATAATAGCAATAATAATAGTAATAATAACGATAACAATAATAACAATAATTATAATAATAATAAGAAGATGAAGATAATGATTAAAATAAAAGTAGACATGAATTATAGTTAAAAGAGCAAAATTTGAATGATTAATAAGATAAATAATTTCAAGAAAATGAAGAATTTTTGAATAAAAAATTAAATTTTAAAAACTAATAACTTAGCCAAAAATAGGAATATAATCCTAGCAATAATAACAATAATAAATTATTTTAAGATGATTTTATGAGTTGTAAACTAGAGTCTAGTTTTAGTTTGAATTTTGAAGATAATTAGTAGTAATCTTAACAATAATCATAAATTATTTAGTGAAATAAAATTATTAACATACATAAAGTGGTGTTACTTTAAAAATGATTTATAAAAATAAATTAAATAATTTATACTTTTTTATTTATAATGTTTATAAATTATATTAAATTTATATTGATTTATTTTTTTTATTAAATATGATATTTTTATAAAATAAAAATTATATACATATATAATTTATATTAATTTTTAATATTGTTTTTTTCAAACCGTATTTCTATATTTTTCTTTCATTTAAGAATATAGAATAATATAGAAAAATAAATAAATTAAAAATTCATCAATATCCATACATTAATCACTATTAAAATTTGTAAAATATTTTTTTAATAAAATCAAGAAAAAAATTAATAAATAAATCGATAATAAAAAACTAACTAGCATTACTTTTAAAAAAAACAAATAAATTAAAGAGTTATGAGCACTAATAATATTCAACCTTAAGTTATGGATGAAGCTCCAATTTTTAAGTCTGAATCAGAAAGAAAAATTTACTAATAATATTTTAGAGATTTACCAGATAACTATGAGTAATTTATTAAAAATAAGGGAGAAGCATTTAATTTATTCAGTAGATAAAAATCGGTTCTTAACAGCGGAAAAATAAACTCAGAAGATTCTTAAAGATTTTAGCTTGCCGTTTCTTCAAGGTAAATTTACAATTTTATAAAATTATTATGTAAATAATAAAAAGTATATTATAAATTTTAAAATATAATATATATATATACTTTTTTTTTTTACTAAAAATATTAAATAATAAGTATAAAAGTTTTTCTTATAAAAAAATATATTTTTAAGTTAAATATAAGTATTTATATTTAATAAGTTTTTATAATAATTTTTATTTCTTAATAATTAATTATAGAGGTACAATGTGTCTTGTTACCATTATTACATCTTCACTGGGAATTTATTACTTGTAAAAGGGTTTGAGATTTAAAAATATTATATATGGATTAACATACAGATTCACAATTTTAGGTTTTATGACAAAATATTATCTCATGCCATAATTGATAGCTAGATCTATGGATTCAATGTTTTTCTAAAGAACTGAAAAAGCAGTATAAGAACCAATTTTACAAAAATATGATTTTAATGATGATTTTTATAAAGAATTGTATTTTAAATTAAAATCTACAGTAGGGTACACTAATAATTAGTAGAATTTGAGCAATTATTAAAATATAGCTCAAAATTTAAATTTTTAACAATAATAACAGTTATAAAATGTATAGTAGTAAAATTAACAATAAAATTATGGAGATAATTAGTCATCATTTGGAAGCTACCCTTTAAATGATTAATAATAATCTTAAAATTATTAGAATAATAGTAATTTTATAGGTGATGGAACAGGGGCTTCTAGGCCATAGTATGATATACCAAAATAAAATTCTGACTATTTAAAAAGTTTTAGAAATTGAAATATAAAGAATACTAATTCAAAAAATAAATATTTTATAATAATATTAACGTAAATATTTTATTAAAATATTTTAGTAAATATATATATGTAACTATCGATAATGAAAAATAAATTAAAATAGGAAGAAAATTTAATTATAAATAATTGATCTCTTTTAATATGCAAATTTAAGTATTTATTGATAATGATATTTAAATAATAAAAATATATCATTAATTAATGATTTTCTAAAAATTTACTGATTTATAATAAGAATAAGTATTTCGATAATTTTCATAGTGTTATTATTAAATAATATAATTTTCTTTTATTATACGAAATTCCAATTTAGTTAATTTATAAAAATAAAAACAAATTCTACCAAAAACTAAATAAAAATAAGAAGAATAAAATTAAAATTAACTAATTATTATAATAAATATTTAACAAACTAATCCAAATTAGCACACATGGATGGAAAAAATATGAAAATTCAATCAGATAATTATTTGAATAAACTAGTATAAGAAATTATTCAAATGAAATATAGTAGTGCTTTGTTAGAAAAATATATAAGAAATTAATAATTTTAAGATGATTTTGAATTTAATGTGAGCAATTATTAAATGTAAAAAAGTTTAAACAGTTCTGAAATACAAAAATCAATAAACTTAAAAGCTGAGAATGCTGAAAATGTTTTTGTTTATAAAAATAATAATAAGTGTATAAAAAATAAAGAAAATTAAAATAAAAGTCTAGAAAATTTTTAAAAAAGTATAATTTAGAGTAATAAATTAAAAAAAGTCAGTAATATAATGAATAATATGTCTCACTTTGTGACCCTTTTAAAAACTGAAAATTAACTTTAAAAATATGAAACTGATTGTAATAAAGAAGATTTAAAATAAATGTAATTTCTTAAATATATAAACAATTTCGAATAATATATATTTATTTATATATAAATTTTCTATTTAAGACATCATATATTTATATAAATTTATATAAGATGTTTTTAAAATATTTTTAAAGGTATTCTCATAAAAATTAAAATGATAATAAAAATGATAATAGTATAGATTTAAGCATGAATGAATAAAATTTATATAGTAAACCATAATAATCTTCATCTTCTTAATTTGATGAAGAAGAAGAAATGGATTTGGTAGAAATTTAACCTAATTAAAATGAAAATGATGATATTGATGTAGATGAAGATTATATAGACGATATTTTGGCATAAAATAAGTATTTTAGGAATAGTGTATAAAAAATTAGAAATTCAACTTTTATTGGACTATAACAAGATCGTGTTGTATAATATATATTAATATAAAAATTTATAGTATTGGTTTATTTTTATTATCTTTATTTTATAGAGTTTGGGTTAAAAGTTGTTGGGAAAAAATAAAAAGGAAATTTAATATAAAATTTAAAAAAATGAAAATAGTATTAAAATATAATTTTATAATTAGAAATTATATGATGATAATAATTTATTAAGCTAAAACAATGATTTTGAAAATTAACAGTTTTATTAACAATTATTAAAAATTTTCGAAGTTGATATACCAATTTTTACTTAAATCGATTGGATTTAGCAAACAGTCCCATTTTTAATAGAAATATAAGGATTAATAAAAGATAACTAATATTAGATTTTTGATAATAAATCTTATTTATATTATAAGATGAGTTATAAAGAAATTGATGACTATGATGATTATGTTTTAGTTAAACTATTAAAAGATATATTTTAATATTAAATAACATTAAATTAATAAAATAATATAAATTACCAAAAAAAGTGGCTTTTTAATAGTTCAGAGTATCAAAGTATAGTTGAAAAATCACCTAAAACATTAGAATTTGGTTAGTTTAATAAACTTTAGCAATTAAAATAATAAGAACTTTAAGATTAATTGGAAAAATATGCTTAAAAATAGGTTAAATGTTTTATAGCATACAACACTATTTCAAATAAAAAAACTTTATTTATACTAGAAGAAATTGACGAAATAAATGAACATTATTAATATAACGATGAAATTTAGTAAATTTAAGATTATTGTGAAATTGGGTAAATTTACAGCCGACTTTTACAACCTTCATTGGCAATATAATACTTTCACAGAGTTTTAAATCATTATATGAAAATTAATATAATTTCATTTGAATAAATTCAAGTTATTTTAAATATGGCTCTTTTATATTCCGAAAATGGTGATAATTGTAAAATACTTTTAATTATATAATTATATATTTATTATTTTTTATTTAAAATTATATTTGCAATTTAATATTTATATATAATTTTCAGAATAAGCATTAAAAATAGCATTGAATTGTATGGAAATAATAGAAAGATTTAATGACTAATAAATTTCAATGGAATGTAATTATATATTAGGTTGCTTATATTACAAAGTAGGTTAAATAAATGAGTCAGTATTTTACTTCCTCAAAATTTCTAAATAATATTAGCCAGATTAAGTTTAAAAATTGGGCGTTAAAATGTCTGAAACTATATGTTAATCTTTAGAAAAACTAGCTTATTTATATATTGAGTAGATTTAATATTTAGAGGCAGATGAAATGTTTAAAAATAGGGAATTTTTGTTAAAAGAGTGTTTAGAAATTTAATACCAATATAAATAATATATCTTAGATAAAACCTATTAAAATTATTAAATTCGGAGATTAAATATTATGATAGGTGAAAATTATTTATATTTAGGTAGCAATGCTTTGTATAATATTGGTGACACAGATTAAGCCTTGGAATTTTATAATAAGGCTTTATATATATATGATGATATTTTTGGTTAAAAATCATTGAACTCAGCAGAGGTTTTTGATTAAATTGGATATTTGTATCAAATTAGAGAAAAATTTTAAGAAGCACATACAAAATTTTAAATAGCACTCAAGTTAAAAATAACATCAAACTACCTAAATTTTAGATCAATAGCTCAAAGTTATATGAATTTAGGTGAATTATTTATTTTTAATATTCTATATTTTAGAAAATTTTAATAAATTTTTTTATTTTATATAGCTAAACTTCATTTTTAGTTTTAAAATTTTGAAGAAGCTTAATCGTTTGCAGAAAAATATTTGTTAATTGTTAAAAAAAATTTAGGAATTTAAAATGGTATTGAAAATCAAGAAGGATTATAATTACTAGGGGAAATATTAATTAAACTAAAAAAATATAAGTAAGCATTAATAATGTTAGAAAAGGGACTGATAATTTTAATTAAAAAATATTAAATAGGGGCAAATAATATCGAATATATTGATATATATGAAAATATTTTATTATGCAATATGGAATTAAATTAATTTACTTAAGCTAAATAAATTGCATTAAAAATACTAAGTATATATCGGCAACAAGAATCCGATATATATTCTTAAAAAACTTAATATATATAGTAAAAATTAAAAGATTGCGAAAAAAAATTATGAAAGTTGATATAAAAAGAAATATGAATACTTATTTTATGAATAATTTTTATCTTACTTTTTCAATCGCTTATATTTAATTAATATTTGCATTTACTGTTTTACATTAAATTTTTTATATTATTTATATTTATAAAACTACTTTATATTTGTAATAATTGTTGAATTATTTAAATTATTTAATTACACATAAAATCCATATTTAAATAATTTAAGAATTTATCTAAAAAAAAAATTATTTAATAATTTAAGCAAATATTGATTTGGTTTTATAATTATTGAAATAATTCAAATGTACCACTTTACCTATATGAAAAGATAACATAGAATAAGTTTAATATTAATATAAATTTTAAATATTAGGAATAATATGTTTTTTCTTTACAATTAATTATTTTTATTAATTTACTTTTTGCTGCCTTTAATCTTTTAAAAAATTAAATAAATTAAAAATTATTAAAAAAAAAAAAAACAAAATAAATTAAACAAAAAAAACTAAAAAAAAAATAAAAAAAATTTTTTAAAATGTCCTTAGCTTTTGACGAATACGGAAGACCTTTCATTATTATTAAAGAATAAGAAAATAAAAAAAGAATTAAAGGAATCGAAGCCTACAAAGTAAAATATACTCGATTTATTTTTAAGCACTTTTTCCAATTTAGAGATGGGAAAATGTTTTAAAAATATTTAAAAATTTTAAAGAAATTTGTGTAGTTTTAAATTTGAAAACGAAATTTTTTTCGAAAAAATAAGTGTTATTTATTAATTTAATTTAAAAATAGAACAATATTGCTGCCGCTAGAGCTGTTGCCAATACTTTAAGAACCTCTTTAGGTCCTAAAGGTATGGATAAAATGTTGGTTTCCCCTGATGGTGATGTTATTGTCACTGTAAAAAATTTAAAAATTATTTAAAAATTTCAGAGAAAAAAAAATAAATAAAAAGCAGATTTAATCTAAAAAATTGTTTTTAAATAAAATATTTATAACTTATTAATACATTATTTACAAATATTTTTGTTAAAAATCAATTATTATAATAGAATGATGGTGCCACAATTGTTGAAAAAATGGAAATTGAACATCCTACCGCTAAATTGATGGTTGAATTATCAATTTCTTAAGATAATGAAATTGGAGATGGAACTACTGGAGTTGTCGTTTTGGCTGGATCTTTATTAGAATAAGCTTCAAATTTAATTGATAAAGGCCTCCACCCTTTAAAAATCGCTGACGGGTAAATATTATCAAAATTTTAATATAAATTTAAAAAATTTTTTTATTTATTCATTTATTTATATATTTATTTCCACTTTCCACTTCATTATTGTTGATTTTATAAATAATTGTGTAGGTTTTATTTAAAAGATTTAAAAAAATTTAAAAAAGCTTGGAAAAACATGAAAATTATGAAAAATAAAAATCTTATAAATTTGATTAATCTATATAAAAATTTAATTTTTTATTAAATAATTATTTTAAAAATTTTAGATTCGATAAAGCCTGTGATATAGCTGTTAATAGAATTACCGAAATTTCTGAAGAAATCAATATTACTGAAAACAATTATGAAAATTTAATTGCTGCTGCTTAAACTGCTTTAGGATCAAAAGTAAACAAATTAAAATTTATTTATTTATTTTATTATAATATAATATATTTATTTTCAAGTTTTATTTTATTAAAATTAATTTAATTTTTTTTAGATTGTTCACTCTTCCAAAAGATAATTCGCTAGAATGGCCGTTGACGCTGTTTTATCAGTTGCTGATATGGAAAGAAGAGATGTTAATTTCGATCTTATTAAAGTAAATTTTTCGTTTAGATTAGAAATAATAAAATTACTAAGAAATTATATAAATATGAATAAAAATTAAATACGAAAATAACCATTATTATTTTAATTAGATTTAAGGAAAAACCGGAGGATCTTTAGAAGACTCTAAATTAGTTAAAGGAATTTTATTAGAAAAAGACATTTCTCACCCCAACATGAGAAAAACTATTGATGATGCTAAAATTTGTATTTTAACTTGTCCCTTCGAACCCCCTAAACCTAAAACCAAACACAATATTAATATTACTAACGTCGATGATTATAATAAAATTTATGAAGCTGAATAAAAATATTTCACCGAAATGGTTAAAAAAGTAAAAGATTCTGGAGCCAATATTGTTATGTGCTAATGGGGATTCGATGATGAAGCCAACCATTTATTACACTTAAACGATTTACCTGCTGTCAGATGGGTTTCTGTAATAATATTAATATAAATATAAATATTAATATATTTTAACTTTATATATTATATATTATATTTATATATATTTTTAAATTTTATTCATACTTATTATTTGAATATAGGGAGTTGATATTGAATTATTAGCCGTCGCTACTGGAGCCAGAATTATTCCTAGATTTGAAGAAATTGAACCTTCTAAATTAGGAAGCGCCAAAAAAGTTTCTGAAATTTAATTCGGAACCACCTAAGAAAAAATGCTTGTTATTGAAGTAAAAATTTTAGAAAATAAGTTTTAATAATTAATTTAATTAAAAATTAAATTAAATAATTTTAATTAATATGATATTTAGTTAAATAATATTTATTAAATATTGTATAAAATTAAATATTTTTTATTAAAATAAGGATTGTCAACACTCTTCTGCCGTTACCGTTTTAGTTAGAGGAGGATCAAGAATGATCATTGATGAAGCTATCAGATCTATTCACGATGCCATGTGTGTTGTAAGAAATCTTATTAAAACCAGTAGAATTGTTTACGGAGGAGGAGCTCCCGAAATCGCCTGCTCTTTAGCCATTAACTATGCCGCTGATGAAGTAAAAAAAAATTTGAATATATATATTAAATTCACACATTTTTTAAAATTCCATAAAATATAAATATATATCTTTTAATTATTTATAAAGATCCCCGATATTGAATAATATGCCATGAGAGCCTTTGCTGACGCCTTAGAAGTTATCCCCACCTATTTAGCTGATAATTCCGGATATAACCCTATTGAAACCTTAGCCGAAGCTAAAGCAAAATAAATTAAAGACAATAATCCTAGAATCGGAATCGATTGTTTAGGAAGAGTAATTATATTATATAAATTTTAATATTTTTTTTGTATTTTAATTATTATTTTAAAATAGGAAAGTAATGATATGAAAGATTAAAAAGTGTATGAAACTTACTTGTCTAAAAAATAATAATTATAATTAGCTACTTAAGTTGTTAAAATGATTTTAAAAATTGATGATATTATCTCTCCCAGTGAATACTGATTTAAAATCAAACTATTTAAAATTATAAATCAAATTAAAATATCTCATAATTATAAAATAATTATAATAATTTTAATATAATTTTAATTATTTAAAAAATTATATAATAATATATTAATTTAATTTGCTCACTAATTAACTTATTAACTTAGTAACTTCAAAAAATAATTCTATTTTTATATAAAAAATATTTATAATATTATAAATAAATAAACTACTATAATAATTTTCACTTACTCATTTTTTTAATTGTATTTTTTAATATGATCATTTTGTTAATAATTTTTATTATTGTATTTTTAATTAAAGAATCAGCCTATATAAATAGATAATTCCACAAAATTTTATAATATAAATACAAAAAAAATATAAATAAAATAATATAATATAAAATGATTCCAGCTATGCCTTGGTGGGTAAGATGGGGAGTTGATTTCTCCCTTTTCGCAGTCCCTTATTGGTTAATTTGCAGTAAAATTAAAAATAATATTTTTACACTTTTTTTTAAATTTCAATTGCCAAAATTTGTTTAATTGTAATTTATAATTATTTTTTTAGATTACCCTACTATGATGTTCGTTCCTGCTTAAGAATGGAGAAGATAAAGAAGGAGAAGAGGTAAATTAAAAATATTGTCGTACATAAAATAAATAAAACAAATAGTATTGAATTAAAATTATCACATACAAATTAAATATGTAGAAATAAAAAAAAAATAATGGCTTAATAATAAGAAAATACATAAAAGCTACTTATAATAAAGCAAATTATTTTTTAAATTTATTTTGAAATAAAAGCAATAATTTTATTTAATTTTATGTAAATAGCGTTTTAAATATCAAATAAATTGTTCTTAATTTTTATTTTTATTCTTTAGATTTCAGTGAAGTTTAATTAAGAGAAAACCCTGCAGTTAGTATTGAAGAAGTTGTAGCTTTAAAATAATAATTAGGATTAAGGGAATGATAAAAATAATTTACTTTAGAATAAATAATATAATGCAGATAAAACATTTTAATCCTAAAACAATATAAAAATAATGATAATTTTTTAATATTATAAAAATTAATTGAATAAATTGCTTATAATATTAAAATAATTTGTGTTTAGAATTATATAATAACGATTAGTATAATATAATAAAAGGATTATTAACAGAAATTATTAATAATTTAGATAGAATATTATAGATTAAGATTAAGATAAAAAATAAATTTAAAAATTTTTCAATAATTAATTTTTCATCAGTCACTTAGAAAAACTGTTCTGTACTATGCTATTAATATTATTTTTAAATAAAAATATTTTTGAAAATAATATTAATATTATTTTTAAATTGGTTTAGAGAATCAAAAACCTTTTAAGATTTTTAAAAAATTAAACTTAAAATTTCATGGAATAACAAGTTATTACTTTATTTTTTAAATATTATTTATTATTTTTTAATGTTCTTTTTCTTTTTTACTAAACTTTATTTCTTATAGATTTTAATTTTGCTATTCTAACTTTTCTAATTATTTTTACTAATAATTTATAATATTTCTACCATCATATATATTACTCCATTTACTATTACTTTTTGCATGTTTAAACATATTATCCTCCATTTTTTTAGATTTTTTCTCAATGTATTAAAAATCTTGTAAATTATCTTTCTCTAAAATTTTAAGCTTGTCCATCATTTTATTTAATTTTATATTGAATTTCTTTTTTTCATCCTATATCATTTTGTCTTCCTTATTTAATTCTTTATAATATTAAAAAAATTATAATTTTTTAAAAATTTTCAAATAAATTATATTTGGAAAACTTAATTAATAATTTTCTACATTGTTACTACTAATCTGATTGTTATTTGTGCTATATTTATTATTTTTATTAATTTTAATCCAAATAATGAGGGTTTAAATGTTAATTGACTTGATCCAATCTAAATAAAAATGAAAAAAATTATTTTAATATTTTTAATATTTTTGTGAAATTTAAGTATATAATAAATTTGCTATTAAATACTAATCTCCTGAATCATAAAGCTAATATAATCGCTCATAAAGCTAACATATTATATTATCTTAAATATCTTTAGATTAAATTTATATTAAAGTTTAAAATAATTTTGAAAATCCTTAGCTTAATTATTCTAAGTTAAATTTTTTCAAGCTTCTTTATATTATATCTTATTATTCTGTGCTACTCTGGTTTCTTATTTAATTAAAAATTTCTGTTAACATTTATCTTCCTCTAATTTTATTAACTGCATAAATATAAAGTTATCCAGCTTCTTACTAGTCGCCACCCAATTATTATATTTTTTATTTTAAAAAATTTATAAATCCATTTTATTCAATAATTTCTTATTTCATAGTAAAATTTTTAATTCCTATCTTTTGAAATTCTTTTTATCCTTCACATGGTCCAATACCACCCCCTTCTAAATACTTTACTTTTTAATGTATTTATGTTATAATATTTTTTTCCTATTTTTACATGTATTTTTGTTATTCATACCCAGAAATTACTTTGAATTTGTTAAAATTATCGGGTTTTTTAGCCGAATTTTTTTTCTAATAATTTTTCACCACATTAATACCCTTTTATCCATTAGCCATCCCTACAATAAACCGTCTAGTTTCATCCAAATTAGTTTATTTTAAATAATTTTTCTAAATTTTTTGTGGCCATAAATCACTTATGAGTAAATTTCCTTATACATAATAAAAATATAAAAAATATATAAAAAAAAATTTCATAAAAATATATTTTAATAATTTATTATGTGTATATTTTATTATATAATATATTAGTTTACCCTTGTTTTTTTAATTTGAAAAATTTTACATTATTCCGTCAACCTTATAATTGTCACAGTTATCATTGTAATTAAAACCAAAAGTGTGAAAAGTTTTTCCTAGAGGTATAATATTTATTATTTATTCTTAAGTTTTTTCTTTTTTTTCTTAAAGTCTCCATAATTTCTTACTGTTTTTTTCTTTATTGTCCAAAGAATAATACTATTTTTATTCTTTCTAAAATTAAGAATCAGATTAGTTAAGAATTTATTTTTAATCATATTTATCATCATCTATACTACATCTCTTTTATTTTTTAGAACTATTCTTTTCTTAATTTTAACTTATAAATTATAAATCCATGATATTTGTTTTTTTTTACTAATCTGGTAATTATAAATATAAATTATTACTATTTAATTCATGTTAGCATCTAAACGACTCAATATTCTAGTCCTAATTATCATAAATATCACTATTTAAATTAAAATTTATGAAAGTTGGAATCTATTTTTAGCTTGTAAATTATTAATTTTCTATTAAATCATAGGATTTTGGTTATTTATTAAAAGATGGATAATTTAAATTATTTTATGTTTAGTTCATTAAACCAAAAGATTAATTAAAATGTTTTTTGTAATTCTTATTATTTTTATAATTAAAATATGAATTTTATTAAAGGAAAGCATTGCTTTCCTCTTTTCTTAACAAGGTGTTATTTTTATACTTATTAATTTACTCATCATCAAATATTTTTTAAACAGAAGTTTGAAAAAACTATTTTTAAAAATTTCTATATTTTTCTGAAAAACAACTTTTTTTTTTTTTTTTTTTATCATTAAAGCTATTACTTGACTATTAACTTGAATTTAAAGAACATAAATTATCCTAAGCACTTTATTCACATAAATTTTTTTATTCGAAAAATTATTATATTTAATCTTTGCTTTTTTTTTGGTTAAAGAGAAAAAAAGTATTGTTTTATTTTATGTTTATTTTAGTATTTGAAAGAAAATTATATTTTTATATATATTTCTAAGAATTTACTAGGCTTTACTTATACTCAATTTTTTTTTTTTATTATTGTTGTTAATTTGTAATACTATTGTTGATACCATTTTTATTTTTTGGAATACTATGAATATTTCTTACTGATAAAGATTTTTATTTGTTTTATAATTCTTGGTGAAATTATTTGTCAATTAATTTAAAATTTAAATTATTAGCCTAATTTCTCTAGGAATATTACTTTTATTGTTAAGGAATTTGTTATTTTAAATTTTAAGTAAAATCTTCCATTATATAATCTTATAATATATTTTTAAATGATGTAAATGATTTTGCTTTATAAGATCTATTTTAAACTATATTTTATTACTCTTAAACTTTCATATCATCATTTTCACCTGTTTTAATTTAATTTATAATAGTTGCATATTTATTTTTAATATTTTTTATTGAATTTTAGTGTTTTGCATCATTTGCATTATTATTGTTATTATCAACAATGATTGTTTCGATTATATTTTGGTTACTGTTAATAAATGAGTCAGGTATTTTCTTATTTTTATCTAGGCTATTTTATCTATGTTTTTCTGCACCTGAATTATTTTGAAAACTTTATTTTTTGCAGCCTTATATTTAATTTACATTATAAATAGAAATTTAACTTTTATTCTAATTTATTTTTTTTTATATTTTTATTTATTTTGGTGAGTTACTATTTGAAAATTAGTGAATTTAACTACTTTACTAGGTTTATGGGGTTTAATTATGACATTATTATTTTTTACAGTATTTTTCAGAACTTAAATGAGATGGTGAATTATTGGCTGTTTTAAATTTAAAATAATAGTCATTTTACTTTTTTTTAGAATCTTTTTAATCGAAATTAGAATCTTTTTTTATACTGCTATTTTATAAATAAGTAGAAAAAATAGATTTATCAAATGAATCCATATTTTATACGTAAAATCTTATAAAATATATTTTTGCTATTTTTAGGTTAAAAAATGTGACAATAAATTTATAATTTTGTTTCTTTAGATGGAAATTAATTTTTTTATTTTTAAGAATATGGAATATTTTTTAATTCAATTACTAGCTTATTTATTTTGAAAAATATATTTTATTATTAAATAAAATAAACTTAAATAAAAAAATATTTTATTTCTAATTCTTAAAAATTATTAAATTTTATTTTTATAATTTTAATAATCTCATTTCTATCATTTTATTTGATTTTTTAGATATAATTTTATTTTTCTTAAATATCAATTATAAAGTTAAAAAATAATAAAATATTTATGTTAAGCATTAATATAAAATTTATGAATGTATTAGAAAAAAATTACCAATAAATTAGAATAATTTTATAAAAAAATGAGTAAATTTTATCCAATATATATCTCCTTGCATCTTCCATATAATTAAAAAATATTAAAATATTATTTTTATAATAGATGAAAATATAAGTAGATTTGTGATAAGTTCAATCTATAATAAACTTATCTATTATATATCTATAGTAACCTATACTTAAAAATAATACCCAAATTTTAATAATAAATAATTATACTAAAGTATTCACTTTAATATGCTTGAACCAGAAAATTTAATAGCCATATGAAAATGAAACATTCAAATAAGATGTTAATAAATTGGTATGGCGAAAAAATAATCTTTAAAAATACAAAAAATTAAAAATAATTTATAATTTTTATAATAATCGATTAAATCAAAATAATTAAATTAAATTAAATAATTTTAACTTAAGAAAAATTGAATAATTATAAATTATTACATTTCGATTTAATATACTTATATAATTATATTACATAAATTTATTTTTATCTTTTATAAATTAATGCTAATAATAAAGAAACCATATATGGATGTATAAAAAATCTTTTGACATATATTATAAATTTTATTTTTTAATTTTATGTTTATTACTTTTTTCAAATTACCATATATTTTTTATCATTTATTTATTTTATTATGTAAATTTCTGAATTTTATTTTATCAATTATTAGTAATAAAATAAAAAAAAAATTTGGTAATAATTGAATATTATTTATGATTAATTATGACGTTTAATTCACAATTATTATATAAAAATATAAAAAAATTTTATTTAATTTTAATTCAAATACCTGATTATTAAATAAAAAAAATATATAAAACAGTAATAAAAAATAATGTAATATATAAAATCTTCTATCAAAATATAAAAAAGCTTAAAAAATTAAATTTTTAAAATAAAGCTATTAGTTTTGTTAATAAGAAAAAAATTCAAATATTTTTCAATAACATTATATAATATTGAACTTAATTAACTTTTGTAAAAAAGCAAATTTATTTATTATAATTTAAACAAATAATGATAATAATAATCTATATTTAGTTAATCTTAGAAAATAGAAATTTTAAAAACTTTTGGTAGCTACAATTACAAATAACCAATATTTAAATCATAAATTATAAATAATTTGAATTTTGGTTTTTAAATTTTAAATTTTTTGTGACAAATAAATAATGTATTTATTAAGTTTTAATTATTTAAATAAATAGAATTACAAAATTCGAACCGCCTAAAAATAAAATAATTATAAAAGTAATAAAAAATTCTTCTTTAATTTTATAAACTGCGTCGTAATAACTATTTAATAAAAATAACTATAAAATTTGAATTAAAATTTAATAAAAATTTTTAAATAGACTAATCATTTTAAATAAAATTAAAATGAATTATGTAAAATTTAGTCATTTGCTTAAGGTTAAATAATTTATTCCTTTGACATGAAAATATGTTTTTTTTTAATTTTTATTTATTATTAATTTATTACTTTCTTAATTAATTAATTGTATTATTATGGCCATTTTTAAAAAGATTTTATATTTATCTATAAATTGTTAATAGTTTGCATTTTCGTTTCAACTCTTTAAATTCTTATCACCCCCTAATTGTATCAGAAAATTAATGAGACCAATATTTTTTTTTTAAATTTTTAAGTAGAATAATTAGCAAATTAATGTACGATTTTCTTTTAAACAATTCCTTAAAATTTTTTGATTTATACCGGAAATAATACATCATTTAAATATACAACTTAACAATAACTTTTAGGAAAAAAAAATAGATTTTCATACAAATTACCCTTATTTTTTATAGGAATTTTTTTTTTTAAAGTATATAGATGGCTTGATTGTGAAAATATTTGCATAGATATAAATCCAGGAAATCTGCTTAAATTCTAAGATTATTAAAATAATAAAATAGTTTTTATGTAATTTGATATAGAAATAATTATTTTTCCATTTTTTAATAGTAATATTAATATAAATTGTGTATATACAATTAATAAGAAAAGGTTATTGATTTTTTAACTACATATTTAAGTAAAATTAAATAGGATAATAATATTAAAAAAAAAATTCTTAACAAAAAACAAAAAACAAAAAAAGTAAAAATAAAAATAGGAATACAAAAATTCTACGGAAAAATAATGGCTAAACCATAAGCAAACAAAAATGAAAAGATAAATTTGGATTAAAGAGACAAAAATGAAAAAGAAATAATAAAGAAAATGAATAAAAATTATTTGAAAAATATAGTTGTTGGCCTCTTTAATTTTTTATAAGAACAAAAAGAGGAGGTACAAGAATATTACTAAAAAAATATTAGTGATGATGATAAATAACTTTATCATATCCGATAATTTTTTTACAAGTACAAACCAAGAAGGCTTAAAATTACTAACAAGTATTAATTTAAGAGACTTTTTATAGATCTAGAAGAAAAAAATAGCTAAAAAAATTAAAAAAATTAAATTAATGATGATAACGAATAAAAAATACTTGATAAGAATTACAATTTTAATAATTAATACAATTCCAAATAATAACAATTTTAATAAAATTTTTTTAATTAAGCCGATATTTAATAAGAATCATTAATCAATATTAATTAAGAAAAATAATAAAAATAAAAGTAATAAATAATAAATTCTAATTAATAATAATAGACCTAGTTGCCAAGAAGAAACTATGATGATATATAAAAAAATAGGTACACATAAAAATAATCTATAAGTGAATAACCTTAAAGAAGGTGTACTTATAAATAGTTTCAAGAAATAACAAAATAAAAAAATCTTTCAAAGGAAGATAAAAAAACACAGTTAAACGATTATTTGAAGAGGTATCCACAAGAAGTTATTTCAACTTATAAAGATTGGACATTAAACAAATTATTTAATAATATCGATTATTCAGAGGAATTATAAAATTTAGAAATTTAGGTCATTGAATTGTAAAAATTAGAAGAAAAAATAACTAATAACTTTAATAAAATAGAAGGTTTTTAAGATTAAAGTGATAAGTAAAACTTTTAATTTGAAAATTTTACTAAAAAGAAGGAATTTCAATAAAAAATAAAAAATTAGTAAGAGTAATTAAAAAGCTTGTAAAGACAAATTGAGTAGTAAACATTTGAAATTAAATAATAAAATTTATAAAAATAGTAAGCATTTAACTTTTATAATAATGTTGGGTCAACAAATAATATTAATGTACAGTAGGATAAAATAAATTAAATGTAATAGTTTAATGAAAAATAGTAACATAATATTTGTAAAGAATAAAAAGGAGGAGATTGTTTATATAACAATGGTTAGAGATAAAATAATAATAAGAATAATAACTCTAGTAATACTTTTTTATAAGTATAATAAATTAATTCTACTTCAGGTAATTGCTAATAGCAAAATTAAAACTAATATTTAAAGGAATTATAAGAGGGATATGATAGCTACAAATTAAATTAGTAATATCAAAATTCCGAGGAAAAAAGTGAAAGTTTAGAATCTGATAAGAAATAAGGTTCATAAAATATTCAGGAACAATAAGAATAATTAGAGAATTTTATATAATAGACTATAAACGGAATAGAAGAAGAGATTTACGCTAAAGATGACCAGTAAACGACTAAAATTCAATAAGATTTTTAAAATTAATTAATTGATAATAAAAATGAAGAAGAAAAAAATAAATAAATAGACGAAAATAACAATATCGAAAAAGATGATAAGAGGTAAAAATAGTTGGAAAAAAATTAAAGAGTCAAGAATATTGAAAGAAAAATTTTAAGGGTGTTTTTGTATAAATTTATCAAAGGAGAATACTTATCATATTGTATGAATAGGTCTAGGATTAAAAATGCTTAGTATATGATAAGAGTGAGAAATAGAATTTTGAATTATTTATTTAATAACTAAAATAAAAACGGTAATATAAGGGGAATAGAAATTGAAAATAATTGAAAGATGATTATAATGATAATTTTACTGAAATAATATTATAAAGCTTAATGTTATTTATAGTTAGAAATTACCATTTTATAAATATTAATATATAAAATATCTCCAACTATTAAAAATTTTATTTTTAAATATATTTCTTATTATAAGAAGATGTATTAATTATATATAATTAAAAAGTATTTTATTTGTTATACATATATATAATTATAATGTAATTTTATGAAATTTATTAACATATTGTCTTTTTTATTTATAATATTTATAAAAAATATTCCAAAATCAAATTTAAATGGGGTTATTATTTTATAATAAAATTAAGTGTTTAATCCTATAATTTTGATTGGAATATTGACATCTTGAAATTTTATCAAAAGTAAATTTGCTAAAAATTTGATTTTTATTTAAACAAATAATAAAAATATTTACTAAAAATATTGCGGAATATTACTATAATATTAATTGAAGGTCAATTTAAAAGTAAAAAAAGAAAAAGAAAATAAAATCTTTAAAAAATACTTTAAATAAAACATATTTTAAGCATATATTGAAGGAAAATAATAGTAATAAAACTTGTTCGTTATACGAAAATTAAGATGGATATTTTAGCAAAATAAAATAAAAACTTTTCAGAAAAATAAATAACCAAAATTCTAAATGATTATAAAAAAAATGAATATTAAATATAGTTAAATTATAAAAAAGAAAAAGATAGACATATTTTGAAGTTATCTGTTCTATGGGTAATTTTATTTGCCATGTGTGTTTTAATGGCTAAATTTTACTTTACCGTAAACCAAGATGTTTATAATAGATATTAGTCTAATTTATAAAAAAAAGATATAGAAAAAAATTACTGCTAAAAATAATACAAAGATAATATATGTGATTCTATTGATAATACGCCAGCTTTACAAGAGTTTTGTTTGAGAATGGAAAAATGTAAATATGAATATATAAACATTGCATATTTCGAAAAAAATTTTAATTAATTTTTTATTTAATAAATAATTTAAATAAATATATAAATCTTATAATTTATAAAATAAATAAATACAAGGTATGAAGTAAATTCCTGAATAAGAAGTTTTGATGATGACTACATTTATAGAATATATAGAAATAATGTTTATAAAAATAAACTTTACATAGTTAGGGATGGTTTTTATAGGATTTTTATTAATATATTTCGTATTTTTTTAAGAATCCAAATATTAAAAGAATTAAGAGTATTCAGATTATAGTTTTTGGAAACATGCTATATTATAAATATTTTTAAAACTACTACCGTTTGTAATATTTGTAAGTATATTTATGTATGCTGTTAAATAAGTAATGACATTTACAAATTGGATTAATTTTATAAGTTTATCAGAATAATAACAGCAATAATAATAATAGAACTAAGAAAACTCTTTATTTTATGATTATTGATTTATGAACAAAACATTATCAATTTTAATTAAACTTATTTTAAATTAATTTTTTAATATAATATAAATATTAATTGAAAAATTTGCTATTTCGCAAATTAAACTCTTTTTTAATTTATTATTTTCAAATTATTCTTTTAATATAAGTCGTTGAATAATTTATTTTTTTTAACTCAAAATACATTAATAGTAATAAATTTAATCATCAAAAAATAAAGTAAAAAATAATTAAATATATAAATTTCAATAAAAAACATCAAAAATATGTGGAGTTATTTTAAACAGATTATTTTTTATAATAGTTATCGATCAAATTATACCCAATTCGGTCTAATATAATCCAAAAAGCAATTTTAATTTAAAAGTTATTCAAGTAACTTAAAAATAAATTAAGACCAACTACATTAATTGCTTTTAGATAATTATGTTTAAATTAATTTCAAATATTTCATATTCAAAAAATCATCTTTTCTTTTATTATTATATTAAATGAATAAATTCAAAAAAATTTATCATATTTTTAAATTATAGCTTATTGTAAATATTGTAAATAATTTTTAGAACTTAAAATTAACAAATTATTATTATAAATTTTCAAAATTTTAACTGAATGTTTAAAATAAAAATAAAAAAAAATCAATGAATTTAATATAAAAATAGAATAAAATGTTATAAAAAATCATAAAAAATATTATGATTGATTAAAATGAATGCTTATGATCATTTAAATTAAAAAATTAAATGATGCTTACTTTTTAAATAATAAAATATAATTATTATTATATGATAATTTTAAAAAATGTTTTTACTCTATATTTTAATAAAAATATATATATAATGTCCGTTAACATACTTAAATTTAACGCATGAAAATTAGCAAATTGATCTAGAAATGTTTTAAAAAGTTATAAATAATATATAAATTAGATTTGTACATTAAAATTAGTAAAGGAAAATAATATAATCCTAAAATATTTTTAGATATAAAAATATATATAATTTATATATAAAAAATAATGGTGAGGTTAGCAATATAAATAAGATCATTTTTATAGTTAATATTTTTATTATTAATTAATATTAAAATCATTTTGATTTTTTATAAGGTCATTGTATATCCCAAGAATTCCATCTTATTTATTATAGTTATTAAACTCAGAATTATTGAGATTAATAAAGTTATATTTTATTTAGTTGAATTTCTAAAAGTAATTCAAAAATTTTTAATTTATTTCTTCAATCTTGTTAAACTGATAATCTTATTCTTTTTAATTTTTATAGTTATTTAATTTTTAGCAAGCCTCGTCATTTTCAGTTGAATTTTATTTATTATTAACAATTTACAATTATTTAATTTACTGTTGGCTTTAATTATCTTCTATACCTGTGTGCTTATTTTACTCTTATATTAATTAATTTTTGTTATCCTAATTTATATGATGAGAGTCTACTTTTATTGGATTTTTTATTAATTACTGGGATTATTTTTTATTTAATAATTAATTTTACTCTTTTTTTATATTTTAAAGAGAAACCATTTGTTAATAGCTATCTTTCCTTTATTTATGTTGTGATTCTGACAAATTATCTGAAACCTTTCTAAACTTCTTTTTTTCTATCTGATACTGTGTTTACTATTTCCTATATTTTTCTTGTTATTTTTATATTTCTTCAAAATTTTTAATTTCATCGTCGTCTTCATCTTCATCATAGTCTTCATCTTCATTTTTGTTTTAATTACTTATTATTTTTTAATCAGAGCTACTATTATTATCATAGTCAAGCATTCGTTCTATTTTAGGGCTTTTTTGTATTTACATTTGATCTTAATTTTCTTTAAATTTATTATTATTAAAATCATTTTATATTTATTCATTATCTATTTCATCTTCAATTTTTTATTCCTAACTATATTATGAATCTGTTTCCGATTTATTTTACATTAAACTACCAGATTTTTCTTTTTAAAGAGGCTAGTTTTTTTAATATTTCTCTTATAATTACCAGCTGTTATCCTATTAAATATAATTATTATTTGTTTACATTTTTTCTGGCTATTTATTTTATAATTATTATAGATAATTTTATTATTAGTTTTCGTTATTTTAATAATATTCCTAGTCTAAACTTTCAATTTATTTTTTTAAGTCATTAAAATTAAGGACGCAATCATTTTTCTCCAATTCTTATAAGTCCTTTAAATACTCAATTTCAAAGACAAATTCATGATGCAATAAATTAATTTTGTGTTATATTTTTTTCGTTTTTTAAGAAGGATTAAATTTTGAAAGCATTTGAGAATCTGTGTGTATTTTTTTGTGCAAATTTATTTGATTCTTTAAATTTTTATAATAATTTATAAGCTTTTTCATCATAAATGTTTTTTATTCGCAACTATCTTTATTTAATTTTTTTTTACTTAATTATTCTTTTAAATTTTAAACTTTATTTTTTAAATATTCCATTTATTTTCTTTTTTCACTTAAAAAGCCATGTAAAGGAAAATTATAAAGCATCATAATAATTGATCTTAATAAGACTGTTAAAGTTTAATTTAATTTTTCCGGTTCTCTAATGATACTGTAATTTTAAATATTAATTTCATTATTAAAGCTTTATGAATTTGATGATTAACTAGAGAAAATTAAAATAATTTTTAATTTAATAATATAATTATATTTTTAGAAGTATAGTATATAAATTTCATAATATAGTATTCTAAAAATTAAGAATGTGTAAAAAATTTTGTTTTATTTTACTTTAAGCTATTTTTAAAAGAATTACTTTAATTTTAATGCGAAAATTTTAAATGCCAGCATTCTATTTTTTCCGGTTTTTCATTGATTTGTGTATAAATTTCTATAAAAATTTCTTTTTCACAAGGCATTTACCATGAGGGATATTTTTGTAATAATTTT
This sequence comes from Pseudocohnilembus persalinus, assembly GCA_001447515.1. NCBI lineage: Eukaryota > Ciliophora > Oligohymenophorea > Philasterida > Pseudocohnilembidae > Pseudocohnilembus > Pseudocohnilembus persalinus. The sequence goes on from LDAU01000063.1 coordinate 198,150, forward strand.
TCAACAATTTAAAAGTTTAATTTTTATTTATTTTCCTGAAATTTAAGCCCAAAATAATTATAGTTTAACATTTCTAAATCTTTGCTATAAAATATAGTAATTTCTTCATTAGGATTCTGATTCTTTTCTTAATTAGGCTTTATATCTTATATTATTTCTTATTTTATATTTTTTTTTTCATTTTATGAAATTTAATCATAATTACTTATTTTAAAGTCCCGAACTCCTAAAATTGTATCAGTACTTTTTGAAAAAAAATCCAAGACAGTTTAATTTATTTTTTCTGAGTAAGACATAAAATTTAACTTATTTAATAAACCTTATATATAATATAATTTAGGATTAAGGCTGAAATTTCTTTTACAAGTTTTTTAATTATAAATATATTTTGTTAATTTATTATTGTTTTTATATAGAATATCAATTATTTGCAAATTAATTCAATGATGTTTATTAATAGAAAATAATAACATCAAACTTTTATTAATTGAAAAACTAATTTATGATTAGTTAAATATTTAAGATAAGGACAGAGTATGATAATATGAACATTTTTAGTAATATTTTTAAAACTTTTTTATTTACTTTTTATAAATTAATGATAGAAAAAAAAACATGTGTCCAAATTTATTTTATACATAACTAAGGTATTAAAATTATTTAAGTTTTTTTATAAGCCAATAAAAAATTAATCTAGAGATAAATTTCATATTAATTTAGTATTATAACAACCACATTGTTTATTTTAACATTTATAAAAGCCACATTTTAAATCTATTACATTTTTACTAATTTATTGACATTAATTACACAAAATTGATACTTTTTAAAAATTAAATCCTGCCTTTATTAAAGCTTAATATGCTTCGTATTTAAAAAATTATAATTATATTATGCTATAATAATAAATTAATAATATAATAATATAATATTTACTTTTTTAATATTTTAAGACAAATTTATTTAGTTTTATATAAATATATAAATAAATTATATTAGTTACATTAGTTTAATTTTTTATCTATTTTTTCTATAAGTTCAATCGGTTAAGATTTAATCGCAACTGAACAAATAGGACACTTATTAACTTATTTTGAAGCATATTCTTTGAAGCATCTTTCATGAATCCAATGGCCACAGATTCTAAAGTCTTTGTTATTTATAATAAAATGTTATTTACAAAAAATTAGATTTAGTATTATAAAAATGATTTTTATACGAACACATTTAAGTCCGCTTAATTTCATATTTTCTAAACATATTGGGCAATCCCTATCTACTGCATCCTCTAAGCATTTGTGACTTTCTTTTTTATTTTTATTAATACATAAATTACATTTTTTACAGTGGTACCTTGAACGAAATTATTTATTTTACCATAAAAACCCTACATTTTTATATAAAAATAATTTTTATTACTTCAAATTTTTATCCCCTATTACGCAAACTCTACAATACATACAATGAAATATTTTTTTATTTCGATCATTCTCGAAAATATTACAAATTAAGCAAAAATATTCACCAAATATTATTCCGCATTTTTAACATTATTATTAAGGTTTTTATATTTCTTAACAAATTTTACATTTAATATATTATACATTATATCTATCCATTTACTTGGAGTTACAAGTATACTATATATTATATTTAGAATTTAAATTTTATGTTTATATTTTATTTATATGTTAATCATGGCAAAATCTACAATGAAACCATTTATTACAACAAGGCGCCTGTAAAAGACAATTGTTGCTATAATGAGTACAATTTTAAATTTAAATTTATTTTATTTTATCACAACTTTTTGAACTCAAATTAATTTCCATTAGTTTAAATTTTAATTTTTTTTTTTAATTATTATGTCTATGTAATCATAATTTATATATTAGAACTAATTTATTAAATAAGAAAATATAAATCATTTATAATACTTGAATATATATTTAAAGTTATATGAAAATATAAATACAACCCTTTTGATTTTTTTATATAAATTTTTTTTAAATCGTTTGATTAAAAAATAAACAAGCAAAAAATTACATAAAAATAAAGTAAAACAATATTGGTGATAATTTTTTTTTTTTAAGTTTGATTACAATAAAAATTTGGTAAAAAAAACAAAAGGATAGTATACTTATAATTATTAAATTTATTATATAAATAAAATTTTTAAAATGAGCAAATTAATAAAAGTAGGACTAATATTATTGAAATATTTTTTATAATATATTACATCATTTTATTAATTTATATGTCTTTAGAACACTAATTATTTCATGCCTTTACTAATAGAATTAAAAACTTTCATTTATTTTTGAATTAAATATACAACTTTGGTAAAAATTTTCCTATAAAAATTTATAAGTAAAAATTCTTAAAATAGTTTTAAAAGTATTGTGGTTTTATTTTTTATTTTATTTTTTTTAGAGACAATTAGGCGAATTATCATCATAAATTTCATATTACATATTATTTCTTTAAAATTATTATTATTCTTATTAAATACCATAGACATTTCCTTTATTTATGTAATCAGTATCACTTTTTTATTCTATATTTTAATAATTATCTTCATTTTATTAATAATTAATATAGCTTTTGTAATGCTTATTTATATTTTTTTCTTCCAATTTACTCATATCTTTATTAAAAATTTGTTTTTCTTATTAGTTGGAATTGTTAATAATATTAGAAAAATTAAAATCATATTAATTATTATTTTTAAGACTATATTTTTCATATTTAATATCATTTGTGTTTTTGTTTTGTTATTTTTACTCTTAAAATTCTGTAAAGTTTAATATCTTATCATTTTAAAAATCTAAAATTTAATTTTTAGTTTTATTATTTAATATTGGATATAATGTTTTGAGAAAACTTATTTTGTTATTTACTATAGATTTACAAAATTTATGTTTGAAGTAAATAAAAAATTCCTTTATTTCATTTTAATCGAAATGAATCTCTAGAAATTTTTTTACTTATTATTAATTTGATTAGATATAGGATTTTAATTGTCTACTTAGATTTTTCCATATATTTTTTCTAATTCTTAAATAGCATTTTTATTTTTTTTTCATAAAATATTCATCATTTTGGCATAATTGTTTTTTTTTTAAAAAAAATTTTTCATTGTTTTATAAATTATTTGATTATTTTACTTGAGTACATTTTATTAATTTTTTTTTCTATTATTACTATTTTAAATTACTTTTATTTATAACTTAGCCCTATATATTACCTATTGAAAATATATATATATAGATAAATTTATTTAAAATTTTTAATTAAAATCATCAAGTTTATTAATATTATACTAGTATAAAATAAAAATTATATAAAAAAATAAATTATAATTTAAATTTTACCTTTCAAGCTACTTTACTAGAAATAGTTATTTTATATTATATCTTAATTGTGTATTTAGTTAAGCTAGCTATGAATTTCATTTAATTCTTATTAATTTTTTTCACTTTATTAATCATTTTAAGTAGGAATTTATTCATTTTCTACTTAAGACTATAATAATACTTTTTTTATTTCGATATCTTCAGTTTATACGTTTAACTTACTATTTTAAGCAGAACATGAATTCTTAAAAAAAATAAAAATTATGATAAAATTTTTTTTTTTATTATTTATTAATCATTGAATTAATACTATTTTTTTTACAATCTAAAATTAATTCACTTCCTAACTATTATACTGGTGGCTAAAAAAATTTTACATTTACGACGAAATTTTTTGTTCTTTAATTTCGTTTAAATAATACTATTCAAATATATCTTCATCCTCTTAAGATTTTTCTAGTTTTTTACCTTTTTTTATACTAGCATATTTTTAGTTATAGTGTAAATTGTTATAGGTATTGTATACTTTTTTTTATTATTTTTCCTACTCTTCTTAAATTTTAAGGCTGTTATTAAAATTAAAACTAGAATTTTGTGAACGATTTTCTTATAAAGTAACTGTATTTTCACCTAAATTCATAAAAAATGAATTTTATATATTAACTGAACTATAACTGTTTATTAGTTATTCTTATTATTTATAATAATTTTTGTCCATATTTTGATTATTTTCTATATATAGTAATTATTAAATTTTTTTTTTTTTATTTTTATTTGTTATTTATTTTTATTGATTTTACAGTGTATTAATGAATATTTTATTTTTAATATTACTTCGAATTATAAAATTACTGTTTGAAAAAACTTTTATATTTATGACTGACTAAGTAAGTATAGTAAAAACTTTATAATCATAATCTCCAAATTGTTAAATTGAAATTTTATAAAAAAATAAGCGAAAAAAAAAAGGGAAAAAAAAAGTGCTAATTTAAATACAAATTGAAAAACAATTTAATAAATAATTTTAATATAATTTAAATATGAAATTAATTTATAATAAACATCAATAACAAAATATCTAAATTAGTTGTCTTTAAATATGCATTTGTTATTTTCATTATTTATTTTATTCTAATTAAGGTAATTTTAATTATTATTATTAATTTTCTTGATTATATATTTTTTTCTCATTTTTTTAATTTTTATTAATTTCACCGCCTAAAAGTTAATATGAACTCGATTAGTTAATAAATTATTAATAATTTTTTAATTACTGAGTCTACTATAACAATTAATCTGAATTTTAAGAAGATTAATTACTATAATTGTCATCCTCCTATTACTTTTTATTTTAATACAAGTCTTAATTTTTATTGTTAATCTAATTAATATTATGACTATTTTATATAACCTATGCGTTTTAGTTAATTTATTACATTCTAATATTATTTTTTTTATGATTTTAATTGGTACTAGAAGAAATTAAATCAGGGTCAAATCCTACTTTTTCTAAAAAAAGATCTTAAATTTATTTTTACGAATTTGATTTGAGCTGGCTTTCAGTACCATATTTACTTCCTTTATAATTCATTTTCTATTAAATTTTTATACTAGAATATAGTTTTTTAAAATAATCTTATGGGTATTTAACCTACTAGTTATTTATTTATTCTTAAACTTAATTAAAATTTTCATTTTATTACATATCTTATTACATATCCATTAAATTGTTTTAATTAAGTTTATTATTTAAATTTTATTTAAAATTTGCTTCATTATCTGACTCTTAAGACTCTTCTTCCAAATTTTCCAAACTTTAAATTTAATTATGATTTTACAAATTATGGCCTTTATTTAAAAATTATTTCTACGATTATATATGCCCATATTGTCCATTCATTTAATTAAATTCATTTATTTTGATTTTATTAAAAATATCAGAGCTCTAATTTTATATTTAATTCAAATTTTACTAATATTCATTGTTATTATTACATTATAATGAATCTTATTCACAGATATTTTATTTATATTAGGAAAGAGTTTATTGATCGATTTATAATTAATTTTAAGCTGGAATTTTGAGCAATTTATTTAAATTAGAGTCAAAACTGGATGGATTTTATATTTTTTCACCTTTTAATTATATATTATCTAGATTCTCAGAATTTTAGTAAAAACTAGGAATATTACCAAAAGAGCTAACTTTTCCCATACTTAAATACTATTTTTTTTTGCTACTATTATTTTATAAATGATTTTTAGCATCAGAGTGTATTTTTTATTAAGTTTATTACTATTCAGCCTAGTTTTATTTTTAAAAAATTTCAGGCAATTTTTTTTTTGCAAGAATGTTGCTTGAAATGCTTCTTAATTTAAGTTATTTTTTATGATTTTATTCTACTTTATTTTCGCAGTTATTGTTAAAATTATTGTTGTTTTATAAATAGCTATTCTAATTATTAATTGTTGGTCTATCAGTTAAATTTTATTAATTTTTAAATAGTTTTTAATCTTTTAACTCGTAAGTTTGAAAAACTTTGTTTAGGTTTACGTTGGAATTCATTTTTTTTAATGAATTTTAATTATCAATTTCTGATTTAAGGCTTTATTGTAGCTAGTTTATTATATATTAACTCTTAAATTTTTTAATTTTTGAAGGTGAGAATTATTTTTCTTTTATATTTTGAGTTTGCTATTTATTCTTTTATTAATTTAAAAGAGATTATTTAAATTCTTATACTTAATTTTATTCTTTAAGCAACCCGAACAAATGTAAATATTCTTTTGTAAGTAAATCTTAATCTACAGTTAATATGCTGTCCTATGCTTAAATTGATTAGTTTTAATCCTGAAATTCTTTTATTATAGTATTTATTAGGTCTTCTTCAAGTTTTTTATCATTTTGTTATTGGTTTACACATTTTAGTTACTTTTTTAAAGCTTAATTATCTTATTTTGAAATATATTAATAATTATGTTTATTATTATATTGTAATAAAATTTAATTACTTTTTAACTTATTTAGATCAGAAAAGTCATATTGATTTTATTTGGTATTTATTTAATCTGGAAGGGCTAGATACTAATATTTGATTTATTTCAGTTTTTCTGCCATTTATTTTTAATTTAAATCTAAGTAAAAAAATAATATTTAATATAATTTAAGTTTCTAATTTATATATCTATTTTCTTTTACTAATTTTCTGACCGTTTTATTTATTTAACTAATTTTCTAACCTTTCTAAAATTTATACATATAACCTACTTTAACTTCCATAAATATTTTAATTTTGGCCTTTAATAATTAATTTTATAACTGAATTAATATTAAAATTATCTTTTTCACTTTCAAATTTTTTTTCTTAAGAAGCAAACCTAGCATATTGAGAAGGATTTTAATTTCTTTTTAAACTTTAATTAGCTTATTCAATTTTCGCCTAAGCTTTTTAATTTAATAAAGGACTTTAATTTTTTTATTTTTCTTTGCTGTCTTGCTGATTCTGTTTTTGGGGAGAATAAGGCAAAAATTTATCAGGGGAAATATTTTACTTTTGATAAAATTTTAGCTGTTTGTAATGGTTTTTAATTCTTTCATTTATAAGTTCTATTTCTTTTTATTTTTGAGTTTTTCTTAAAGGGGTTTGGTTTTATATAATATATTATTAGGATTAAATATTCAACATAATTTTATCAAGATTATCTCCTTCTAGTAATGTTTTTAGTTCTTTTTTTTATATATGAAAATTTATTATATAAAATATGAGTTACAAATTATAAAAAATTTATACCCTATTCAGGAATGAAGAAATATTATTAAAATTTCAGCTTTACATTATTTATAACTTTTTCTTATTTTTCTTAAATTCCTTTGATTTATTTTAAATTTTTTACAAAATCTTTAACAAATTACAGCAAATTTAATTTTATTTCATAAGATATTTACAATTTTTATATAATAGAAATCATCGCTTTAGCTATAGAAAAATTTTATTTTTGAATTATTTTTTACTCATTTTGCTTTTAATATTCTTTTTTAATTGCTTAAATTGCTATTATTATATATAAAATTATAAATAAATTTTTATTTTTATTATTATAGCCATAAAGTACATAAAAATATAAATTTATTTAAAACTAATTTGTTATTTTTTAATTACCCTTTATGTCTAATTTTTAGGACTATGACCTATTTCTGTTAATTCTTTTATTGATTGGTTATTTTTAAGTAAAAACACTTTTCATTCTAGGTCTAACTTCTAAAACCGGGCTAAAAATTTCCTTACTATTGTTTTACTCATTAAAAAACTAATTTTTCTAATTTGTATTAGCTTATTTATTTTTAGATATGTTAGAATTATTATATATAATTTTTTCATTTCCTATTTTTTACTAAATTTTTTCTTCATTTACCTTTTTACCTGTACTGATATTTTCGCTTTATTTTTTACTTTTTTTAGAATTAATAGTCTTATTTTTATTACTTTACGATTCATTTTCGTCTAAAGAAGAATCTGAGTAACTGGAATCCGAACTGTCATAATTATCACTTTCTTCTATTTTTTAAATGCTTTTATTTAATAATTCTTATTATTTTTCTAGAGTTTATTTTAATTTTTCTCTATTTTTTGACAATGTCGATTAAATTTCATTTTCGTCTAAAATTTCCTAAGCTTGATATTTTTCGGCTTTTTAGGGCGATTTTTGCGGTTTTTCAGTTTTTTTTATTTATTCTTTTTATTATTATTATTTTTATTATTTGGAAAAGGAAGCTATGCTATCGCTATCAAAAGAATCAAAAAGAGTATTAATTTAATTTATTTAATCTTGTAAATGATTTTCTTAAATATTGGATAAATTGACTTTGCTTTCTTTATTCTCAAAATCTAATTAATTTATCATTTCTTTTTAATATTTGCAGTTATTTGGAGAAAAAATCCTATTTTTTTAGTCAACTTTTATTTGTAAATCATTTAACTATTTTTTTAAAGTATCTATATTTTATATTATATCATTTTCCTACTTTTTAAGTATATTAATATTCTCTTACAATTATTTTTATACCTTTTATTTTAATAATATTATTTTATTATCTAAAAATTTTTTTAAATTTTTTATATATTAAACTTAAATTTAAACCTTTTACCTGTGAATTTTTGGCTTCTTTATTTTTTTTAGATGAATTACTGTTGGCCCTGTGGAAATCTCCAGATTTTTTTTTTTTTTTTATAGAATTTTTATTTAAAATATTTTCTTAAATAACTCCTACTTCCTCTTACTACAAATTAAAGCCTGACTCATTTTATTTTACTTATTAAGATTTAACTAAAGATAAATTTAAATTATCATATTATTTTTCTTATTTTTCTTAATTTTTTTCTTCGCAGTTTTTTGAATATTCACCCTTTTTATCGGGATTTTCTTCAAAAGGAGTAGATTTTTCACTGTTTTATTCCAAAAATTATTCTTAATTTTTTTCCAATTATTCCAAATTTCCTTACGAATTTTAAACTTATTAATTTACATCTTCCATTTAACTTTTTTAGGTCATTTAAATATCTTAATTTTTTAATTCGATTTATACGGAATTTTATATTTAATTTGTGCTTTATTAACTATTTTTTAAGGCTAAAAGACTACTGTTATCTTGTGAGAGGTTTTATTTTGTCTTTTAGTCTTATTTAAGTTCATAATATTTTAATTTTATATCTTTTAATTCCAATGCAAGTTAACTGAATAAATATAAATATAATAATATTATTAGAAAAATAATCAATATACTTTTTTTAAGTAAATTTAATAATTTTTTACTCTGATTTTAGCTTATGGTATTTAGTTTCATTTTCAATTTTCAACTTTAATTAATTTTAAATTCTTACATCTTTTTTTAATTCGGCATTAGTTTTCTCTAAGTTTTTAACTTATTTTTCCAAATCACAAAACTTTGGCAGGATATACTAATAATTATAAGCATCTTTATAAAATTTTTCATTCTTTTCTTCCAAATCTATAATTTTTTCCGCCAATTATTCAGAAGTTTCATCTGTTTGTGTTTCTATTTCTTTTTTGTTCAATTTAAAGGAGGATCCTTATGAAAAATTTTGAAAAAAATTAGTAACTCTTGTTTTAATATTATTCATAACTTAATCTTTAATTTAATTTGACAATTCCTTTACGGCATAACTGCTCTCAGATTAGTTTATTAAATACTCCATATCCCTCTAATCTATATATAAATAATTTAGGTTTCAATTTATAAATTAATATATTTATAAATAAAAATATATTATTATAATTTTTAAAGTAAAATTTTTTTTTTTTTTTTTTTACATTATATAGTGTCAATCTTACTGGTTTGGTCGTCTAAAATATTAAAATTGGAACTTAAATCTTAAATTGCTTCACTTAATTTATCATAAGCTTAGGAATTTATATTCATTAAATCTGCCCTTTTACTTAGTAAAATTTCTACTTCTCGCATGGATTATCTCTGTTCATCTGTTAGAATACCCTTTTGAATATCTAATTTTTCACTTTTTTCTTATTAACTTAATTCATCATTATTTAAAATTTGGGCCTATTCAAAATCACATGTTCCAGTTTAAACTTTTGCATATTTGGAAGATCTTTTTTCATGAAATTTTTTTTCTATAAAGGTTGTTTGTTTGGTTGTAAAATAGTTATATTAATATACTTACTTTTTTTAATTTAATTAAAATTAATTACCTTATAATTACAGTTGTTCTTTGAGTTTATTTTGGTAGTTTATCTCATTATTTTTAAGATTTTCTTGGAAAAAATCTATAAAATAAACTAACTTTTTTTCTATCAATTATTAAATATAATTAATTGTGTCGCTTATACATCCAAGTCCTAAAAAACAATTTTATCATTATTTATTAAAATTATTTAAGTTTAAATTTATAAAGGATATCTTAAATATTTAAAATATTTTACCTATATCTTTTAGTAATATTAAAGAATTTTTTTGACAATCTTAATAAACATCAAATAAAAAATTTAACCTTTCACTAATAATTTACAGATTAATTTCTTCATTTTAACTATATTTAAATTATTTAATAAATTGCTTTTCCATTTTTAAGGCTAATTTTTTACTTTCTTAGCATTTTTCTTGTATTCTATAAAAATAAAATATTAATTTTATTATAAAATTAATATATTTTTATTCAATAGAATGTACCGATATAATTTTTTATTATTTTTATTTAAAAGAAAAAATAAATTATATTTACTCTTATATAAACTAAATTTATTAAATGTAGTTTTTATCTATCGAATTAGGATCCATTTTATTATCATAAGAATATTTATTAAGTAATTTTAAATTCTCGAAAATTTCTTATTTTACTTCAATTTATGATTATTAATTATCTATTTATTTATCTTCATGGAAATAAGATTATTTTTTATTAAAATCTGTATTTTATAATGATTAAAAAAATTAATCTGATTCTTGTTCTTACAATTAATTTTAATTTTATTTTTCATCTAAATTATTTTTATATTCATTGTCTTTTTGATTTTTATAGTTTATATCAGTACTACTTACTTCATTTTTTATATTCATTTTTTAAATAGAGTTCTAATTTAAAAGAATTTTAGAAGACATTGGTACTATTTTGTTAGAATTTTAAGTGATGTGAATTATTTTAGATTATTAGGGTTAATTTATTTGTTTGAAATGTATTTAATGTGCGCTGCTTAGATATTTAAACTGATTTTATTCAGAAAATTTTATATTTTAAATAAGATTTTTTTTAAAAAATTGGTATAATAAATATGTTTTTAGTTTTTTTTATTTTTTTTATTTTTTATTTAAGAAAAAAATAATTGTCTTTATTTTAATTTTTTCTCTAAAGCTGATTAAATTTTATTAAATAATATTATAAACTTAAAACTAGATTAATGATTTTATTAAATTAGAATAATTAGATAGAATTTTATTTTTATTATTCAAAATGACATCAAATTAATTATTACCTATTAATATTGTAAAAATCAACAATATAAAATGATTAAAAATGCTAAATAATAAAAGATATCAAAAAGTAAAAAAAAAAGTTTAATAAAATTATATATTTCAGTGATTAAATAATAAAAAATGAAATAGTTATTTTTAACTTATAATATAAAATAAATTTTCCAGTAGAAATTATATTAAAATAAATTAGCTACCTTTTAATTAAAACAATTCATCAAAAAATGTAACCAAAAACTTGTTTTTTTTTCAAACAGTATAATCAGACTATGAAAATTAATTACTTGTACCATTTTCCCAATAAGCGTGTGAATTTCTGCCTATAAAAATTATTTAGTCATTATAAAATCTTATATGTATTTTTTTTTAAGTAAAAATTAGTATGTAAAAAATAAATACCTTTATATTATTCCAAAGCTTTTCTATTAGTTATCCATTCATGTTATAAAGCTTCTCTCATATCTAACCTTTCTTAGGGGTCAACTTTTAATAATTTTTATACTAAATCTTTAGCCGAATCTGATATATTTTTCCAATGATCGTCGACTAAACTGAATTTTCCATCAACAGTATTTTAATAAATTTCTATTTTTATTTTATTTTTAATGAAAAACTTTTATTAATGAAAATTCATATTAACTTTTTATATTATTACCATCAGAATCGAAAGAATCAAAAGGCAAAGATCCCCTTAACATAAAGTACATTATACAACCCAATGAAAAATTATCAATTTTGAAATCATACATTTAATTCTTTATTATTTCAGGGGCTTTAGTATATAATAATAAATTTAGTTATCCAAAAATTTTAAATTAATAAATTTTTTATAAAATAAAATAAATTTTATTTGATTTAATTTTAAAATATAAAATTTTTACCTAAATAATTAGGAGTACCACAAAATCCTTCACACATTTGTCCAACTTACAACATTTGACTAAATCCAAAATCTATGAGTTTTATGTTTTTAACAGGGAAGTTTCCGTCTGCATCTTTTTCTTTAGATTTGACAATCATTATATTTTCAGGTTTTAAATCTCTGTGTAAAATACCAGCATCTTATATGTACAATAAAGTTGCAAATAATTATTTCATCAAAATTGAAGCTATTACCTCTGAATTATAGTAAAAAATATATTTATTATATATAAATATTAATTTAGAAAAGGTTAAATTTAATTTAATAATAGAGTATTAAACATTTTTAATAAAAAAAATACTTTTTTATCAAATTATATAAAGAAAGTTTTTTTTTTCTATATAATAATATTTTAAAAGTACAATTAATTATTTACCTTCTAAAAAGTGATTTTTAGTTATATATTAAAAGAGATCTCCATCTGAAACTAATTCGGTGACAATATAAATATTGTCTTTATCTTCCATTGTGTCATAAACATTAATGATACCCGGATGGTTTAAAAATCTCATAGTCTCTGTTTCATATGAAATTACTTACATTTCTTCAGGAGTTAACTCTGCTTTTTTAATTATTTTAATTGCATATTGTTCATTTGGTTCTCCTATACTACTTTTTGCATTTTTCTAATTATTCATTAAAATAATAATTAATAAATTAAATCAAATTGTAAACAATTAAACGCTTAAATTTATGTGAATATAAATTTATATATAAAAACTAATAAATGATTTATGTAAGTTTTTACTCTATAGCCTCTGTATACAGTGGAAAACCTACCTTTACCAACTTATTCTTTTAAAACATATAAGTCTCTAAAATTTTAATTGGTATATTCTTTTAAAAATTGCATCCATTTTGTTCTTTCTTCCAAACTACAATAAAAGTGTTTTGATTTATAGTATTCATCTTTGTGCGTTATTTCAAATCCTGCTAATCCTTGTCTATTTTTTTTTAATAATTTAATTAATTAATTAATTTATTATATGTTTATAATTTAATTAAATTAAAAACCTTAAATTAATTTTTTTTATAATAATGTTTTTATTTACAATTTTTTTCCTATAGGTGTATTTGTATCATGCTCATTGGCGCTTTTTTCTTTAATTAATAAGCATTATAAAGAAATAACGCTTCTAGGGACTTTACTTTTTTCATCATCAAAGCAAAATAAAAAGTTAGACCTTAATTGATAAAACCTTTTAATAAGAGTAGGTATATTTTTTTTAATTTTTAATCTGTGTAAATATCCTTTTATTTCTATAGGTTTTTCCTAATATAGATACTAACCATGTACTTCTCCCCACATACTAAAATAAAAAGTTTCTTGAAAAATGTTGAAAATTATTTTATGTTCTGTGCACCATTACTTAAAATCATCGTACATCAATCTAAAAAATATAATAAGCTATTTTAAATATTTTACATAAAAATTATTAATTATCACCTTTATCATAATATATATATGTAAAAACTATATAAACAATTTTTTACCTGTCAGTATTGTACTCTCTAAAAACAAATTCGGTATACTATTTAATGATATTTGTAATATTATTTGCTTTTATAGGCACATTTACATGTTTTTTCGCATTTCTTGAAGATCCATTTAAATAACTACTATTTTCAGATTTTTTTTCTTCGTCTTTATTAGCAGAAGACATTTAAATTTAATTTTTATTCATTTAAATTTAATTGGTATAATTTGAAGAAGAAACTGAGGAAAAATTACCAGGTAATTAATTTTATTACTACAAATTGTCGGGCCTTAATTCCTACATTTAATTTACACCATTTACTTAAACGCTAATGTTTTCTTTAATTCCATTTAATTTTTCACTGTCCCCTAGTTAATTGGCAACCATATTTGCGTCGTTTTTATTTTTAATTACAGATGCATTTGTAGTTATTTATCTTATATTTACTTTAAAATCTGCATTAATAGGTGGCTCTTCGCCAATATCTTCTTCTTCTTTTTAATTCCCATTTTATTATTATAATTATTATTACTATTATTATAATTATTATTATTATAAGTTGTTTTATATACTAGGCTATTGTTGTAATTAAAAATTGCTTTGGCTCATTCTACTTTACATAAAATCTTGAATTTAAGATTGAAAGAATTGAGAAGATGCATAAAATGAGGGTTCTTAACTTTCTTTGTGATTTCTCTTTATTTTTATTTAATTATCAGTAAAATAAGGGTCATTAGTTACTTATCTGAGATCTTCTGTAGGATAATTGTATAACTATATTTTTAATAAAAAAAATTTGTATCAAAGTTATTACGGTTTGTTTATATAATTAAAATAACTATATAAAATCAAAATAGGACAAAATTGTCTTATAAATTGATACCATCATAAGGAGTTCCGATTTAGTTATATATCCAGAATTTGTTATATCGTAAACGCTAAATAAATACTTAATTTTATCCTCCTCAGATAATTTAGTAATGTTTCCTATTTTGTAATAATTAAATTAAATTAAATAATTCTTTTTTTGAATATTTTTATAATATATTTAACAGTTTTACCTAGACCAATGATAAATTCTTCAAAACTGATTTTAAAGTTTTTCATTAAATCGAATCGTTCAAACATCCTATCACCCCATAATCCCTTGAAAAAAAATATTTTTATATATAATTAATTTAATTTTTAATACAAATGAAAAATAAGAAAAAATAAATATAAATATATTTATTAATATAATTTATAACATATAATTAGTGAATAATTACAGCTAAGGGAAAAAACCTTATAAAATCATCTTTTGCCATACTTTCACCTTTAGATCTTCCTAAATAAAATTGAATTTAATTCAAAGGTTATTTTTTTTATATATTATATAAAAATTATTTATTTAATTATTAATTGAATATTTTGTTTTAATTCTAAGAATTTTTTTAATTTTTATTTTAATTTTAAATTTTTATTTACCTGATAAATCCTTGAATATATTGGCCAGCATATGAAATTCAAATTTAGTGACTATAAAAATAAAAATTAACCTCAAAATTTATTAATTACATTGTTTAAAAGCCAAGTTATTTTGCAAATTTTTTACATTTTTTTTTGCTGATGTTAAATTATTTTTCAAGTGGATTTGTTGGATTTTACGATTTTGAACTACAAAAACACATATTTTACTATATAATATATTTATTCGCTTTTTTAATTAAAGATTAATATTTTTGTTTAATATTGGTGCTTAACTGGTGGTGTTTTTTGGGCTATTATATATATTTTATACAAATAAGGATTTTTTTTTTTTTTTTCTGCTTTCAAAATAATTTTTGATTTAATCCAATTACAATTAATTGATAAAGAGAGATGGACTATTTTGATAATTTGTTTTAATTGCTATTTCTTAATTTTATAATATTTTATTTTTACTTATTAAAAATAATAAGTAAAAAGAAGATATTGGTTCAAAAGGTGTTAATTAAATAATAAAAATGAAAATAATTTTGATATATAAATTTTATACTTTTTTATAAATTAAAAATGCAAAAAATCAACTATTTAAATTCGGAATTCCATTTTTTACAATATATTGATGCTTTAACAAAATATTTTTCAGTAATTATTTTAGAATAAATCAAAATAAGTTGAATAAATTATTATTAATATAAATTTTTAAGTTATAAGAATTGGCTACAAAAAAATGAGTGAAAGTTTAGAAAGTTAAATATAGTTTTTAAATTTTAATTATATGAAAAAAAAATTACGAATATAATGAAATTTTTTATTATTTTGAAGCCGACATTTTGTTTCTCTAGATAATAAAATATTTTTACACGAAACGAAAATATATAAAACAAAATAATATATTAAGGAAAAAAAAAACATTAATATTATAAGCAAACTATATAATAAAAATAAAATGCAAGAAACTGATTTAGGAGACACTTAAAATCAGTATTAGTGTTCAATTTGTTTGGATATAATAGAAGAAAGCGAAGAAAATTTGATAGTAAATAATTGTAAACATTAATACCATTCAAGTTGTATAAACGACTACATACGAAAATAAATAAAATAAAAAATTTTTTAAGTTTAATGTCCATATTGTAGAAATAAAATAGATTAGGGTTAGTACCCCGAGGGACTGTTATTAAAAGAGCTAAAAAAAGAAAAAAAATAGCAAGTTATATTTATATCAACGTTTGCGGAATTAAGAGATTACAGAATCACTTTTGTGGATTTTGAATAAATTTCTGAATTGTTTTGAAAAAAAAAATAAAAAAATAAATGCTTTATTTTTTCTTTCCAAAATAATTTAATAACAAAGTTTGCAGAAGAGAAAAAATACAAACTACTAAAAATTATATTTTCATACTATAAAGAAAAAATAATTGTAAATAATTAATATTATTGTTAAGTTTAAATTATTATTATATATATTTATTTTTATTAGCGTGCTTATTGATAATGATAATTAAAATAATGAAAATATTTTATTTTTACTAATTTTATATATAAATGATTTTTATAGTATTTATATTTTATGTATATAAAGGTTAAATAGATAATAGATAAATAGTTCATAATCTATACAACTATAAATATTTTTTAATATTATATAGTGTTTTTATGATAGATTTAATAATAATATTTATATTATACTTTTATTAAAAATTATTGTTTTATTATATTTTTATTTTCTTATTTAAATCTAAGTTATGCATTATAAATTCTCAATTGCCTATATTAATTAAAATAAAAAACATATTTTTTATTTTTTGTGATTTAAATTTCCTCTAGGAATTTTAAGAATAAATTAAATTTATGAAAAAAGTTGAAAAAAAGTTTAATAATAAAGAATTTTATATATAATTAATTTTTTTTTAAAATTAAGTATGATATTTGTAAATATGATAAATTGAAATATAAAATTAAAAATTTATAAACTTTTAGATAACTATTATTAAATAATTAATTATAAAGCGATATAAAAATATTTGTATAAATAAGATTTGATAGAATAAATTTTATAAAAATAATTAGCCTAAAATTAAATAGGCTAAAAAATTGTTCAAAAATAGTTTTTAAACTAAATCATTTTTTATTTTATTTATTATTATTATTTTTTTTCGACTTTTCTTTCTAATTTTTATTTCCATTTTGAGGAATATTTTTAATTATTGGATTTTTATTCACCTAACTGAAAAACCTATCATTTATTTTACTATTTTTATTAAAACTATTATTCAATAAATTATTTTTGCTACTATTTTCAGAAGTTTGTTTTGAATTCATTTCGATTCTATTTCCTAAGTCAAATTTTTTAGATTTTGAACTAGCATTTGTAACAGAAGCTGAATCGCTATTATTATTACTAATAGATCTTTTTTTTTAATTTTATAGTTTGTCAAATTTAGTAGGCAAATAGGGTTTGCTTTGATTATTCATGTTGGTGTTTATAGCTATTACTTTTTTTAACTCTATATTTTATTACACTTTTGTCATTTATTTATCATCTTCATTTTTTTCTTCTATTTATTGTGTTTGTTTTTTTAATTATAACTATTAATTTTAAGTATCTTTTTAATTTTCATTTTAAATTTTAATTTCTGATTCCTGAATTTATTGTTAAACTTTTAAGGGTTTTTAATCATTTTATTATATTAGTATTTCTTAAGAATTTTATTTTAATTATTCACTATTCAATTCTTATTTTCTTGCCTAAAATAATTTTAGTTGTCTATTAATATATTCAAAACCTATATAGTCAGAAGAGGTGTAATCTATAGGTAAGTAATTTTTAATTTTTTTATAATTATTTGCAATTTTTTTGTCGAGTTTCGTCAAAGCTAGAATGGGCTTCTCAGTATTATTTCTGAATAAATTTCTTTAATTTAAATTATAAATTAATTAATATAACTTATTTAATAAAGTTAAAAGAATTTTAAAATTTAATATAATATTACATATTAATTTATTCTGGGTCCAAATTATTTTCCCCGTTATAATTTTTCTATTTTCCTTTTTTTATATAAAATTCCACCAACTAAGCTTTAGCCAATGCTATCAATGTTTCTTGAAAATTATAACTAGGAATATGAGGTTGAGGTGGCTTTGGAACATATATTTACAAGTGTAAGTGAGCAATTTTAATATTTTTTTCAAATTAACTATTTATATCCTCATTTCCTTTAAATCCCATTTCTATATGTTCCATAAATTATTTAAAATATTTGCAAGGAATAAATCCACTACCACTAGGGTCTAATCTCAACCATTCTTCTACAAATTATTAAACTTGGTAGGGTTTTAAAGTTGATTCTTCATCTTTGGTAATTTTGTCGAAACCCTCTAGGATAACTGCAACGAATAAGTTAAGAACGATCATCGAAAAAATGATTTAAAAAGTTATAAAATATAAATATCCAACGGAACTTCCACAGCCATTTAAACCTTTTATTAAATTAATTATATTTTTTATTTATTAATGTTTTATTTTAATTAAATTAAGTAAATAATTTATATATATATACTTATTTCATTTTTTACCATGTTCTTAATAATCTTCATATGAGCTTATATTAACGCAAGCATTGTTAGGGGCTTAGTCCTAAACTATGTCTCTCAAAACTAAATTCCAAGATTCTCCAGTGGAGCACTTAAAAAGGATGAAAAAACTTCTAAAAAATCCGCTAAAATTCGCTTTATCTGTGATTCCGTCGTCTGTTGGTTTTACGTATCCAAATAAATTCATGCCCAAAACACTATATAAAAATAGAACTAAAAATAAAAGAGCCCCAATATTTGCCAAAGCGGGCAAAGTAAGTATAAAAGTGGCAAACATCATTCTAAGACTTTTTGCTCTTTTAATGAGTTTTAGGACCCTGGCGATTCTGAAGGTCCTTATGATACTTGTGGCAGAGCCAATATTTTAAATTACTTATAAATATTCTAAAATTACGCCAATTAAAGTTAAAATTACGACCACGAAGTCAAATATGTTCCAAGAGTCAAAAAAATAATATGATTTGAAAGCTATGATTTTTATAACGCATTCTAGGGTAAAAATTACCAAAAAAACTATATTTATAGCACTTATTATATCGGCTAATTCATCGTTTTGTCTGTGGTATACTAGCATAAAGACTATGGTATTTATTATAATACACAACAATATGAACTAATAAAATTAATAAAATTAGTATACTTAGTTAAAATGTTTTATAAATTTAAAATATTAAATTTTATTTTTCAAAAAAAATAAAAAATTATAAATTTACTGGATCGAAGAACCTATTTGTAACTATTTTAAATAAAAATGTTCTAAACCATGAAGAGTTTTAAAGAGACTCTTTTGAGATTTATTTTTAAGGTTAAACTTCGATAATTCGGTTTCCTATTTCAATCCATTACTATTAAGAATCGTGTAATTGTGTCATACCTGCTAATTTATTTTTTTCTGTATTAAATGACTCCACAACTATACCTGCAAATAAATTCATTACAAAAAATCCTCCCACCAAAATAAATAATATATAAAAAATAGCCCATATTTGGTTAGAATCCCTTTGGGGATTTATATCTATTCCTTAAGCATCAACTCCATTCCACCTAATTTATTTTAGTTTATTATTATTTTTAAATTGTCCAAATAAATTTAAAAATATAAAATATTAAAAAATTTTCGAAATTTTATGAGAAAATTTATTTAGTTATAAAATTCATTTATTTTTTTACATCATAGAAACCCATCCCTCTGTAGTAGATAAAACAAATAAAGTTACCATACCATTTAATAAATTATCGAAATTAAAAGCTTAATTTACCCAGTCCCCACCATAATCAAA
The DNA here is from genome assembly GCA_001447515.1 of Pseudocohnilembus persalinus. Taxonomy (NCBI): domain Eukaryota; phylum Ciliophora; class Oligohymenophorea; order Philasterida; family Pseudocohnilembidae; genus Pseudocohnilembus; species Pseudocohnilembus persalinus. Next base: position 218,249 of record LDAU01000063.1, read on the forward strand.
ACAATCTTATTTAGTAATTATATCTTCTTATTTTACTTCATCAATGCTACAGTAATAAAAAGAACCTTATAAAATACGTTGTCAATAAATTTATATATAAACTTAAATTTAAATTCAATTTGAATTCTTATTTTTATATTTATTATTCATTTTTAACGTGTAAAATAAAAATTTGATTTTATTAACTAAATTTATGGTACCTTTAAAATAGTTTACTCCAAAAATTCCAAATAAAATATAAAAAATAAGGCAAACTAGTAATAAGTTAAACATTTGAGGAATTGATAATATTAGAGAATTTATAGCCAATTTCAATCCCTCATTCTTCGATATTAATCTTAAAGGTCTCAAAACTCTTAAAATTCTCAAAACTTTAACTTTTTCTAGGCCATTATCAGAGGCATAAAATACTCCAATTGTTGAAAAAATAACAATTAAAAAATCTTATTATATAAAATAAATAAATAATAAATATTATATTTAATTAGTAAAATTGTAAAATTTAAATTATAATTTTTCAATTATAGCTAAAAAAATTGTAATTACCGAGGCAGTTTGAAATACTTCTTAGATAGGAGTATTTTCCATTAAATAAAAATCCATAGGCGATAATTTTTATCAGCGATTCTAGCACGAATAAAAGGGTAATTACCATATCTGCATAATTTAAAATTTTTTTAAATGAGGATTTAGGATCTTTAAATGGGTCGTCTAAAACCAAAATAATACTAGAAAATAAAATAAGCCCTATTACCGCCCATTCAAACCAATTTTATCCACATATATAATACATCAGCTATCTGAATTAATTTTTTTGTCCCAAGCAAAATAAACTCTATAAAAAATTAAAATTAAATATTGTAATAAAATAATAGATTATTTTATAAAAAAATTTGCTTAAATAAATAAATTTTATAATTATTATAAGATATTTTTATTTGATTTAAAAAAAGTATTAACAAAATAAAACAATATTAAAAATTAAAATTAAGAATTTTTTTGTATTTTTTTTAATCTATTTAGTTCATATATAATTGGCACTAATCAAAAAAATTTATATATAAATATAAAAAATTAAAATAAATAAGTTTTTTTTTTACATTTCCAACCAAAGGATATCTGTCTCCTAGTTACTTTGGGTTTTAAAATGCAATATTTCCAGAACTACAGTTATTTTCCAACAATTCGCTTTTAGGGCTGCCTATCAACTGACTTCTAAATTCCTGATTTTAAAATAAAAACTGCTTTTATTCTCTATTTCTCATTTCAAATTATTCGCTTATAAACATACTTGAAGTTTTTTCGGCATATATATTATATTATAATTATTACTGTTATTGTTATTATTATAATTATTATTAATGTTATTATTATTATAATTATTATTATTAGTCTAATTATCCATATGAAAGTTAGTTAGAAAGGCCGGGAATCGAAGGGTATTCTGAGGTAAAATTAGTCTCGTTTTAGCTATAATTTTTACTTGCAGTTGTGAAGTTTACGGTGTCGGCTTTCTCTTTTCTTAGAGGATTTTATATAGATTTTTAGTTAATTTTTTTGTCCAGAATGTAAGCCATTTGTTATTGTCTCTATTTGAAATAATTTTTGCTTGTTTTTTAATTTTAATTTTAATTTTAATTGTAGGGTGAATTAACGTTTGAGTGACTTTAGCTTGGATAGTTGTCTTATGCGCTATTTTATCTTATTACTATAGATTTTGGACTGTATGAAGGAGAATTTACTAGTTATTTTTAGGGCAGATAGTTATTTAGATCTTGATTTTATTTTTTATTTATGGGCTTTTTTTATGTGAAAAATTAAAAAATTTAATAAGAAAAATAATACAAATAATTTTATATTTACCTAAGCATTACTATTATTTCTTGACTATATTGTTTAGCCAACTGTAGTTTATATCCCATTTTATTCATAATTTTCCTATATTTATTCTTCCTAATTTGGTTATATTATTTATGAAGAATTATAATTGCTGTAACATTTTTTTTCAATATGGCTATTAGATGGCGATCTTATTGAATTGACATGTATTATATTGCTGTTGTTAATATTATTATTACTATTTATTTTTTCGTCTTTGTTATTTTTAATCCTAAATAAATTTTTTAATTTGTTTTTAATTTTAGAAAAAGAATTAGAATTTTATTTATTAGCAAACTATAATCTTTTCGCCCTATTTTCTTAATTAATCTTTTCTTTTGTATCTTATTGAGCTTCTTCGAAATTATATATCAAAATTGCCAGGAAAAGTTGCAGCAGTATAAAATTACCGATAACCACTACAATAATGAAATAAATTGACGGAATCCAATTTCCAATACCTCTCATATGATCATAAAGCACAGCATTCCAATCTTCATTCGTCAACTAAATTTTTTAATTATTAAAATTTAAAAATTTAAAATTTATTCCAAAATATCTAATTTTAATAAAATAATGAATCATATACCAAAACAAAAGTAGCAACAATCCCATGCAAAAAAGTGTCATAATTAACTCTAGGAGACTTCCCCTGCTACAACACTTCGGCCACACTTCCATCTTCTTCAAACCTAATTTTATAAGCAAAAAATTCGATCCCCAATAGACTAGCAACAACCATAAAAAGCAGCACCAAAACGGAAAAATTACTAATTTACGCCAAAGTTTGTCCCATAGCCATCAAAAGCTGCCGCAAACTGACCCAGGAACGCGCCAACTTAAAAATCCGAAAAAGTCTTAGAGACCTGAAAGCTGAAATGGCCGCAAATCCGCCCCCTGAAACGTCGGTGGCCTCTGATTGCGAAAGGACTATTTCTATTAACGAAAGCATAACTATTGTACCGTCGAAAATGTTGAAAGAGTCTCTTAAATATCCTCTTTTTATTAAAGTTTATTAAGATATAAATATGTATATATATAATATATATATATATGTTTATGTATGTATATATATATATGTTTATGTATATATATATAGGTTTAGGTATTATTTTGGTAGATTTTTGGGGATTTAAATTTAGAGATTTAGTTTGAGTGTTTTATTTTAATGTTTAGAATTTAAAAAGATTATTTAATTATTTATATATATAAATTTTTAATTTTTTAAAATAAAATTTACTTAATTCCGAGTCCGAACATTTTTATTACCATTTCAACTACAAAACAATAAGTAAAAATTAAGTTAGCAGTTTCAAGTCTATTAGAATAACCTGAATTAGTAGGGTATTTGTCCAAAGCTAAGGTAATTGTGTTTGCTATAATCAAAAGCGTTGTCAAAAATAAAAAAAAGGGATCATCAATGAAAATAGCTACTTTTTTTCTAAATTTTTACAAACATGAATTTTTTTAATCAAAACTTTTTTAAGATTAAGTATTTTACTAGGAGGAATTTTCTTCTACTAAAAAATGATTGAATTAATTAATTAATTAATTTAAATAAATAAATAAAATATATTTTTACCATCTTTTTATGATTATTTGTAAACTTTAGAAGAAACTACATTTTCTATATTATCAGTAATCTCTTGTTCTTGTTCTTATTCCTGTTCTGCTGCTTTTTCTGGGTTATTTTCATTTTACTCATCTCCTTATTATTTTTATTAATTTTTTTCTTTAATTTATTATTTATTCAAATTTTCTTGCTAAAAAGTGCTACTTTATTAAAGTCTACTGCTGTTACTAAACTAACTAGCTTATAGTTTTTATACTAAATTTTTTTTTTATCTTTTTTATCTATTAGATGACTAAGGAGTAATTCCTGATTCTAAATGTTCTTCATTAATATTTTCTTGTATTGTAAATTAACCTTACATTTCGCTATCCATTTAGGTAAGGTGAACTATTTTTTATAACTATATTTCAGATTAGCAGCTTATTAGTAAATTAATACTTTAATTTTTCGTATCTACAGAGGGCGAACTGTTCTCTTTTTTTAACGGATTACTGTATTCGTCCATTTTTTATTTTTACTGTAATTTTTGACTTCTATGAGTTTTTGCACTAGAATCTAAAGAGTTTTTAAAATTTAAGTAATTTTGCAGATCTTTGTCAATTCTTCTTTTAATTTGTTTGCTTTCGTTTTCTTTTTATTGCTATTCTATAATATCGTCTTGTTATTAAACAGATAGACTTTCTTTTAAATCGGATTCTTTTTCATTTTTTATTTCTTTAATTTCCTCTTATTCCTTCTTATTATCTTATTTTTCTAGTGTTTTATCTTTATTGTTAACAAAGCTTTCATTTACTACTGCTAATATTAAATTTACCACCTATTTTGAAAATAAAATAAAATTGTATTTAATAATTCAGGTTAAATTGGCAAATAATAACATATTGAAAGTTGAATTTTTACGAAAAATGATCCGACAAGACACAAAAATATGAAATACAAGTACACAATTATAGGAGTATAAGTATTAGTTAATAAAAAAACAATATTTGTCCACCCTTCTGTAGTTAAGGATTGAAAAATAGAAAATAAGGCTTAAAATAAATTATCAAATTTAGTATATCCATAGTTGAATTCTTCATATTATAATTCATCTTGATTAAAAGTAAGTCCATAATCATATGGGCTTCCACACCAACGGCTAAAAGATTTAATGTTAAATTATCAGTAAAAATTTTATAAATTTTTTGTTATTAATTTACTCTTTTGGACAGGAATCTTAATCATTTATATTACATAACCGGAGATATGAATTATCAACTTCCCATTTTCCATCTACAGGAAATTCTGTCATTCTACATCTATTTTCGAAAACCCCAGAAAATAATTATAATGATAAAATAGCAAAAAGTACCATAACAAAAAAAAGAAATATAACAACATTTCCTAAAGCTGGTAAAGAGTCTATTAATGTAGTAACCAAAACTTTCATTCCTATAATAAAATAAACTAATTAAACATATATACTTAATTTATAATTATTTACTTGATATACTAAAAATATATTTAAAATATTATATTTTTAATAAAAAAATTGGCTTCTCTTTTTTTTTTATTTTTACCTTTTACACTATTTATACTCCTTAAAGGTCTTAATATCCTTAAAGTCCTTACTGCACTCAAGTTTACAGTGTCAGGAAAAAAGGATATAATACTATTAATAAATTATTTTTTATTAAAATAAGATATTTTATACAAAATACAAATATTATATTTATTATGAAAAAGAAATATAATTTTTTTAAAAAAATATATCTTTGTTTATAAGGTAAAAAAATTATTTTTACCTTGAGCAAACAACTACGAAATCCAGCATGTTCCATCCATCTTTTAAATAGGTACCTTGCCCAAAAAAAAAACCCATACCAATGGATTTTATAATAAATTCTAGTAAAAATATAATGGAAAAAATAATTTCTGAAACGTCTATCATTTCATTTCGCCAATTTTTTTCTTAAAATTCAGGGTCTAATCTAAATTTATAATCCTAAAACATTAAAATCACTGTATTCAACAAAATACAAATAGTAATAAAACGGTCAAACCACCTATTTTTTATTAATAATTAATAAATTATATAATGTATACAATATATTTAATAGTACTTATTACTTTTAAATATATTATTATTTAAATGGATATATAAAATTTTTAGATAATTATTTTTTTATTTTTTATTAATTAATTATATAATATCGTAATTTCTTTTAAAGATTTTCATTTACATAGAGAATTTAATTTATTATATATATATATTATTTACTTCCATTCTTAAAGCCAAACAACAGCCTTTCTAAATTTATTTTGAGGTGATAAAATGAAATAAGACCGTTATGCAAACTTAAAAATATAAATATGATATGTTTTTTAAGATTAGAATTTTGTTATTTATATTATAATCATTTATGTATATTTGTTTTTTTGGTGTTCAATAATTATATATATATAAATAATTAAATATACAATAATTAAAAATAAAAATAAAAAAAATATAAAAAATTAGTAATAGTACCCTTAGTTGTTTTCCATGCACAAAGAAGTTTTTTGCTAATTTAACTTTTTTTTCTTTTTCTTATTTATCTTTTTTAGTCTACTAAAGTATTGCTCTTTGTAGCTAACATAAAATATTTTTTAATTTATATATTTATAAGAATTTTATTTATTTTTAATTTTTTTTTAAATACTTTTTATTATGTTATATCACATTTTTCATATTGATTAGAAATTTATTAAAAAATAGCATTTTTAGTTAATTATATATATATTACCTTAGCCAAATTTAAATCTATTTAACTTCTTCTAGCTAATGACATCCTTTTTACTTCAGGTCTTTATAATTTTTCCTTTTCAATTTATTATTATTATTGCTATAAATCGTTTGGAACTTTATCTCTTTCTTCTTCTGAATCGTGATTATTATCTTCTTCTTACTTTTTTTTTTAATCAATCATTTTATAAGTTTGATTTTTTTTAAAAGTTTTCAACTAATAATTTTTAAGAGTAATTTTGGGTTTTTTATTATTTCTTTTTTATTTAAGATTGAAATGTTTAAAAGTAAACTTAAATTTTTTTTAACAAAAATTTAATTTATATTTTTTTAGAATTAGAATTTTTTTTTTGTTGTAAATTTGTTTGTTTTTTATTTGGTTAATATTTTTAATTTTTTTTTATTTAGAAATGATAAATAAAATAAATATTGAATTATAATGATTTTTTATATTTAATAGATAATTTTTTATTCTAAAATTTATAATTAGTTTTCTTTTCTTTGTAGGTTTCTTTTTATTTTTTTATTCTATTAATATAAATTTAAATTGATTATTATATATCATAAATAATTAAAAATAGGAGTAATTATTAAATAAGTATAATTATTGTATATGTTTTGTTTTAATATCTAAAATTATTTTATAATATATAATTTAACATTTTTAATCAAGTTCAGTATAAATATATTAATATTTAATAAAAATTATAATTTATATCATTAAATTAAAATTAGTTATAAAATTATTAGCCAAATTAAAATAATTACTACTCTATTTTATCCAATTTATTAAAAATTATAAATAATTTAAATATAAACTCAAAAAATTATTTTATTTTTCAAAAATATAACTAAGTTTAATTATTACTGTTATTTAAACTTGTTTAATTAAACTAATAAAATCTAGAATTAGAAAATGAGTTATTTTCTTTATAAAAAGTCGAAGCTTTCAATCTCAATTACAATAAGTTAATGGCTTTAGATTTTAAATTTATAGTTTAAAAAATTTATTCAGCGATTTCTGGGTTAATATAAATTAAATTAATAAGTTATTGCACACTAAAAAGCCTAAAAATATCATAAGGAACCAAATGCATATTGTTTATGCTTTCATGTAATTTTTCCTTTTTTTATTCATTTGTGAGCTACTTTAAAATAAATTGTTTCAAAGTATCATAAATAACTAACCTATTATTTGACTCTCCCTTATTATTAGTTCTTTATTAAAAATAAAATTATAATTAATTATTCTATATGTATAAATAAAAATTTATTTTATACCATAATGCTTTTTTTTTTATATATATATTGGTATATAAAATAGAAAAAAAAAGAAACAAAAGTTAAAAAAAATTTACTTTTATTTAATTTAATCATAAATATCTTTTTAAGGTATCTTCAGGATTTTCTTTTTATACTGGTCAAAACATTCTTCTACCAAATTTTTGAATTCTTGAAATTAAGTTCCTTTTTTTCTCACTGCATTTACAGTTTTTTAATTGATAGCTTTTATTTTTTTAATTTAATCATTTAATTTTTTTAATTTTAATTGTTATTCCGGGTCCAGTACTTAAAAATCTGTGTCCACTTTTTACTACAAATTGTACATCGATTAATTTCTGCCCATATAGTTATAATTATTTTTATTTTTATTTGTGCCTAAATTATTATTTACAAGTCTACTTTTTCCTTCAGATATTTTCGCAGTAGTGGTTTAAGGTTGTGTTATAAAATTATTGGATTCTTATTGAATTTATGTATTGCTTAAATCTCCAATTATAGAATCTTATTAGGAATCATGTGTATATAGTTAATTTTAAATACTGTTTTTTGATATTTTTATTTTTGGTAGATTTTGAGAATGGTATCTACTATTTTATTTTTAATTTAATTATTAACTTTTTTAGGAATTTAATCCTATATTTTTATAGTATTAAAGTTCGCTATCCACTTTCATCGTATCGTCTTTCTATTCATTTATTAAGCTTTAGTTATTATTCTGCTTTATTTTAAGATATAACTAGTATCTTTTAATTAATTTTTAATTATGTTCTAGCTAGGCTTTTAAAACCATTGCCTCTTAATTTATAAGTCTTATAGTATTTTATTTAGCAATAATTTCTTTTTTATAACTTCTCACTGAAAATTGCGATTCTTATATTTAATTCGCTAAACTTTAAAAATCATCAACTAATTTTTTAGAATAATTTTCTAAAATCCTAAGTTTTTCTTTATCTTATTTCACAAATTCTGAATTATTAACAACTTCATCCATCATATCATATTTTTTTTACAAGTCTATAACTTTTTTTTCAAGTCTAATTAATTAACTTTTCTATGAAAAAGTTCTTGAATCAGCCTCACTTATACATTTCTCCCTTGAAAAATCAAGTCTGGTATCAAAATTATCTAAATATAATCCTATTGACTTATTAATATTTCTTGTTTTTTTAAGCTCTGCATTTTCAATAATTTCCTAAAATTAAATTATATAAATTAAAATAAAAATGTTTTATAAAAATTGCAGACTTTATAATTGAAGAAAAAAAAGATAATATAAAATTTTATATGATATAGATAGATAATAATTACTTATTGTTATATATTTTAACTTCTTAATTTTTAAAATTTTTATAGGGGCGAATCTAAGTTAAACATTAAGTTTATTATATTAATACAATTTTTATATAAGTATTTTTTTTTTAATTATATTATTATAATTATGTTGATCAATTTTATTAAATCTCAGGAAAATAATTGCAATTGCAAATTATTGGTAATTTTCAATTTAAGTTATCTATTATTTAAATTTCTTAATAATAGTAGCATAAAATTGAAAAACTAAAAAATTAAAATAAAATTTAATGATTAAATTAATAAATTAAATTAAGGTAATCAATAATGAAATATTAGAATATATTTTAAGGTAAATTTTTGAAACAAATAACTAATAATAACATTAACTAATCTAATCTTTTTACATACAGTTTTTCAAATAAATAAATTTTTTTATAAAATATAAAATACAAAAATATTAAATGTTTTAACCATTTATTAATTAGCTTCTTTAAGCCTTAATAAATTTTTTAGAATTTTTTTACATTGGTATACGGTTACATATAAAATAATTTATTCATTAACGAAATTAAAAAGAATAAGCTTATTCATATATCATCACTATATTTAAATTTTAACACACTTAATATCATTTTTTTCCTTTCCAATATTAACTTCGAAATTTTATTTTATTAATAAATAAATGAAATAAAAATCTTAAAATTAATACTTAAAAAAAATTTTTAATAAAATTAAAATAAAAATATTTAAAAAATTGTTAAAAATAAAATAGAAACATAATTGAACAAATAATAAATGGAAGCCCCTTAATTAAAATCAAATACAAATAAAGTTTAATTAGCAAATAAAACTGAAGGTGTTTAAGCTACTCACAGTTATTCCTAAGATGAGTTAGATGCATTTTGTGAACATGTTAATTTCTATTTAGAAGTAAAATTTTAGTTTAAATATTTATTTTTATTTTAAATTATAAATTATAAATTATTATAAAAATTAATATATGAATAATTATATTTAAGGATGACGAACATTGTAAAGACTATGTTCCTATTACAGACCACTCTAAATTATTTGAATTGGTAGGCGATGGTATTTTATTATGGTAAAAAAAATAAGTATTTAATAGAATTAATAATAAAAATTTTTTAATTTATAATAAATTTTAACTAAATTTTAAAATATTTAATTTATTAAAAGTAAGTTAATCAACAAAGCTTAGCCTGGTCTTATTGATACAAGAGCTATTAATTTGAAAAAACCTTTGAATATTTTCAAGCAATAAGTAACAAAAAAGCAAATTAATATTATATTTAAATTAAAACTAATGTATAGTAATTTATCGAATAATTAATTAATTAATTAAATAATAAATGTTTTAGGAAAATTTAAATTTGGCAATTACTTCAGCTAAATCTTTGGGTTGTAAATTAGTAAATATAACTCCTTAATTGATAATTGATTAAAGAGAGCATATTATTTTAGGGTTAACATGGTAAGTTATTAAGGTAAATTGATAAAAAAAATTAGAATATTTAAAAAATAAAAATATTTACTTAATTTATAAATTTTATTGATATGATAAGGCATAAATGATAGATCAAATTGATTTGAAAAACCATCCCTTTTTAGTAAGACTTAAATAAGAAGATGAAGAACTTGAAGATTTATTAAAATTGAAAAAAGATGTTTTATTAATGAGGTATTTATAGAATAAATATTATAAAAATTTTATTAAAACATTTAACTGGTTAAAATAAATATTAACAAATATATGAATTAAAAATATTTTTTTTATAAAAGATGGTTAAATTATCATTTAAAAAACGCTGGTTCTGACAGATAAGTTAAAAATTTTGACAGTGATCTTTAAGATGGGAAAGTTTATACAACAGTTTTAAATTAATTAGATTCTTCTAAGTGTGATTTATCTGCTATGGATGCGGATGAATAAACTAGAAATTAAAAAGTAATTAATGATGCTTGCAAATTAGGTGTACCTAAATGCATTAAATCAACTGGTAATTTCAAATAAAATATAAAAATAAAAATATTAATATAAATATAAATATAAATAAAAATAAAAATATAAATTTAAATATAAAGTTTTGGGTAATATAGATTAATGTTGAATTTTAATAATTATTTTTTATTCAAGATATTTCTAAAAAAAACGCTAAATTGAATTAATTATTTTTGGCCCATATATTTAATCAATGTCCCGGATTAGCTGCTGAAGAATAAGAAATTAAAGAAGCTGCTACTTTAATAGATGATGATAATGAAGACTAATCTAGAGAGGAAAGAGGTAAATATTTATAAATAATTAACTAATTTTATAAATATAATGAAAAATTTATATTATAATAAATATAATTTTAATACAAAGTTTTTTTCATATTATAATTTATAAATTAAAATGTTTAGTTTTTACTTAATGGATAAATTCTTTGGGAATTGAAGACGTTTTCATTTAATCACTTATTCCTGATTTGAAAGATGGAATTATTTTGAATAAAGTTATGGAACATATGGTTCCTGGAACAGTAAATGTTGGAAAATTATCAAAAAGTAACAAAAGAATTTTCTAAATTTAGAATGCTAATTTAGCAGGTAAAATATAAAATAATTTTTTATTATAATTTAATTTAAATTAAACTTTATTAATAAATAACTAAATAAAATATTAACAATCAAACAGTTGAAAATGCTAAAAAATTGGGAGCCTCAATTGTTGGAATTGGAGGAACTGATATAGTTGATGGTAATAAAAAATTAGTCTTAGCAATTGTATGGCAACTAATGAAAAAAGACATATTAGATGTAAAATATAAATATAAAAAAATAATAATATGTATATAAAAACTTATAAAATTAAAAACTCTTATAAAATAAGTAAACATTTATATTTTAGAAATTAGGTAAATTGGATGAAAAATAATTATTAGAGTGGTGCAACAATAAAGTAGGAGAAGAAATTTCTGTAAAAACCTTAAAAGATAAATCTTTAGCAAATTCTTAATATTTCTTAAAATTATCTGACGCTATTTCTCCTCAAATTGTAGATTGGGATTATGTATAAAAAGGGGATTCAGAATAAGATGTAATGAATAATGCTAAATATGCCATATCTGTAGCAAGAAAAATGGGAGCCACTGTTTGTTTGGTTTGGGAACATATAAGAGATGTAAATAAAACTTATTATATTAGTTTTTATTATTTGATATTTAAATTTATATTTAGCATGTCAATTAAAAATTAAAAAAATATAAGCTTATAAAATTTGAAGTTAATAGATTAATATTATCTTTATTTATCATTAATGTGATTTTTTTTTATCTTTTAATAGGTCAGCCCTAAATTTTTACTTACTTTTTTGGCTAGCATAAAATCTGTAGCTAAATGATGAATCTAAGTTATTAATAATAGTAAAATATTCTGAAAAGCAAATAATAAAACATATTTATATGTATCATTATTATTAAATTTTTAATTTTAATTTATGTAAATTTTATATATATTGTCATAAATTATAATGCTTTATTATTTCTAAAAAATATAAAATATATGGGGAATAAATTATTCAATTTATAATATGAAGTTTGATTACGAATAAATTGGCTAAAAATTTATATAATCTACTCAAAAAACAAAATTTTTTTATTATTATCAATAAAATACCCAAAAAATAGTGATTTATTATGCATTAAATTTTCAAATTGATTAATAAAGTATTTATATTCACCGATAATAAATTTTTATTAACTAGATAATTTAATAAAAAATACGATACAACAATAGAAAAAAATACATAAAAAATAAAAATAAAGTATAATTAAAAAAATAAATAAAAAAACAACATATTTAATTTAATTAATTCTAATAAAAATGCTACACGGAATAAGTTCTATTCTAAATATTTTATTCTTAAATGACCAAGAATCACCTTTGAAAAATAAAAAAACTGGAAACTTGACTTAAAAAAATATTTAATAACAATAGTAATAGTTTGGGTAAGAAGAAGTTTGGGTTAAAGCTTTAATTGGAGATATTGGGGGAACTAATTGCAGATTGGCTTTAATTTAATTTACGAAAACTTCTAATTCTTTTTAAACTATTAAAAGAGAAAATTATAAGAATGCTAATTATAATTCCTTTGAATAGTGTCTTGAAGTTTTCTTGAGTGATATTTCTTAGGAAAATTATCCAACTATGGCTAAATTAGGTAAAATAATATAATTTTTAATAATTTTTAAAAATATAAAATATATATTTTATGTTTTTATTGAAAAATAATTTATGGATTTAGAATTAGGATATATTTTATAGTTGAATACATCGGAATCAAGTAGACTATTTTTTTCAAAAATATGTTTATATTGAGATATATAAAACCATAATATTTATGACCATCTTAGAATAAAATTAAAATAAAAAAATAACTATAAATTTTAAAATTAAGTTTACTTCTAAATTAACAAGATATTTTATTAATCAGATAAAAATAATACTAAAAAATTTTTCTAAAATTATTTTCATAAAAAAAGAAACTTGTACCGATATTAAAAAAATATAAAAATTTTAATAAATATCAAAATATCTAAATATCTAAAATATATATATAAAAAAACTCAATTAATAACATAATAATTATAATAATATACAACAAATTAATTTACAATATATATATATAAATTTAATAGGCATAGCAGGTGCAGTTTTCAATAACAGAGTGAACATTTCCAACATCCCCCACTGGCCCGAAGTAATCGGCAACGATCTTTCTATAAAATTTAAAATAAACTCATTTAAATTATACAATGATTTTGAAATTGCTTCCTACGGAGTCGTTAAACTAGACGAAGATGCCGATTTAATATAAGTTAACGGCGTAAAAAGAGACATAACTAAGCCAATGGCAGTTATGGGGGCCGGAACTGGCCTCGGAATTGCCTTTGTGGGCACGGAAAATTAGGAAACTAAAGATGGATTTTATAAAACTTCTTATAATGTTTATCCGGGAGAGGGAGGACATGCTTCTTTTCCGTAGGTTACAGAATAATAATAAAGATATTATAATTTCTTGAAGTAAAACGATATATATGTTTTTATATATATAAATATTTATATTTACAAATTGAAAAAATAAAAAATAAGTATTTTTTAATTGATTTGGAATATATTTTAGATAATTGATGATATTCTTTTTTTCATGTTAAAATTTTCATAAATTTGAATATATATTTATAATATATTATTTAAAAAAATTATTAAAATATTTAATTATTAGAACTAAGTATCCTTAAAAAGGAAATTAAATTGGGCTAGAGTATGGTTTAGTTGGCCCTGCTATTCCTTATATGTATGAGTTTATTAAAAATGAGTAATTTATTTTATTTACATTAATGAAAATATTTTAATACAATGCTAAGTTGTTATAATTTTCGTATTTATTTTATTTTAAAAAATTAGATATCCTGAGTTGGCTTAATAAAACAATATAGAAAAACAGGTACCTATTGAAAGATTTGAAAATTTTAAAGATTTTCCTAGATTTGAAGTATTTTAATATGGAAGTTAAAGAAAATGTGTATTATCTTAGAAAGTTGTAGATTTTTTTATTGAATTATATGAACAAACAATCGGAGATATAATTTTAAGAACTTTATGTTATGGAGGTCTTTATTTATGTGGAAATATAACTATTTCAATTGCTTAATATATATTGGAAAATAAACAAAATTTCTTGGTAAATATCTTACTATTAAGCAATAATTAAATAATTACTTTACTTTTATATTTAAATAACAATATAAAATAATTATATTAAAAATTTATAATTTAGAAAGATTATATCGAACATAGAGGATACTTAAAGAGTGTTTTCGATAAAATTCCAATTTATATTGTAAGAAAAGAAGATATAGGACTTGACGGAGCATTTGTAATTATTTAAATAAATATTATCATAAAAAATTTTTTAATTTATTGTTTATTTCTTATTATTTCTAGGCTGTAGCTTAATAAGATTTTAGAAGCTAATGAGAAAATTGAATTTACTTAGCTATATTAAATAAATTTATTATATTAGACACTGATAAAAATATATAAAAAAAATTATATTTGTTATAAGATAATACTTAATTAAGGAATTTTCACATTTCTTATTTAATATTAAAATTTTTAGTTTGAAAATTTTCTATCTATTAGTATTATTAATATTATGAAATATAGTTTTATTCATATACTACTAATTATTTGAATTAAGTAGAATTTAAATTAATTATGAATATTAAATTAATACTATAATTTAAAATGAAAATACAAAAAGAAAAAAATTAATAGTAAATTAAAAAAATAAAAATAAGAAAAAAATAAATGAATTTGAATAAATTATTATACTTTTTTAACCCAAATGAGCTATTAGTCGATTTCACTTTTGTAGAAAATTATTCTAACTTTAAAAAATTTTTACCATAAAATTTTGAACTTGACTCAGATAAAAACTAAAATGAATATAAAAATTTATGCAATAATTAATTAAATAATATAGTTTGCTTAATAGATTTGATGGAAACACAATAAATTAATTCTTATAATCAGGAATAAAAAACCGAAATTTTAATTCTTTTATTTTATAATTTCATTTGTACATTTAAAAGTAGAAATGAACTACAAGATTAGGAATAGATATTTTTGGTCGAAAATATAGTGTATTTTTTCAATAATTATGGTCTAGAAATAGTTATTTAAGGGTTTAAAAAATCTTATTCTTATTTAGAAATTTTAAAATAAAATTAAGAAAATAATTAATTATTAAATATGTCATTATTAATGCAGATATAATTTAGTTTAAACATAATTTACACCACAGTAGTTGTGATAAAAAATTTAGAATATTTTTATCCTAATACTGAAAAATAAATAATATAAAATAATATCGAAAAAATGAAATTAATAATATTATAATAATAATTATAGAAATTTTTATTAGAAAGCCTTTAGACAACTCAACATGCTCCTAAAAAATTAATTTTTTTGCTTAATTAGGTTTTAACTTTAAATTTGAATATAAAAAATGGAGATTTTTCGAACTTAAACAAATAAGCTTGTGATCAATTTTATAAATATATAATGATAGATAATAAATTGGAATTAATTAAAATTTTGGAAATTTTAAAAAGTTCATGCACTGAAATATAAATTGGTATTTAATTATTTTTATTGATCATAATTATCTATTTATTTTATTTATAAAAAAAAATAAATCATGTAATTTTAAAGTTATTGATATTTAAATTTTATATAATTTTTATTTTTAATTATATATTAAAATATAAATTTTAACTCATAAATAATAGGCTCACATATAAGTAGAGAATGTTTTTCATCCTTACATCATTACTACATTCAAATATAAAATAGAATTTTATAATAAAATTAAAATAATCTGAATTAAAATTAGCTTAAATAAGAAATTGAGTAAATAATTGAAAATAATTTTCAAAATTCTTGCTAAAACATTAACATTCAAAAGACAATTTTATAATTTATTGAGTATATAAATAGTTCAAGTGAAACTAAATTGTCAGAATTTGATTGCTTAGTTAAAATTTATGATTTAACTAAAATTAGTTATTAAAGTTCAATAGGAGAATTCCTGATAATTTTACTTAAAATTGTAAGAAATAATTAATTTTTATAATACTCTTATACTATTCAAAGTTTAATTGAGTCAAATGGAATTAAACTAATTTTAAAATGCTTAACATAAAATTATGAATAAATAGAAAAAAGTACCTAATATTAGATGCATAAAATTATCTAATAAAACAATTTATTTTAATACAATTAGCTAAATTAATTAGAAAAAAATGTAAATAATAAAGATTCTAATATTATGGAATTTAATAATTTCGACACTTTTATTTAGGATTCTGTCTATCAATTTTTAAAAATTTTATATTTAAGTTGTAAAGATTTTACTGAAAATACAAAGACCTCTTTATTAGAATAAAATGCATTTGTATTGATAAAAAAAATATATAATTCAAAATGTTTAAAATAAGATAAAAAGCTTAGGTATTATTGCTATAAACTATAAAAAATATAATTCCCACTTTTCGTTAAAGATCAAAAAAAATAAAAAAACAATATGAAAATAATTTCTGCGTAGTATTGTGTTGATTCATCTCAGTAAATGAAAGAGAAAATATAAAAAATATAGTAAAACTAAAAAGAAATGAGCAAAAATACTTTTAAATTTGAATAAATTTAGAGCAACCTTGATTAATTATATATATTAAATAAATAGGAAAATCCTAGAAATCCTTAAATTAAGCTAACCAATGATGAAATTAAAAAATTTTAAAATGAATATAATTAGTAATTCATATAAAGTAATTAAAGTAGTATAAATTCTAGTAAAAAAGAATCATTAAATAATTCATTTAATAATATCGATTAAAAAGAAAAAAATATTTAAAAAAGCAATAGCATAATTAGCTTGAACACTTCATTTTTATCAATCAATAATAATAACGTATAATAAGATGAAAATAAAAACAGTGAAAATTAATTCAGTTCAGTTTTTAGTAATTTTAGTTCTTATAGTAATTATTAAGATAGTAGTTCATTTATTAAAGATATAGATATAAATTAAAAATCAAATTATGGTAATATAAATTAATAAAATAAAATTTATCTAAAGAAAAATTAAAAATAGTCTTTTATTTAATAAATTGCAGATAAATTATATGAAAAATATAAAGGATTAGTTTAAAATTAAAATTCTAGTTAATTATTAAATTAGGAATAAATAGTAAAATAAAATAAAGTAAATTTATATGCTAATTTACAAAAAAAAGCCGAAATCGAATTTAATGCTAATAAATTAGATTTTCAATAAAATTACTAAAAATTTTTGGTAGATGAAGTTTATGATTTATATGATGTTTGAAAATATTATAAATATATATGTATAAAATAAGTAATTATAATAAATTGTAATATAAAGATGTTATTTTTCTTTCGATCATATATTAATAAACTTAATTAATTTTTAAGCCAGCTTTATTAATAACAATAGCTATTAAATAACTATATAATCTAAATGTTATAAATTTCAACTATTTTCGTAATAATTTTATTGTTGTTTTTTATCATAATGAATTTATCAAACAATATTTTTTAACAATAATATTTTTATTAAATAGCAAAAAAATTTCTTTAGTTTATTAATAATTATAGAAAAACAAATACAGTTTAATAAATAAAAAAGAAAAACAAAAAAAAAGATTAAAAAACATAAAAACTAGTTAGAAAATGGATCTCAATATAATATTTTTTCCATCTCCAAAACCAAGTTATACCTAAGAATAAATGGGGGTATTATATTAATAAAAAAAAATTATAATTGTTTATACAACAATTATAAATAATAATCTTAATTGGCATTTAAATGAAAAATTAAAAATAGAGTTTTAATTTATTAATTATATTTTTATCTTTTAACATAATTTTTAAAAAATTATAGAAAAAGTTAATATGGATACCAAAAAAAGTTTAAGTAAAGGGCTCATTGGAAAAGTAAGAGAAAATTTAAACGAAGGCAGTTAAATCTAAAGATGTTACGTAAAGTCAAAAAAATTTATAAAAAAGTTAATTCACTCAATTATTTTTCAATACTAACGATGAAAATAGTAGTAGCACAACAAATACATCTCATTTATAAAACAATTAAAATAATTAAAATGGTAATGGCGCTTTTAATAATGGAAATTATCAGTAATTTAGTGCGCAAAGTAGAATTTTGTAAAGTTAGTCATAATAGTTTACTTAAAATAAGTCGTATTTTATGAGCAAAAATGATATTAATTGTACCCAAAATTAATAATAAAAATAACTTAATTAATCTTAATTTTAGGATATGGAGTTCAATACCCCTGAAAAAATAGCTTAAAGAAATGTTTCTTAGTCTTAAAATTTCAAAAATTTTTAAAATATAAATAATATAATTGGAAATAATTTTAATGTAAATAATAAAAATAAAAGTAATAATAATACTTATAGAGGATTACCTTAGACATAAAGTCAACCAAATTCTATAGGAAAAAATTAAATTTTTAGCAGTCTTGATAGTGCTAGGTTTTTAAAAGTGTTAGGCAATAAATTATAATTTTAAGCTGTGCCATAAGTTGATGTAAAGGATTAACAAAACTAAAGTTCGACTTCATTTTTGGAAAAAAGTGAAAATTTTTAAGATGACTTATAAAGTCAAAAAGAACATTAATAAGGATATAAACTGAAAAATTATTTTTAAAAAAATTAATAATAAAAATAAAAGTAAATGAAAAACAATTTAAAAGAGCTAAATTTTTTTAAAAATAACGAAAGTAGTAACCCAATTATAGATGCCAAATAAAATTATGAAAGTAAGCGACAAATGAACTAAAGTAATTCTAATATTAACAAAGCATTGTCGATAAATACGAGATATGCTAACCTATAATAAAACAATAGAAACTCAACTTTTTAATAGATAAATTAAAAAAATTTTTTGCATAAAACCTCTAATTTATAATAATAAAACCCTTTGATTAACAAAAATAAAATAACCTAAAAAGAAAATACCAGTAACATATTAATACCTACCATGTCTTAATCTAGACAAAATAAAACAAAGACATAAAAATAACATTAAAGCTAGAATATTTTGAAAAAATAGCCATTAAATTTCCATTTAAACAGCAAAAATAATTATAATTAATAATAATAAAAAAACGGTAAAAGCAGTAATTTAAGTTTTAATAAGGAAGGTTTTGAACGTATTAATAAATTGCATTATAACGATGGGTGCATGATGAATAGCAGAAATTCTTAGCGATAAATATCAAATAGAAATAAAAATATTAATAATTGGTCTTAACATTCTATTTAAGAAAAATCTATAAATCCAGTTGATTTCGACGAATTTTAATTATAAAACAATAAAATTTCGCTTGTAGCATCTCCAGTTTCTGTTAGCAAATATAAAACTATTAGTTTCAGAAAAAATTGTTTTTAGAGTTAAGAATTAAATTTAAAAGATATCTAGGTAATTACATAAAAAATAAAATAAGTGTTTAATATATAATTTTAATTTTAATTTTTTACTAATTTAATAAATTATTTTTTAAAAGCTATAATAAAATATGAGCAAGTTTAATAGTAATAATAATAGAAATAGCTTAAACGGGGTATAATAAATGGATTTTTCAGGTTTTTCACAGCCTCCTAGCGATGAAAAATTGCCCTATGATATTTACTAAAAAGAAGAGAATTAGGATATCGGCAAATAAGTTAAAACAGAATAAATATAGGCTTATAATTTAATGAATACAGCTAGAATGAGTTATAATTTTAAAAAACCTTCTTTAATGGACAGCATAAACAAAATTACTAGTAATTATATATCTCCTAGAAATAAATATTTTAAAACGAATAATTAAACCAAAATTCCTAATAAGAAAAACGCTAAGACTATGGAAAATGAGCTTTAGCTTTCCAAATATTCTAAAGAAAAGTAAAAATTATTAAAACTATATAATATAATATATAACTTAATATAGATTATACTATATTTAATTTTTCACACAATATTTAGTTTTTTCTTTAAAATATTTTTATTTAAAAATTAAAGTTTATAAGAAAATTTGGAAGAAGAAGGAGAAAGCTTTAATGTAGATGAATATGATTTTAATTATAAAACTTAGAAAAAATAAAATTTTATTATAGAAAAATATATTCCGTGTATGCTTATTAAGGCTGATACACCTTCCCCCTATTTTTTGATTTATTTCCATGGTAATGGAGAGGATATAAATTAAAGTATAGATTTATTAGATCATATAAGAATAAATTTAAATGTAAATATTTTAGCAATGGAATACCCAGGTAAATTAATTATAAAAAAAGAGATAAATAAAGATAATATATAATAAAAAATTAAAATTATATAAAACTATAATTTATGTAATATTTTTCATTAAAAATAGGGTATGGGGTTTATAAAGGTAGTCCCAATGATAAAATAATATAGGAAGATGCTGAAATTGTTTACTAATATTTAAGAAATGATTTTAATTTAAGTCCAAAATAAATTATATTACTAGGAAGATCGATTGGATCTGGTGTGGCCACATACTTGGCTTCAAAATAATAAATTGGGGCTTTAATTTTAGTAAGTGCTTTTACTTCAATAAGAGGAGTAACAGAAAACTTAGTTGGCACTTTTGCCTCTTATTTAGTTAAAGAAAGGTTTGTAAACAAGGAAAATATTAAAAATGTCGAGGCTCCTGTTTTATTGATACACGGAAAAAAAGATAAATTAGTTCCTTATTAACACTCTGAAATTCTGAAAGGTAATATATAATAAATTAAACTATAAAAAAACATAAGTCTTTAATACCTACATAAGATTCTTAGTATATTAATTATTTAAAAATTTATGTATATTAAATAAACTAGTTTGTATAAATTTTTATATATTAAAAATATATAGAAAACTGTAAAAATAAAAATTCATAAATTTTATTGCCTGATTAAATGACACATACTGAGTTTGATTTTACTGACGACCTAGTTATCCCAATTTACAATTTTTTATATGAAAATGGAATAGATTTAGATTTAGAAGATTATTTGAACAATATAACTTCTCCAAGATTTCCGGAAACTATGTATTATAATCCCTAATTATAACTACAAACAGTTCAGTTGTGAATACTTATTTTTTTTTAAAAAATTTAAAGATTAGTAATTAATAAATAATAATTAAATATTTCAAGATTTAAGCAAATAATTTTTATTATTATATAGTATTATATTATATGTGTAAATTATATAGAGATCCACATTTTCTATTATATTTTAATGAATTTAAACAGTGAAATTCTTATTATATATATTAAAAAAATATAACTTTTACATTAATAAAATATACTAATATTTAATATAAACTTTTTTAATAATAAATGGTTATTTTTAAATTCCTTTTTTTATAATTAAATAGTAAAATTTATTCAAAATACTATGATAGTATGTATTACATTGATACGTGTTTTTTTTTAGTTAAATTCAATTTCTTTTTTTTGTTGTTTTTAAATTAAACTATATATATCTTATTAATTTTTGTTATTGATCAAAGAGTCATTGAAAAAAATAAGGTTATTTTGTTTTTATTAATTTATTAATTATTTGATTAATTTTCTAATTGATATAAATTTTATTTATAATTGAATATTAAATAACTAAAAAATAAAAAAAAAATCTATTATAAAATAAATATCATTTTTCTTATAAATTAAGAAGATAGAACAAATAATAAAAAATAATATTTCATTTCATAATATAAGGAAAATTATATATTTATAAAAGATAATTTAAATAAAAATGAGCGCTCATTAAAAAATTTTAAAGAAGTACAATTAATAGCAACAAAATTAAGAATAACATTAAAATTAAAATTAGACAAATAATTCTTAAGTTTAATCTCAGCAAATCCCTGAATAATTTAGAAACAACGGAGTTTAGCAATAATAAAATGAATACCAGTTTTAAAATCAATAATAATAGCAACAAAGCGAGTAAATAAATTAGCAATAGCAACCTTTTTAGCAAAATTAAAATCAAAATTATTAAAATTAAAATTAAAATCAAAATTATTAAAACTACAACTAATAAGAAAATCAATAAAAATAAAATTTAAGTTATTAATAGTAACAAGCAATGGGCAACGGGGGGATAAGCCCTGAAGAATAGCAAAAAAAATAAGAAATTTTAGATTTTGCCTCTTATTTTAATGCCTCAAAAACTTATGTTAGACCAACTAGTGATTATTTTCCTAAAACTTCTTCCTTATAAAGAGACTCCAAATTCATTTTTTCAGCCACTATATAACCATTTGGAGTTAATGTAATATAACAAATTTCATTTAATTATAATATTTATTATTTCTTTAAATTTACTATTTTATTATTATTTTTAAAAATTTACTATTTTTATTTTTATTTCTTTAATGAGTAACGAAGTTTAAAGAATTCACAAATTTTAAAATTAAAATTTACGATTTTATTATTATTATTTTAATAAGTAATGAAGTTTAAAGAATTTACTATTTTAAATTTTTAAACTCTAAACAAATCATAATAAAATTACTAAAATATAACCATATTTTTAGGCCGAAGAAATACCTATTGCAAGTTTTGGAAATGATCCGATTTTAAGATGTGATTATTGTAGAACATATATAAATCCATTTTGTAAATTTATAGAAGATGGGTAAATTTTTTTTAATTTTTATAAATTAAATAATTAATGTAATTAAATATATCTATATAATAAAACAGATATAGGTGGAAATGTAACATGTGTGGAAAATCTGAGCCTGTTCCTACTAGATATTTTAAACCCTTAGACGAAAATGGATATAGAGAAGATATAAATGAAAGGGCGGAATTATACTCGAGTTCATATGATATAAAAGCAGGGCAAGAGTAAAAAAATTATTTAATTTTAAATTTATAAAATATTCAATTTTTTATCAAATAATTTAAGTATTATATTTTAATTATTTTATTTAGTTATTGTGCCAGACCTCCTATGCCACCCTCTTATTTATTTTTAATAGATGTATCTAAAACTAGTATAGAATCTGGGGCTTTGAGTATGATGATTAATGTAATAAAAGAATAAATATAAAACGAATCATTACATGGTGGAGAAAGAACTTAGGTAAAAAATTATTATTATCTACTATATTTTAATAAAGTTATAAAGTTACAATTTTTATATAAATAATAAATATTATAATTTTAATTAATTAATTAATTTTGCTAATAAAAGATTGCCATTATAACTTTTGACTCCCATATACATTTATATAATATGAAGCCGAGTTTGAAATAACCACAAATGGTAGTTTTAACAGATCCTAAAGAAACAGAGTTACCATTTCCAGATGATTTATTAGTAAATGTTTAAGATTCTAAAGAAAATATTTTATCTTTATTAGATAGTATGTAAAATATGTTTAAAAGTAATTTGAATTCTAATGAAAGTTCTACAGCTTTTATTTTTGCTTTGGAAATCGCAATTAAAATATTTAAACCAGTAGGAGGAAGACTTTTTATTTTTTAATCTTCCCCTTTGTTAAGCAAAGAAAAAATTTTCTTACCTAAATCTGAATAATAAAACAACAAATAAAAAAATAATAACAACTAATAAGTGGATAAAACTCAATATTTAGCTGCATCTTCTTAACACTTTAAAAATTTATGCAATGAATTACATATAGCATTTATTACGGCATCAATTTTTTGCTTTTCTAATAATTTCAAAAATCTTATTAATTTGGGAGAAATGGTTAGATACCTTAATGGGGAAATATATAATTATCATGAAACACCAAATAGATGTAACTTAATTTTATTTAAAAGGCTAAATTATTCATTTTAATAAAAGTTTATATTATTTAATTTTATTTAAAAAATACTTAATTACTTAAAAAACAAGATATAAATATTTTATTTTATTAATTAATTAATTATTTTTTATATTAAAAATTTAATAATTTGTGTATTTTTTTAGTATAGTAGTTTTATTACGATTTTAAATCTGTGTTGTCTAAAGATATAGCTTGGGAATCAGTTTTTAGAGTAAGAATATCTCCTGGATGGAAAGCAACAGTTGTTTATGGTAATTATACAGTTAAAACATCAGATTTATTATCATACCTTACAGACCCGTAATTAAAAAGATATATTTAATAAAATTGACTTTATAATTTTTATTTATAAAAGCACAATGTTATATTTTAAAAATAATTTATAGAAACAAAACTTTAACATATGAATTTGAATTAGAAGATACAGTTGCCAGAAATGACTCATTTTGTCTATAAGTATTTATTAAATATATTTTTTAATTAAATAAAGTTTCACAAATTTTTTGGCAAAATTAAACTTTCTTTTATTTTTCAGACAGCTTTATTATATACAAATTCGAAAGGAGAAAGAAGAATTAGATGTCATAATTACTGTTTACCTTTAACTACAGATGTAAAAGAAATATATGAATATGCAGACTAAGCATAATTAGCTTCAAGCTTAGCAAAATAAGCACTTTTTACTTTAAATTAAAATAATGATATAAATATAATTAAATAAAGAATTATGAACAGAACAAAGGAAATAATATAAATAATTATGAGAAATAACAGAGTAACTATTTAAAAATAAAAAAAATGTTAAATATAAAAAATTATAATAACCTTTATTAAAAATTTTAAAAAATTAGAATAATATTCCAGATTCTATGATCCAGTTCCCTTTAAGCATTTTAGGAATCATGAAACACAGAATATTTAATAATTATTAAGGTAATATTATATATTTATATTATATATAATTAATATGCATACCAATTTTTAATAAACATATTAATTTTATTATAAATAGATTAATAATATTTATTATTTTTAAATAAGATGCAACAATAGAAGCTGATATTATGAATTGTTTGAGATTTAATTTATTAAGTATGCCAATTGATGAAATGATGACATATTTTGTACCTTATATATTTGATATTGAGGAAATAAACGAAGATGAAGATAAAACTTTATGTTTATACGATGGAGAAAATTTATTTAATTATCCTCCAACTGTAAATGCTACATTTTAATCACTTTCTACCAGAGGAATATTTATTATGGATTGTGGCCACGCCTTATATTTTTTCATAAATTAAGAGTAACTAACATATTTATATTTTTGTGGTCTAAATATTAAAAATAAAAATAAAAATTAATAATAATGATATTAATATTAAATAAAATATTAATTTATAGAAATGTTAATCCTAAGACTTTAAAAGACATAATCGGAGTAGAAAATGTAAATTAATTAGAAACAAATTTAACTGAGGTAAAAATTTTAATAATTTTATTAAAATTTCTAAAATCAAACATTTTCTATTTTCTATTAGGATTCCTTGTATCATAATTAAAATAATAAAATTAACGAAAAAATATATAACTTGATTTTTAACTTAAGAAAGTAAAATAAATAATAATTTTAAATTTAATATTTATATATTTATATTAAATAATTTAAATATTATTAATTACAGTGCAAAATCAACATAATATGCACCTTTGTATTTCATAATAAGAGGAGAAGGGTCTACATTAGAATAAGAGTAAAATTTGTTTATTATAAATAATATATAATATATTTATTAAAATAATAATGATTTTTATTTTACTCAAATTTTAAATTAAATATAGCTTCTATTATAAAATGATTGAGGATAAACTTGATGGATATAAACATGGATATAATATGGATTATAATTCATTTACAGGTTTAATTTTGTGAATTTTAATAATTTTTATAATTTTTTATAGTTAAATAAAAGTAAAATAAAAAAACATTATATTATTTTTATTTAAAAAACAATTTAAATATGCTTACATGTTCTTAAAAAGATTATGAAAAATTTATACGCAAATTTATATTTTTGTTTGTTTTAATATTATATTATAATTAAAATATTAAGTCTATAAAACAACTTATAAAAATTTTAAAATTTTAACAAAATAAAATTCGTTAATTACTCGATTAATTTTATAATTTATTATTGAAAATAAAATTATTTCGATTATTATTATTATTCTTCAAAAGAAATTTGTGATAGAAATTATTAGTGTAGCATTTTATCCAATTTTAATTATCCTAAACACTGTATGAATATTTGTTTTCACGATTATTTTTGTTTTATTTTAATTTCCGCAATAAAATAAAATTTACTATTTGATAAATTTAAGATTTACAAAAAAAAAAAACAAAAAACTTATTAAAAAAGTTATACGAACAAAATTAAAAGTTATAATTTCGGCAAATTTTTAGATGGATTAATAAATATAATCAGAAAATATTACAGAAATAAAGTTTTAAGTTTATTATGAGTGTTATAAGCTATTGTTATATCTTTTTTCAAATAATTTAAAAAAAAATCAATTTAATAATTTAACAGATAATAAAGAATAATTATTGATTGATTTAGCCTAATAATATGAAAAATTTATTTTATAGTTTTATAAAAATTAGAATAATGAAATGGATTATTTAATTAAATGTGCAACAGATTTATATAAATTTTAAAATAATATAAAAGAAGATTTTAATCTGAACATGTTAGAGTTCATATAATGTAAAAATATAAACATAAGAAAAATAACATATTAATATATGCAATTTAGCATTTAAAATTGTATGTTATGATTTAATACTTTAGTGTCACTTTAAAAATTTACATCAAATATAAATGAATTACTTATATATTAATAAAAATAAATATTAATAATTTCTTTTTTTTTAAGCACTTAATAGTTAGTAAATAGAGGATATTTAGAAAAACACTTTTTAAAGATACTTTAATTTTAAAAATGAATATAATTTTTATAATGATGAATAGAAAAATTTTATTAAATCAACTAGTTGCTATTCTAAATTTTTTGAATAAGGTGTATAGAAAGTTGATAAATGTAATGATTTATAATAAAATTAAGATAAAATTTAACATTAAAAAGAAAGTTGTTTATCCCAAAACTTAAAGACAAAATAAGAATCTTCAAATTCTATTGAATCGGAAAACGATAAAATAAAATTAGAGAACTTAACTACGGAAAATAAATTAGGTAAAAAAAATAATAAATATAAAAATAAATAGATAATATAATAATTTGTATTTATACTTATTCAAATAATTACTATTACTATTTTTATTTAAAATAAATAGAGGATTATAGTTCTAATGAATTAAATACGAGAAATATTTAAAATAATGAGCCCTAATAAAAGAAAAGAGTATGGACATAAAAAGAAGATGAGTAGCTAAAATTATTAGTATAATAATATGGGGCTAAAAATTGGAAGCTTATAGCTTCTAATTTCGAAGAAAGAAGTGATATATAATGTCTACATAGGTGGAAGAAGGTCCTAAACCCTGTAATATTTATTATTTAATATAAAATTAAGATGAAAATTATTATAAAATATATATGATTATATGCTTATTGTGAGAAATTAATGAATTTTTACGCTTTTTAATTAATTTTTTTATTTGTCAAATTAACTTAAATAGGATTTAATTAAAGGGCCCTGGACAAAAGAAGAAGATGAAATTGTAACATAATTAGTTTATAAATATGGTCCTAAAAATTGGTCTTTAATTGCAAATAGTTTACCTGGTAGAATTGGAAAATAATGCAGAGAAAGGTGGCATAATCATTTAAATCCTAATTTAAAAAAAGATAGATGGACAGAAGAAGAAGACTAAATCATTATTTCAGCTCATTAAAAGTAACAAATTCAATAAAAAATAAATAATTTATCAGTTTTTATTTAATTTTATCATTTTAAAATAATAAAAAATTTTAGATATGGTAATAAATGGGCTTTAATTGCAAAATTTTTACCTGGTAGAACAGATAATTCTATAAAAAATCACTATAATTCAACTATTAAAAGAAAATTAAGACTTGCATTAAAGGGAAATTTAAGTTCTGGTTTAAGAACTAGCGAAGATGATGATACAGATAATTTGGATAATAATAATAATTAAAAAAATTCTATTTATAAGGACCTTGGTGACAGTGATAAAAATTAAAAATAATAATAAAAATCATTCATAAATTAATCATTTTAAAACTTAGTTGGATCTTTTTAGAAAGAAAATTAATAAAACAATAAAGCTGATAAAAATTAATTAAGCATTCTTAACAATATTCATAGCTTTAATAAAATACAGGGTTAAGTGAAATTTGAGGAAAAAAATGACTAGTATTAAAACGATGATAATTCTTTTATGACTCCGAAATCTGGAAAAAATAAGTTAAAATTTAACTAAAAATTATAATTAAAAATTAGCAACCTCAATTCTATATAATAAAAAGAAGAATATTTAGAAAATGAAGATTAAAATACCGAAATTATTGCTAAAAAGTTAAAATAAGTGTTTTAAAATACTGAGTAAGAATAATAATTTAATAATCAATCATAACTTGGACTAGATTAAATATAATCATAAATTTAATATTGGTAAAATATGTAAAATTTATATGGGAATTGCTCGACTAATTAAACTGATAAATTAAAATAATTTACAAATTAGAGCCAATAAAAATAATAATTATCATTCCAATAATAGTTTTAGCATTAAAGTAAAAATATATAATAAATTAAATAATATTAAAATTTTTTTATTATTTTAATTTTAATTATTAATTTTAAAATTTTTAGGTTTTCATTTTATGTAACCTGATTTAAATTGCTAGTAATGCTTTGATATGTTCAAATAATACAATTATTTCAATTAAATTAATAATGGCCATTTATATTCTGCATCTCCAAAAACCCCAAAAAAATAGTTAGAATTACTGTACTAATCGTAATATTAAGAAAATTATAATTCTTCTAATTAAAAGAAAAGTCAGAATAAAATTCAAACTAAAAAAAGTTAATTAAATAATAATCAACATATTTAATAAAAGTAAAATTAAATGCTGCTAAATTAAAATGGTAATTCAAGTTTAATATATTATTAATTAATTTAATTTTGTGTTAAATTAAAATTTTTTATAAACGAAAAGAACCATAATAATAAAATTATAACAAAAATTCTTGCCAAAAATTACAATTGATATTCCCAGTTCATGATTATACATCTGTTTTTAATGTTTAGTAATTAAATTAATTTTAAATTATAAAGCTTTAATTTTTTTTTATTTTTTGACTTTTAATTATATAAAATAGTGAGGATTCTACGAAATTAATGGAATAAATATATGATAACATTTATGAAAGTTAATATTTAATAGATAGTGAAAGAAATAATTTTGGAGATGTGTAAATATATTTAAAAAAATTTTTATTAAACAATAATTTAAATTATGGTAATGAAATTTATTTAAATCTAGAAAAAAGTAGCTAAAATTCTAAAATTGACTTTAAGAAGTAAAAACTTGAGAGATTTGCTGCTAAAATATTTAAGAAACATAATATTAATTTAAAATCATAACTCCGTTTTGGAATATTTAAATTTTCCTAATTCCAAAATTGAGTTAAATTTCAATTTTAAAATTCGATTTTTTAAAAAGTTAATTGTTTATAATTATTTTTTATTTTCCATACATTTTATATAAATTATTAATTTAACATGTTAAAATATTTAATATATATAAAGATATAAATGTTGAAATGATAATATTTATTTTTATTATTAATTACTCAATGATATTCAGATGCATTGTTTTATTCAAAATATATTTTATTTTATTACAATTTTTATTATTATTTTAAAAGTTCAACTCTCTATTTAAAGTCATCTTCCATCATTGTCTAAAAATCTCTCTAGCTAATTTACTTTTTATGAAGGAATTCTGCTACCATTTCAACCTAAATTTATAATTAGAAAAAAATCATAAATAAAATCCTTAATAAAATTATCTTAATTAAATATATACTTTAATATTTTTAACATAATGTATCAATATTTTTAATAATACATAATTAATAATACTTTTTTTATAATTATTATACATATATTTATTTTTTACTTATTTAATACTTAGACCTCTTCTTTCTATATCGTCCATTTTAACCATAAATTCTAATTATTCTTTAGTTATGCCTTTAATTTTCATTAATATTTCTATACGTTATGCTTATTTTAAAGTTAATGTATGGTAATCAACTCTTTCATTTTCAAAAGCTTTTTCTTTAACTAACAATTTTTTTTCTTGAATTGCAAATTTTCTTTGCGATTTTTAGACTTCTTTTATTTTTTTATTTTTTTACTCTAAACAAGATTTGTAATAATCTATTAAATTAGGATTTTTATCACTTATGGCCTCTTGACTCCATTTTTTTTTCTATTCCTCATAAATCTAACTCTTTAAAATTTTAACTTCGTGTTAAAACTCATCTGCCTATTTTTATAACTTTTAATTTTCAACTTCCTTTATATTTATTTCAAAATATCATTAATGATGGCAATAAAAATTAAAAAATTAAATTTAATTATAACTTAAATACACATATTTATTACTTTTGCTTATAGTTAAATATTTAATCTCTTTAATTCATAATTATATTTTTATTGTTGAGTTTCTTTTTATCTATTTGCTTAAAAAACTTAATTTTAATACTTTCTTCCTTCTTTATTAGGATTCAAACCCGTTTGATTTGAAAAACAATTTACTAACTTGTTAAATTAATCAGATTATACTGTATAAGGAAAAGAAAATGGATCGGTAATATTCATGCTATCTTAGTTTTTTTTCATAAATTAAGAACTGTTCTTTCTTTAATCTATATTTAATTTCTATAATATAAAAAGTTTTTTTATATGATGGTTTTCATTTAAAAAAACAATATAATATCCCGTTTTTATTTATTGAATATTATAAAATTTTGTAATTTATATATATTGGTAATTAAATATAGCTTTATAAAATTTATATGCTATTTTTATTGAAATAATTCGATTTATATTTAAATCTTAAAAAATTTACTTGCTAAGAATTTTAAAAGAAATTAGAATTTGAAAGCGATGGTTACTATTTAGAACTTTAATTAGTATTAAAAAAGTTTTAACTTTTAGTTCCTAAATTAACAGCACTTTGATATTTATCTAATTCTAATTTTTACAATTGTCCATTAGACTGTTATTATTGCCTAAGTCCTCTTCTCGCTATAATATCTTCACCTTATATTTATATTAATATTAAATTTAAATTAAAATATTCATGAAAAAAAAAAGTATATATTAATTATTTATTTTATCACTTTCAAATTTCCTCAACTATGAAAATGCCTCTTCTTTTTCCTTTTTAAGCTAGGCTATTTTAAGGTCTTTTTAATTTGTTGATACATCTAGCTATTTTTACAATTACTATACTTATTCTTTACATTTTAAGTAGTTTTCTTCTTATTTTTAAAATTTTTCATTTAAATTATTTAATTTTAATGTCAAACATTCATTTTTAATTGCTAGTTTTTATTATGACAATTTATTTTATCTAATATCTGATTCTATTTTAAGCTGTGTTTTATCATACTATTCATATATAACATTTTCTCTTTATTTAAGCGATTTTGCTATATCTTCAGTTATATTAAATAATTTTTACAATATATCTTAAATATTTTTAATCATAATATCAGGATTTTCTCTTAAATCTTCAAATTCATAAAAATTAAACTGTTTTTAATTTTGTTTCGTGTCTAAATCTTTAAAACCTTTGCCATATTCTTATATTTAGTTATAGATTTCAAAAACTTATTTTGTTAAATTTTAATATTTTTCATTTAATTCAGTATATAAGGGAGAAGTCTATATCATATAGTCGTCAAAATCATATTAAGATTTTCTTTTATTCAACATAATTTTTTTAATTTATAATAAAAAAAATAATCTTCAATAAATCGTTTAGATTTTTAATTTTAAAGAGTAGTAGGTTTTTTAAGTTATTGTTATTTTTTTAATTTATTGCAATTTTTAATAAATTTATGGTTTATTCCAAATGATTAATTATATTATAATTTTTCAGAAATTAAATTATTAAAACAAGTTATGGAATTAAATAGGTAAAATGATAGCAAGAATAGTTTTAATTTTTAATATATTTTGATTATGATAGTATTAAAAATAAAATGAAAGTTTAAAAAATCTAAGTATTTATAATATTTTTCAGTTTTTAAAAATATTTTTTTTGTAAAATTTTAATTCTTCAATGCTTTCTATTATATCATCCAAAGCTCTGTGGCATAATTTTTTGACAGGTTTTTTCTCCATTTCTTCAGGATACCATCTTCTAGCTAATTCCTTAATTGTTGAAACATCTATGATTCTATAGTGTAAAAAATCGTCAAGTTAGGGCATATATTTATTAATAAATCTTCTGTCCATATGAACACTATTTCCACCCAACTAAGCCTCAAATTTGTCTTAATTAAAATTATTAAGTTATTAATTAAAAATTTATATAAATATTTATTTAGTTAGGCATAATTTATATTTTATATAATCTGACACATATTTCGCAAATTATTCT
The DNA here is from genome assembly GCA_001447515.1 of Pseudocohnilembus persalinus. NCBI lineage: Eukaryota > Ciliophora > Oligohymenophorea > Philasterida > Pseudocohnilembidae > Pseudocohnilembus > Pseudocohnilembus persalinus. The sequence goes on from LDAU01000063.1 coordinate 251,195, forward strand.
AATTAAATATAAAATTATTTTTTACTTATATTAAGATTTTTAAGGAAATCAAGTACTTACTTTTCAGCTTATTCAATGGATATTTTACTTTCAAGACACTTTTAAGTTAGACCTGATTCCCCGTGAGTTTTTGTACACCATGCATCCATTTTTTCTAATACTTATTTTTCTGCTTTTACTATAATTTCAGGACCTTCAATAGTTTATTCTAAATTTCCATCTGTTACTAAAACCGCTATTTCCATAATTTAATTGGTGTTATGATCTAAACCAGTCATTTCCAGGTCTACCCATACAATAGGGTTGTTAATTTTTTAACTTTTATTCATAATTGTATTAAAATTATTCAAGCTTATAAAGTTAATTTATTTTTAAAATGTTTTTTTTACAGTAAAAATTTTTGCTAAATTCTTGGTTTACATATTTTTAATTAATTAGATTATTATTTCTAGAATAAAAAAAATATATATTTTAGAAATTGATAAAAACAATTGTTGATGTAAATATAATAATTCAAGATTTATAATTTAATTAAATAAATTGATTTTTAAATTTTTATATTTATAAAATAATTATAATTTAAATATAAGTCATACGCTATCAAGTTAATATAGTCTTTCATTTTTTAATTTAACCTTTTAAGTTAATTCCTAATCTTAAAAATGATAATTGCCAAACATCATCATGCTTGCTGCTAGAATAATTCCGGATAAAAAAACCAAAAAGTACAAAAACATATGTGATTCTCTTTTGAAATATTCTTATGGGGTAAGGCCATTATACCTAGGATTTAATTTAAAATCTTCGAAATCTTCAGGTGTAGCCCATTATTTTACCCTACTTAATCCGCATAAAGTCCAGGGATCTTCAACTATGTAGTTATCTATATGCTGCTAAAATTAATAAAATTCACAAGTTTATTGGAATTTCTTTTCGTTTTTTTATGAATTTATTTAGTTTTTATTTGAAATTTAGTCTAGAATTAAATTTTGTTCGCAAAAATTAATGTATTGTCCATCATATCTTATTTTTAAATAGTATTCACTTTGCCCAGTTTCATTTATTTAATCTTCTTTTTTATATAGTTCGAAAAGAAATTATGAAGCAAATTTAGGTAAACTAAGACAACTTTGATATTTACTCATATTTTTTCCCTCAAATTAGTCAAGAATACACTAAGGACTTGTTAAATTCAAAGCCACCATAATTTATACTATATTAGTGTCTTAACCACTTAAAGTTATCCACTTTAATTTTTATTTATCCCCTAATTTAATTTTTTCTAGTAAATTATTTTTAATGTACTTTAAGATTTGTGTGCTCATGGCCTATAAAATTATAGTTTATATATTAAATATCACAAAGTAAAAAAAAAAAGAAAGAAAAAAAATTATATAAGATAATTTAATTTTACTTGATTGAAAAGACCACTGTGCTAATAAGTATATTCAAAATTTCTGATAAATTTTAGAATTTTATACTGTTCTTATGTAATTTATTAAATTAATTCGCTACCTTAATATTATAATGACATAATTGTATCATATAATCTAGAAAGTAATTCCAGGCTGTTAAAATTTTAATTAAAAATTTTGTTCATTTCTTGGGCAATAGGTATACCATATTTTTTCCAAACATAGTTGTAACTTTTTTGATTGTATTTAGAATAATATTTTTTTAAAGTTTATTCTCTGGGACATTTATAAGAGAAAATATTTTCATCATTATAGGATAAGTGAATTGGAAAAACCTGTAAAAAATCTGGAAGAGCTTCGTACCCTTAATATACTTAAGTATCTGAATTATTTTATAAATTTTTATATGGGGGTAAAAAATGTTCAGGCTCCAATTTTTTACTAAAATATGGACCAGATCCTAATGGATAAAAACCATAATAATGTGAAATTGCACTTTGGATATTTCTATTTAAATTTGATGATAAAATTTGTATTTGTTGATGGTTAAAATTATCATCTAAAAATTTTCTTTCTTCTATGAATTCTTTTCTCATTGTTTTTCCTAATAAATAGTGTTGTCTCATACCTCCACTCAAAAGTTCACTTTGCTAAGTTTGTTATATATTATCTTATCTATATAATGGTTATCTAGCACCTCGTTTATAAATTAAAATTAATATATAAAATCTAGATTAAATTACTAATATATATTTTTTTTATTGTGAATTTTTAATAGAAAAAATATATTTTATTTTGTTTATATAATTTATTTTTTAATTTTATTTAGTTAATATAAATTTTATAATAACTTATAGAATCCTTTTACCATGTCTGAATAACTGAATTACAAATTCTAGTTTTCCAGTATCCTCTTCTTTTTGTATTTATGAATTAATTAGTATTAAAAAAACATTGAGTGTTATAAATTAATATAATTTCATTAAAATTTATTTAGAATTTTTTTTTTTTTTTTATAATTATTTAATTATTTATTTATAATAACATTAATCCTAGTAAATATTCTCAATAAATATCAATTATAAAGTAATAAGATATAGAATTAGAATTTCAAAATTTTTATTATTATTTTTTTGAAATAATATTATATATAAATATTTTATTTTAATTTTTACAATAATAATTTTATAATAAAAATGATAATATTAAATATATCAAGTGTTTTCAAACATATTAATATATTAGTTAAACATATGCTATATTTTGTTATTTTCATTTTTTTATTGAGATTACAATTGAATATTATATAATTATTAATATTATTAGTTACTACTATATTAACTTTGGCTTATTGTACCATTATATTATTAACCTATATCTTGATTTCCTTTTAATTGGTAAGTGTAAGTGGAATATTATTTTTAATATGCTTAAACCTATTAACTTTAAACTTAATTTTATATAAGGTTATTTTTATTCTTAGTATGATTAATAATTGCACTATTTTAATTTTAAATTCCGTTGTTTTAATATTGTTGATATTAATTTTAATTTTAATTTTAGTTGTCAACAAAACTTTCACTGTATATAACTGTACCATATTTATCGTCATTTTTTTTAATTCTTTCCATTTCAGTTTATTCAAACTATAAATTACCAATTTTAATTTATTCTATTATACTTTAATTTTCTCCATAAAAATTTGAATTTTTATTATCTTCATCCTAAAATTAAATTCCAGTATCTTAATAATTATTTTGAGCTTCAAGTTAATTTTAATGGGTCAAATAGTTAGAAACTTATTATTAATAATTATAATTTTCTGTAGTTTTTTAAAGATTTTCACTAAAACTATTATAATTATTATTTTCATCAATAAGTTGTGTTTATTATTACTCTAAAGTTTTTTTTGCTAATTAATTTATTTCATCACAATTTTTTACTATAAAATTTTATACACTACATTTATTTTATTTTATAGGACTTTTTTATGTAGGTGATAAATTTTATTTAAATGTAAAATTTTAAGAGATATTTTAATTCATGGGTTTTTATTTATGATTACTGGTATATTTATTATCATAAGTATCATTGAATATATCTTCAAAATTAGATTTTCTTGCAGAATTTTTTTAACTAAAGTAATTATTTTAATTTAATTTTTAATCTATTTTTTATTATTAAAACTAGGTTGGAGATAAATTTTTAGCCTTTTTTTAAACTGACTTTTAATTTTTTAATATATCGTGATTATTTAGAACTTTTATACCTTAATATTAATGGTAGTCTTCCTATTTGTTCATTGGTATTTAAATATTATTTAGAGTTTAATATTATTTTTGACTAATTGGGCTGATAGTATTAAAATTATAAATATTTTGTTATGGTTTTTTACTTTCATTTTAATTTTAATGTGATACACTTCTATATTCTCTATTAGAGTAATTTTAAATTTATTTTTTGGAATTGTTATGAGAGAGTTACTTTTTTGCAGTTTTACTTTAATTAACTTTTTATATAGTATTCTATTGTTGAAATTAGGTTTATGTAGAATACGGTTAATTATTTTAAATTTGTTTTATATCTATTTTATTTTTATATTAATTCTACTCACCCAATTAATATTGATTATTTTTATTTATTTATTTATCTTATTAATAATTATAAGAATTATTTAAATCGTTTTCGGGTTATTGAATTATATTTTTAAATTATTTTTAAACTCTAATGTCATTAAAATTCTTTTTTTCATTAGATAAATTTACAATATCACAGTCCTATTCATCTTATTTAGTAGTAATCCTAGTTTAATTAGTATATAATTAATCACAATCTTACTTATTTATTTACTTTTTAGATATTTAAATTTGTTTTTTTGTTTATTAATCTGATGCTGCTTCTGATAAATTATTATTGGATTACTATCTATTAAAAAATTTTTAATTTTTTAAATTTTTTAGATTATATAAAGTGGATTATTATTATGTTTATTAATATTTTTATTATTTTTAATCTTAATTATTATAGTGTTATTATTACTACTATGATTACATAGAAGATGGTTATACCGTATTAGTCCTTGTAAATCTCGAAACTATTTGTTAAGAATGAGTTTAGTATTTATTATTCTAGTTCAGTTAATTATTACTATTGTTTTTAATTTTTTTAAATTATTTTTAATATTGTTCATATATTTTATTATATGAAGGTTTATTTTAATTTTCATGATATTAATTCAAAATTTTACTTGACTTAATTTTTTAAAATGAGTGAGATTTCTTAATTTGGCCTTAAAGATTATTATTTTAATCAGACATAGTATCATTTTTTTAAATTTAATTTTTGGTTTTATTTTTTTATTTTTATTCTAGTTCGTTACTTTCTTAATTATTTTGATAAAAATATTTTAACTATTATTTTGGAAGATGATCTTCTCTAGGAGTTTTTATCATTTTATAAATTTCATCTTATTCCATTTCTTCTAGTTAGGTTTAGGTTTATTGTTATTCTTATAATTATTAATAAAATTTTAATTGTGAATTATCATTTTAAGTTCTAAAAGAAGCAAGAGTTTATAAATTTTACTTTGAATTCTAATGCGATAACTCATTTATATGATTTAATTAATACTTTTCTGATAATAATTTATTCTAATTATTTTAATCTAATTCGTTATATTTCTTCCATCTTATTATAATTTCTTAAAAATCATTTTATTTATTTTTATTTGAATTTTATTTTTATTTTTCATCTTAGCCGTTATTTAATAAATTATTTTATTGAAGTATTAAGTTTTCTACATATTCTATGTCAAAGCTATTTAAAAATTCAATTTTCTTGCTATTGTTTATTATATTATGAATTAAATTAATATATGTCTTTTAACAAATTTCCTTTAAAATTGACAATTCTTATAAATATGTTAGATTAATTTAATCTGTTATTGTTTAGATTTATTCTTAGTAATTTTTATATTACTATTACTTTATCTATGCTATTTTAGTTTAATTATTCCCTAGTCAAATATTTTAATAAAACTAGTCCTTTTCTAAAATTATAGAGTTTATTATTTATTATAATTATGAAAGCTATGATTTAAATTAAAAAGTATACATTAAAAATTTTTTATTTTTTATTTTAATTAATTTTAAATAAAATTTAGTTGATTTTTATTTTCAAAAAATTGTTTTATAATTACTTAATTAAATTATGTTTAAAAAACTAATAAAATTAATTCCCAATCAATATATAATTTAAATTCAAATTCGAAATAAAAAAATAAATAAATTTAGATTAAAAAATTATTGTAAATTTATGTAATCAAATATTTTCTAGTATTTTATCAATAAATAAAGTAAGTCCATTTGCCTCAAAATTAAACTTTATTAGGTTTTTTTTATAATGTAAACTAAATTACCCCTAATCCTCAAAATAATCTTTGATAATTTTTACCAATCTAAGTATTAAAATAGCCTCACTGTCTACTTGCTAGTTAACTGTTTAATCGGGGTCTTCCTATAAATTGTTCTTAAGAACCCGTAGAAATTAGGAGCCTTCCTATTATATATCTTAAATTAGATCTCTATTTGTAGGTTGATTATTCACCAAATCTATAATAAATTATTTATAAATATATATTTATATTAATAATAGGTTTTTTATATTTCAAATACTCATTATAATTTATTTAAAAAAAAAATTTTTATTTGTTATTTTAAATTTTCACATTTATATAAATTTTGAAATATTAATAAATTATTACCATTTAATCCTAATCCACTGAACAAATCGTCGATATCGTCAATATTTTTAAATGATAATTTAAATTTAGATGAACTTAAAAGGGTGATTAAAGAAGTTTTAATTATATTTAACTATTTTTAGTTTTGCAATTGGCCTATTTTCTTTTCAATTTTGGCCTATTATTTAAATATAAAATATAAAAATAAAACCTATACATAAAATTTAAATTTACTTTGATAATATTTCTGAATTTTTTTAAATAGCCCTAATTCATTTATATTTTTATTTGCAAAATAAAACCATATAAAAATGTCTTCACAAATTAATCATCTAAATTTTCTAATATCTATTAAAAGCCATTTCTAAATGAAATGGTTGATTCTACTTTAGAGTTAGAAAGTTTCAAAAAGCTCAAAAAAAGTTTAAAATGTTTTCCAATTTTTTCATCATTTTCTACTACATTTATTTTATTTTCATCAATTTTAATATATCCCACAATTTCGTTTTCGATTACTATTATAATATTTTATTCATATTTAAATTATTAAAATAAAATTTAATTTAATTTACTTTCTACTTAAATTTATGCATTTTATAATAATTCATAGAAAAAACCTAAATAATTATATAATTTAAACATTTTTTAAAAATCTTCTAGCCATTTTTTAACGGCATCTTTTGCTTGTTTGCCTTTTCCTTATTAAAATTTAAATCTTAGGACAAAACCCATAAATTTATTTTCCAATTAATCTTAAAATTCTTAATTGTCGCTTTGGACACCATTTAGAATTTACTATCTTTCTTGTATAAGCTTTTAATAAAATACTTAATTATTTATTTGTTACATATATATAATTTATGTACCTCCTCATGATTAAATAGACCTAATAAATTAATATTAAAATTTCCATAATCTTCCATATAATTAATAGAAATAAAATGGGTATCGAGCTTATTCTCAAACTGAGATTCTAAAGAACCTATATAAAATATTTATAAATTTATTTTTATAATATATTAAGAGAATAAAAGGTTTTAAATTTCTTTTATAGATATTATATTTTTTAATAATATAAAGATTACCACCAAATCTTATAAATTCGGAATGGGCTTTTGATAAAAGTTTCATTGCTTTTAGTTTCATATAAATTAATTAATCCATTTTTTATCCGGCCCCTCCTCGCCTCCACCAGTCCCAAAATTCTTCGAAACTTATTTTTCCATCTTCATTAACATCTATTAATTTCATTGCCTATTATTAATATAAATATAAGTATTAGTATCAATTATATAATGTTATATTATATATTATTTAAATACAATATTTATAATATAATATGAGTTTATTCAAGTATGGGCTTATATTTTTAATTAATGATAATAATTTTATTTTATTACCTATTTACATTCTTAAATTTCATTTTATTTCATTTTCAATTCCTAGGCCAGGAGTTCTATTTCATTTAATTCTATATATCCACTTTTATCTTTATCAAAATTTTAAAAAACCTCTTTTATTGCTTCTTTACTGAGTTATGTTATTGATTTTCCTTAGTAATTTACCTCTGAATCTTAACTCATTTATTTTTTTACTAAACCTTTATATTTTATAAATTAATAAAATAGCTTTATTATCTACTTTGAATTTTTTTTTTGTAAATTTTTAATATAAAAAATATTATTTTTTTGATTTTTAATTATTTATTGGAATTTAATTGAATTAATGATATTAAAAATAAAAATAATTTATTAGAAAAAATTAATTATTTTGAGTGTTTACATTTTGTCTAATAAATTATGCATCCATTTATATAAGATTTGTTTAAAATTTTTTTGTTCTATAAATTATGTGTTTTTATACACTATTAAATTTATTAAATATCAATTATTTATTCATAATTTAGCTAACGGCTTGATTGCAATTTAAAGATTAACAAATAATTTTATTAAAACAGTGGTATTAAAAAATTTAATTCTAATCCAAAGGATAGTCCCCTACTTTATAATGAATTTAGTTTTTTTATCAATATTAATCTTTAAAAATTATGAAATACTAAAATACCAAAAAAAAAACAAAATAAAAAATATATAATATTATATAGAAATAAATAAAATAACTTAAAAATAAAAAATTTACAGTGAATTCTTTAAAGAAGAGCATTAAAAAAATTAATAAAAAGTTTTCAAACTTATTTATGTTTAGCAAAAAGGATAATTTAGAGAAATAAAATAAAAAAAATTCTTAACAATAAAATATGGAAAACGAGAAAATTATAAATTATAATAAATAAATGTAAAAAAGATTACCAAGGCCGATTTCTGATGAAAAAATTTATTGTGGAAAAAAAATAAAATAGTAATTAATCTTACTAATTAGCTTTATTATAATTTTTAATAAATGTAAAAGATAATTTTTTCCTACTATTTTTGTACATATAAGTTAGATTATTATTTTTTATATTATTTTAAAAATAGATCAAAAACTAAATTTATTTGGGAGTTTATATTTGAAACTAATGGTAAAGAAGAATATCATAAAATATCATTTATAACATCTAAATTATCAGGAAAAAAAGTAATTTATCACAATGATAAAAAAATCCATGATGGACCAGGTTAGTTAATAGGATGGTTTAATATGAAATTCTCAATTGATCAGGAAAATAATTTTTGTACAATAAAAAGGCATGATAAAAAAGATTACTCCTTATTCATAAATGATGTAGAGTATTCATCATTATACACATTATACTGTAATTATAATTTTACACATATAATAAATGATGTATATTATTTTTGAATTTTTAATTATTTATTAATATTTTTGAATTTTTAATTATTTATTAATATTTTTATATGTTTAAGATGTAAAATTGGCAAATGAATTGAAAAAACCAATAAGTAAAGATGAAAGAGTCAGTTTAGGGTATAGACTTACTAGAAGAAATAGTGATATAAATAATAATGAATATAAAAATAGAATTTCGGCTGTTAGATAAAGTAGTTAAAAAGATTACAAAGATGATTAATTTTTATCTTTTTTAAATTAAAATGACTATGATGATATGATAAGAGCTCCTTCGTTTATAAAATAAACATGTAATAAATTTTTCATCATGAAAAAATAAAATCAAGTTTTAAATTAAATTTTTTATTTTTATTTAAACCTTTTTAATTACAAGAAAGTCAATATATTTCGGAAGAATGAAATTTTTGTAAAAAAAAGTGAACAATATTATTTATGAACATTAATAAATTAGTAATTTAATAGTGTCTGAAAATGAATTTTTTTATTTATTATTTGTATATTTGGGGTTTTAATTTTTAAAAATATAAAAAGTTGTAAATTTATTTTCAATTATATTAAATTTAAATTATAGTTAAAAATAAAGCATTTATTAAAATTAGAATTATTTATAGATTTCTACTTAAGATATAAACAAGAATTAAATAATTAATTAAACTTATTTTAATACAAATAAAAAGAAAAAATATATTTGCCTAAAAGTTTACAATACATATTTCATAATAATAATTATATAGACAAAATAATGTAGTAAATTGATCTTAGAAGTGATACAGTAACAAATCCTACTCCTGAAATGAGATAAGCGATGGTTGATGCAATGGTAGGAGATGATGTATATGAAGATGATATAACAACTAATGAATTATAAAAATACGCAGCTGAGTTGACAGGAAAAGAAGTAAAAAAATAAAAATATATTTAGTATATAATTAATCTAAATAAATAAAAATGATTAATTTTATCTACAAAATTATAAAAATTAAGTAAATTTTTAATAAATTTAAAGTATTTACAATTTTCAAATTAAATATTTAATACTACATAACAAAATAAAAATGCATATTAATTATACTTGAAATAATTATTATATATTTCATATTATTAATGATAATATTTATTATAATAATTATATTTTAAGGATGCGCTTTTCGTTCCTTCTGGATGTTTTGGAAATCAAGTATGTATTATGACGCATACATAAAGAGGAGATGAAATATTAGTAAATGATAATAGTCATATAATTTAATATGAATTGGGTGCTGCCTCATTTATTTCTGGTGTTATGGTAATAGTTTAAAATCTATAATTTAATAAGTTATTCAATAAAAATAATATAATATTAATAATATTAGATTTTATATAAAATTTATATATAAATATAAACTAGGTAATATAATAAATTAATATTCTATTAATTATATTATAAATTTAAAATAGACAAGAACCTTAGCATGTGATGAAAATGGTAAAATGGATTTAGATGATGTAAATTTTAATATTAGAAAAGGATATGATGTTCATTTTCCAACTAGTAAATTATTGTGCTTAGAATAGCCTAGCAAAGATGGCTATGTTTTCGACTTAAAATATCTAGAAGAAATGTATAATTTAGCTAAAAAAAATAATTTATATGTACATTTAGATGGAGCTAGAATTTTTAACGCAGCTTCTTATTTAAATATAGATGTTAAAGAAATTACTAAATACTGTGATAGCGTTATGATTTGTTTATCTAAGGGACTTTGTTCTCCTGCTGGAAGTTTGGTAAAATAGAATGATATCAATAATAAAAATAATAAATAAAATTATCCAAAAATTTAAAAATTTAAAATTATACATATTATAATATAAAATTTTAAATATTTTATATTTAATAAGGTTTGTGGATCCAAAGATTTTATTTTTAAAGCTAGATATAATAGAAAATGCATGGGAGGTGGAATGAGACAAACTGGAGTTTTAGCAGCAGCTGGATTAATTTCTTTGTAAAAGCATACCTAATTATTAGATAAAGACTATTAAATTGCGCAATATATTGGAAAATAATTGAATGAAAAATTAGAGAAATATATTGAATAAATTAACTTATAAAATTATCATATTAATATGTTATTTTTTAAGCTAAAAGAAAATATTAAAATTTAATCATAAGATTTAATTAAATACTTATAAGATAAGCATAATGTTTTAATGTTACCTGAAATTGAGCCCTAATTATATAGAATAGTTACCCACTATTATATATAAAAAGAATAAGCTGATATATTTATAAAGGGTATTTAAGATTATCTAGATAATAATGTTAAATTATGATATATTTAAATATTAATAAATATACAAAATAATTTAAAATATGTGTTTTATATAAAAAAAACTTTTAAATTTAAAACGTATATACATTAATATTAGCTATTCTAAATTAAAACTAAATACTGGTTGTTGTAATTAATTAAAGATAAGATTATCAAATAAAATTTTTATTTTAAATAAAATATTAGAGGTTTTTTATTATATTTTTCTACTTATAATTTGTGTTTTATTGTTGGAAATTAATTTAAATAAGAGTTTTTATTTCTCTATAATAATTTAATTTTTCAAAATTAACTACTTTAAACAATAAATTAAAAAAAAATACAATAAATCAAAAAGCGAATTTCAACAACTTTTAGTAAGCAACAGAAGTTAAATTAGAATAATTTTAAAAACATATAACTATAAATCTATAAAAACCTAAAAACTAGATTAAATTAATACATTATATTTAATGATTTAAGAATAACTTACACCTTAAAATAATTAATAACAATAATAATAAGGCAGTAATTATATTTTATCTGACTAAAAAAAAAATGAAATAATGGAAAGACTGAAAAAAGAAAGAGAAGAAAGAAAACAGCAATTTTTTTAAAGAACAAAATAATAATTAGATGAAAAAAGAAATGATTTGATAAATGATTACGGTTCTTAATAATATTAAAGTGAGAATCCTGATTTTTAGTAAAAATAAAATTATTAGTAAAATTTATAGGATATATACTAATAAAGCAGCATTAAAAAAGAAGATTAATGTAAAGGAGATAGATCTGTTGGAAATGATTTCGAATCTTGGAATTAAATAGTTAATACTAGTGATATAAAATAAGAAAAAAACGAATAAACTAATAGAATAAATTAAAGTTAATAGAATTAAAATCAATAATAACATTATAGCATGATAGATAAATCTTAACTATAGCCTTAAATTAAAAATGCATTGGAAAAAATAAAAAATAGGTTAAATGATAAAATAGATAATTAATTTGGAAATAAATATTATAAAAATTTATCAAATAAGAAAGACAATATATCATAAAATAGCGAATAATAAAATGATTTTTCCAAATAATTTTAAATTGTTAATGATTAAAAAGGAGCCTTAGATTAATTTAAATAACTTTAATAAAAAGATAATTCAGAATTAAGAAGTATAATTTTAATTTATTTAATTAATTTAATATGAATTAAATTTTTTTATAAATATTTTTAATATAAGACCAAGCTTATTCTGATTATTGTAATAGTTTTAAGTTTAGATCTACATAAAAAAATTAAAATTCTACAGAAAGTGATGATTAATAATAAAATTAATAGTAGTAAAAAACTCAAAGAAAAGTTTTTTAATAGAAACCTAACAATTTTAACAATAATAATTCAAGAAATGCGTAATATGATTAGAATTAATACAGAAGCTAAGAAAATGTAAGTGTATAAAAATTAATGTTTGGAAATTAAGCCACTGTAGCTAGAACAAAAAGATCAAGAAGCAATTAAGAAAACGATTCTAATTATTTAAATAAGTAATTTTATTGATTATTTTTAATCTTATGAAAAAAAATTAATATTATATAAAATATTTTATAATTAGTATAGTTTTAATGTAATAAAATTATAATTAATAATTTATTAGTATTGGTTCTTCTGAAAGATGTGTATAAAGGGGATGTTTTCATTCATTATCCCCGTTAGGCTAAAACTAAAATACAAAGAGATATGTAGATTTTGAATTCATAAATGGGGTTTTGAATGAAAGTAAAGTTATAAACGATTTGATGTCAAAGCAGTAAAATAAAACATACTCTATAAATATATATATATATTAATTTTATTATATATATTTATTGTATTTTAGTGGAAAAACAGTTGAAAGAAGTGAAAGATATACTGACTATTAAAGTAGAACAGAGGAAGAATACTTAAATTAAAAGTCATTTCCATTTAAACCTAAAATTAACGATTTACCTAGAGATATTTATAATTGGAACGAAAAATCTAAATTGGAAATTTCCAAAGAGGAATAATGGGAAAGATTATTAAAGGGTAAGCGAGAAATTTAAGAAGAAAGAGAGATATAAAAAATTAATAAAGAAGCTTAAGATTGGTAGGAAAACTGTTCATTCAAGCCACAAGTTAACTAAATATCATAAATGATTACAAAAAGAGACAAATATCAACAGTAAAATAGCTAAATTTAAAATTTATTAATATTTTATTAAAAATATTAAGATAAATAAATAGTAAAATATAAAAATAATATATTTTAATAACAGAGATGTTACATAAAGACTTTATAGTCAAGGTTTGGAAAATAAAAAAAAAGGCTTATTTTAATTAAAATAAGACGAAGAAAGAAAATTTTTAGAATAACATCCTTTTTAACCTGATGTGGAAGCTTCTGTTTAAAAATTAACTGGTAATTTGGCCTTTTAAAAGCCACTGCATTAAAGAGTTGAAGAAGTTATTAACGAAAAATAGGAATAAATGATGTCTTTATAAATAAAACATGCAGAAGATACTAAGGTAAATAAAATTATTATTATTATGTATAAATAAAAATATTTATAGAATTTAATTCTATTTATTTAAATAAAAGTGTCCTTTTAAACCAGAAATTAATAAAACTAGCGCTTTATTAGCAGAGTAAAAATTAGAAAATTAGTAATAACCTAAAGATGTTGTTCAGAGGTTAATGACGGATGCAATTTAAAAGGCAGCTAAAATATAATAAAATATAGATATGAGTTAATATTTAGATAGTGAAAAACATACTTTTCATCCAAGTGTAGTTTCAGAAAAAAATGAATAAATATTAAAGGATAATATTTTATATTAAAAGGATTTGGATTTTTCTACAAGATAATAATATTTACAGGACTAGGTTAGGGAAAAACTGCAGAAAAAAATGGAATAGCTAAAAAAAGAGTAAAATCCACATAAACCTTAAATTAATATGATTTCTAAGTATTTAATGGAAACTGATGAATAAAGGGAAAATGAAACTTAAGAAGAAAAGAACATTAGGTTAGCTAAAAAAGACAAAGAAAAACAATAATTACTTAAGGAATAGTTAAGCAAAGCTTATTATGATTAGTATCCTTTTAAACCAAATATAAACTCCGTTTCTAAGGCTCTTGGTCCCAAATCTAGCATTAATAAACTGATAGATGTGACTGAAAAAGAAGAAAAGCTTAAATAAAAATAATTTGTAAGCATATTATATACTTATATTTAATTTTCCAAATAAGTTAATTTATTTAAAATTAGTACTACATATTATTATAATAAACATTATATTTAAATAATTTTTTAAAATTTTAATATCTTATTAGGAAAAAGAGTAAAAGGAACTTGAAGGCTGTTCATTTTAACCTAGATTAAATGAAAAAAAGAAATATAAAAATATAGCTTCAAAATATAATGTTAAAACTGTTAACTAAGCTTTATAAGAGGCATAAATAGAAAAAGAAAAAAAAATTGAATAATTAAAACAGTAAAAATAAAATATTATATCATTTATTAATGTTAGAAAATTTTTTATTTTATGATTATTTAATTAAGTAAAATTATTAAAATTTTTTAGAATGTGGGAATATGAATAATTAAAAGAGTGTACATTTTAACCTTAAATTAATAGTAAATAAATAAAAGGAAACAATATAGAGGTTAAAGGTATGGATAAGTATATGCAATATCGAGAATTACATAAGAAATAAATTATAGATTAAAAAGAAAGAGAAAGCAAAGTTTTTAATTTAGAGAAAAAATACGATGCTTCAAAACGTAAACAAAAAACAGAGCCAAAAGATTTTAAACTATCTAAGGTAGTTTTTTAAAATATTATATATTTACTAAGCTATATAAATAATATATAATTAAAAGCAATAAAAAATTTAAAATCAATATATATAATATTTAAGGGAAATCCAAATAAACTAAAATAGCTAAGACAAGAGTTATTAGAAAAAGAAAGAGAAGAGTGTACCTTTAAACCATAAACAAATTATTAGTATGTTATATTTAATTATATAATAATTTTTATATATTTTATTATAATAATTATTTTATTTTTTTAGGAAAGACAGAGAATTAATAAACAAAATACTAGAACTCAATCATTTAAATAAACTAGCTTAAGAATAAAATTAAAATTTTGAGACAAAAAATTTTGAAAATTTTAGGCAAAATTAGAGAGATTATCATAAGCAAATGAATTAATGGAATATGGGAAATTAAAACCAATAAAATTAATAATAAGATTAATAAAATAATATGAATTAAGGTGATTAATAATTATTTAATATAAATTAGGATAGAAATTATTTTGAAGTTGCTGAATTGGATTAAGAAATAGTTAATGAATAAAAATAATATTAAGAATAAGAAAAATAATAATATTAATATGAAATGCCTAAATAAGATCATAAATAAGGGGCAAATATTTATTTCCACGATAAAAATTATAAACAATTTTTAAATTAATTTGATTAATAATTAGAGAAGAAATATAGTAGTTAATAAAAAAATTAATAATAATAAACAGGTTAAAAAAATAGTAAAAGTTTACCATAATAAGAAACGCCATAAAAGATTCATTAATATAGTATAACCCATGTAAATAATTAGTCAGTTGACTCAAAAAATTAAAATATAAATAATAACATGAATTAAATTGGCTCTTTATAAAAGGTAAGAGATAATTAAAAATAGGAAAAATTGTAATTATAATAAGGTATATAGAAAATTAATTAATAATAATAACCATAGTACATGGATTAAATTTAAAATAAATTTTAAAACATTAATTAATAATAATTGAAATAACAAGTTTAATAAAATTAAGCTTAATTACAATAAAAATAAGAGGAAAAAGATTTCAATTAAGATAATTTTGAGAATAATTATGAAAATAATTATGATGATAATAATTATAATTCCGATGAATAACCTTAATATTAGATTTAAAGACCTAATTAATAAAATTAAAATAATAATGAATAGGATAATTAAAGTTAAGATGGTAAAAATGATCTTTAAATAAAATAATATTATAATTAAGATTTGGACTAAGAATAATAATATGAATTGGATTGAATTGCGTATTTTTCTTTAAAAAATAGAAATATAAGTTTAAATTTATAAAATGTAAAAATTTAACTATTTATTTATATTTTCTAGTTTATAATTATGATTAATATAAATATTGTTGTACTTATTTTGACAAATTTTTTTCTTTATATATTAAATTTCAAAGATTAACTTAGTTAGATACTTTATAATAAAGAAAATGGAATTTGAAATATAAATTTATAGTAAACAGTTTTAATATTCTTTTAATATAAAATTTATTAAAATTATTTACTATTCTATCATTTTAAAATAACTATTTATTAAATTTAAAACAATTATAAATTTATATTAGTACAATAAATTTTAAAATAAATAAGCGATTATTTTAATTTGAATCGTTTGTAATTAATATTTCTTTTTATAGTTTAATTTCATAATTTTTAAATATGTGAATTAAAACTTTAGTAAAGAAAATTAGTTGTTAATGAAAGTTGTTTATTACTATAATTAAATCAAATTTACTAAATGAAAAAAATATATACTTTATTTAATCTTATTTTAAACTATTTTATAATAAAAATTATAAAAATTAATTATTTATAATGTTTATGTAAAATTTATTTTGAGATTTTTATAATATTAACTTTTTATTCAGTAAAAATTATTTATTACAAGTAATAGTCATTGTTAGAGTTTTTATTAAAAAGTTTTTATTAAATATAAGACTAATTATTATATAAAGAAATTAATTAAATGCTAGAAAAAATTCAGTATTAATAATTTGATTTAGTAATTATTTAATTAAGATATAATTAAAGAAATATAAATATACATATAGTAAATGTTAAACGGTATATTTTTTATTATTAAATAGATAGTTTAAATTAATGTATCTTTAGTTTAAAATATATTAATATACTATAAAACTGGACTTTTTATATATAAAAAAAAAAATTATTTATTACTTCTTGAAAACTTTAAAATGTTTTTAATTTTTTATCCATATGATACATGTGAAATAGGAATATTTATATATTTATTATTTAATAATTGACATTTTACATTAAAGACGAATTAAATAATTTTATTTGTATTTTAGACTAAATTAAACCCCTTGAATTATTATTAATATATTAATTATTTTTAATTGGTAAGTAATTAAATAAGACTTTAATTTAATTTTAATTAACTTCAGAATAATATCTAACAGAATTTAATAAAAGTTCAAATAAAAGGTAAGGAAATATGAAAATGTAAAGTAAAAAATAAACAAGGGCCCTATTTTAATCTTTTGGCGGAAAAAGTTTTCCATGAAAATATTTTATTTGTTGCTATAATTCTTATTTTGATTTATATTTGTATTTTTAAATTTACACCATATTTGTAACTTTATTAAGTTGAAATTTGATTACATGAAAAAATACACTAAATTACTTCTAATAAAAACCGAAAGGACTAAATAATTAACTATATCGACAGATATAGAGCCAGAAAGAAAAAAATGTGTAAACAAAAAAACTAAAATAAAAATTAAAAAATTAATTAAATTAAAAAAATTAAATTTCCCAAAAAACTTTAAATTAAAAAGTTAAAAAAATTTAAAAAAATAAATAAATAACATTAATATGAATTACAAAAGTGTTTTAGGACTTTTACTTTTAGTTTTAGTAGCCTCAGGATAAATTAACAGTCCCAACGAGTGGACAAAGAACAGTTTAGACTCTTTTGACGAAAGCTTCGTTAAATCTGCTGAAAGTTAATATGATTATGCAGTTTTAGGCTACGATTTGACTGTGTGGGCCAGAGCAGGTGCTTATGTGGAAGATGGAGAAACTGTTAAAAAATTCTTTATTGAGGCTTATAATAGCGATGGTGAAATGCTTTCTTAAAGAGTTTATGACCATTAAACTGGACATATTAGTGTTTGTAGAACTAATGTTGAAGATGAGTATTTCTATGTTTTGGGGTCTAATAATTTGACTTTCGGATTTATTAATGCCAGAACTGGTGAAGTTTCTAGAGTTGATAAAGCTTAGGTAATAAAATAATTAATTTAAAAGAAAAATTGTTTTTTAAATATATATATTTATGATACTTTAAATTCTCTTTTTATTTTATCTTAATTTTTTTTCTATTAAAAGTTAAATTCTGCTTCTGGATACAGTAATCCCATTTGTGCTTTAGCTGGAGATAAAATGTATGTTTTACACAACTATGGTACTCCCGAATGGAACACTGCTGTTTTTGTTGTTGACTTGTCTAACAAATTTAGTTATACATCATCTGATGTTTTGACCTTAGATAGAGGAAGTGTTTAAACTTTCAAATATTCTATTTCTGGATATGATGATGGACATGCTATTGTTTACGCTGAAAAATCTAATGGAAGCAATGAATTATACTAATATATTTTTGATAACACTGGCGACAATTACTAATAAGTTAAAGTTGAAAATGGATTATTATCTGATATTAACGGATAAACTAAATTTGCTGCCCATTAAGATTTGAAATCTAATTTATCTACCATTTTGTACGGAAACACCTCTAAATTATAAATTTTCACTTATGACTCTGAAGGTGAAGAAGTTTGTTTCAAAACTTTGAAAAACGATGACATTAAAGCTTTTTATAAAATTGAATTCGGCTACATTGATTCTAACACCATAGTAGTAGGAAACACCGTTTCTGAAGAAAGAGTATTTTTCTTAATCGATCCTTAATCCTGCGAATTAAAATCCAAAAAAGTTTATTCCACTGGAAAAGTTTACGGATATTTCTTCCCAGTTTTATCTGAAAACCAAGAAGCTTCTTTGTTCTTGACCACAGCCGACTCCTACGAAGAAAAATTAAAATACACCAAATTGGCTCTTGGAGTCGTAGAAACCGAAGGTTGTGAAGACATATAAGTATTCGAATGCTTAGCCTGTGACGGAGAATCCGAATTTGAATACATATTAAATGAATAAGGACTTTGTGAGGCCACTGCTAATATTGAAGACGAAGAAGATGATGATGATAAAATAGATGATGATAATAATAATAATGATGACGATGATAATGATGATGTTGATGATAAAGAAGATGATGATGATAAAAGTGGATCTGTTGATGCTAGTATTGTTAAAGCTTCTTTTGTTGTTTTGGCTGGGTTGGTTTCTTTTGTTTTAATTTGAGTTTTTTTGATAGTTGAATGAATTAGTTGTGAATTAATTAATTTAAATATAAATACAAATATAATCACTACTTTTATATAAAAATATATATATAATTTTTTTTAAAGAAATATAATAAAAAATTTAAAATTTTATAAAAATGTATATATCAAATATATATTAAAATATATTTAATTGTGCTTAAAATTAATTATTCAATTTAATAATAATTTTTATTTAATATACTTTCTTATATAATATATATTCTTATTTATAATTATTTCTAATAATTCTTTTTCAAAAAATTGGGGGTTTTGATAATCAATTATTTAAATGGATTTATTAATATTTAATTCTTAGAATAATTATATCTTTTATAGAGTGAATATATTTGATTTACTAAATTTAATATTATATTTATTTTTTAAATAAGTGTTCAGATTTATTTATTTATGCGTGAAATGTATATTTTTGTTATATGCAATTGAAATTAAAGTAAAATAAATTTTCCCAAAAAAATTAAAATAATAAAAATGAAAAAATAAATAAAAATAAGACAATTTATAACATTTTTAATCTTATTCTTAAACAAAATTACTCTTCAGACTTTAAATCCTATCAATTTTTAGGCAACTTCATTTTCCGACCTTTATTCTTAATTTACAAGTTTTGATGAGACTTCTTATAATTAAAATTTAGAATACCAAATAAATATAAAATGTGATAGTGCAACAGACTAAGTTTACTTAGATTCTATCACTAATTTATCTGCAATGTCCAACGTTAAAAATCTTTAGATTGAAATTACGTAAAAAAAAATAATAAATTTTATTATTTTAAAAATTGTAATATATAATTTAGTATTATAATCAATTTATAGTAATTCTAATATTAGTATATAACAAAAATTTATTTAATTAATATATTTTCAAATACAATAGTTGTATTTCTTTATTTAATTTATATTATTTAATAAAATAACAGCAATTCTTAATTTATTTTTGATGCAACATCTATCATTAATCTTATAAATTTACTACCTGACTTGGAAGATATCACTATTAATTTAGTGTAAATAAATTATTTTTTTAAATTTTTAGTAATAATAATATTGATATATATTAATAATTTAACTTATATAATTTTTAGAAATACTAAACAAGTTAATTTACAGTGGTTAAATGGAATATTTTAATCAAATTCGAATACCTTTAATATTAAGAGTTTTAATTTATTCATTTAGTAAAAAATATTATAAATTCTAATTATTTATCTTTCATCTAATAATAACAAAATTTTTTTTAAGAGGAAACAATATTTCGCATCTATCTCATATAAATTAAATTGTTATTTACGGAAATGTATAAGAGTTACTTTTACATTTAATGTAAAATTAATAAATAAAAAAATTGCTATAATAAAAAAATATTTATTATTTTTATTTTTAAAGGTTCAACTAATTTAATTCATTCGATCCTATCGTATTTGATTTTGTTTCCCCAAATTAAAATTTGATTTAATTTACACTTTTAATAGGTTGTCAGTCTTAGCATATTTTTAATAATATGAATATTAAAAGTGATTCATTATAATACATTGTATTTTATTCATCACAATGCTTTTCTTTTGAAAAAAATCCTAATTTTTTGACAGAATTACCTAGTTTAGGAATAGTTACCTTTGTTTTTTATTATTCGAATGAATTTTAAGATATACTTGACTTGGTTTAATTGCTTGAAACTATTAATAGCTTAAATTTTGAATAATTGAATATATATTTTTAGTAATATTAATAAATTTTGATAAATAATTAAATAATATATAAATTAAAATTTATCTACTTTTCTTATACTTAATATATATATAATTAAAGGGAGTCTTTATCTGGAGGGCTTGACTTAAATGATCCCATATTTTTAGATATGTTAAAAGGAGATTATATAACTAATAAATATATAGAATAATTCAATTTTTTTATGGCGTAAGAAAACATGTTTAATTTATATATATAATTAAATATTTAATAATACATAATATACAGAGACATACACACCTAAAATAGAACTATGGTTGGATAAATTTTTAAGCATTTAAAAAATGTAGAATTATTACAAATTGTTTTTAAGTAAAAAATTTGAACTTATTTTTATTTAAAATTTATCTAATTAATAAATAATATTTTTAATAATAATTTATAAAAAATAGAAATCAAAATGAACATAGTATAATTCCTAACTAAATTATAGGAAATGGCTTTTAAAAATTATCTTATTTTGTTTAGTAATTATTTTTATTTTTAAAAAAATAATTGTTTATAATATTTTCTTACTTACTATTTAGTTGTGAAACCTAAAATACCTTGTGTGTCAATCAAGTATAAAATACACCATATACCACTCCCAATCATCTAAATTTAACGTATATTCATTTTTATTTTGAGTAAATTAATATTTTTAAAAATAATTTTATATTTAAATTTCTATCGAATAGTAAGTTGTGTTATAAATATTTTATATAATTTAAAAATAGAGGAATATCAAATTTTGGTACCAATGCTTAAATATTAGTGGATCTTTTAATACCTCTAGAAAATAAACCTTTATCATATCTAATTATTTCATGTTAGTAAAAAACAAAATAAGTTAATCTTTTTTTTTTTATTTATTATAATATTTAAAGTAATTTCTTTTCAAATGATATTCCTATAACTGGTGAAAATTTACTATTAAATATTGGTACAATAGTTCTATCTTTTCGGTAAAGTTAATTTAAAAATAGAAATATTATATATATATATTATAATATTTTATAGTTTTACACCTTATCTGGATAACTACTAATTTATATAAAATATAATGGCTATATTGGATAAAAATGCTTTAGAAGGTTTTTAACTATACAAATAAAAGTAAATCATATTATGATTTTATATAAAACTTTATTATTAATATATAAATTTATAAATTATAAAAATTTTATAAAAATAAGTTTCACAATCCCATCTTCCACAGCTTTAGATATTAGTACATTGCCCGTAGCACTAGATGGTTTTAATAATATTTCTAGTTTTGTATTTATTATGTAATGATAAAATAATTTTGTATTTATAAATATATAAATATAAATCTAAAATTAAATATTAAATTTTAGGGATGCAGAAACTATGCCATATTAATATTTTATAGATATTAATCATTTTAAAGGAATATTCGATGGAAAAAACGAAAGCATGAAAATAGTTAAAATAACACTCAAATTTTTATATTTTTTAGATTAAAATAATACTGTATGGTAAGATATCTTATTTCCCATAGTTTATTATGGTAAAACTAATCTAACTTATTTGGAAATAACGACCTATTAGTAAATATTAAGTTTTTTTAAGTTTAATTAAATAAAAAATTAGATCAAATATTTACTTATTTATTTAAATCTTTTTTAACAGAAGTAGTAGTTTTACATTATTATAATACGAAAATCTTCATGTGAATGGAGATTATTTAGCCGTAAGTGGAAACGGTAGCCCAGCTTTATCTAACTATTAATAAGCGGCTTATTTTGTTGAGCCTTCCTCATTATTTCGTAATTATAATATAAAAATAAATTAAAATTTAATTATACTATTATTATGATAATAAATATAATTATTTAAATAAAAAAAGATTGTTTTAGTTATAACTGTCATTCTTGTGATAATGAATCAACTTGCTTAATATGTAGATACAGTAGTACTGTTGAGAGAGAACTTCCAGGTTGTAATTGTAAGAGTTAATTAATTTATAAACTAATTTAAAAATAATTATAAAATCATTATTTTTATTTTCTTAGGTCCTAGTGGATATTATTCTTCGAATATATTATATGATTATGATTGTCATTGTAAATTATTTTAATTTTAAGTTAAAGTTATTAAAATTGTTTAAATTTTAATAATTAATTAATTTAAAGAATGCCAGGCTGTATGCGAAACTTGTAGTGATTAAGATACATGTAACTCTTGCGTGAATAATTTGTCTATGAATATCTATGATATGTGTGATTGTAACCCCGGAGAATTTTTGGAATAAAATAACTCAGGACAATATTTTTGCCAAAGTATAAATATTAACTTAAAATTATTTTATAATTATAAGTATTAAAATTAATAAAAAAGATTGTGACCCTAAATGTTCAGCATGTAATAATAATTATGAATGCCTAACTTGCCTTGATATAAATTATTTTCCTCCAAATTGTCTATGTTAAAAAGGATAAATAGAAAAAATTATATCTAATAAAATGATTTGTTAACCATGTGAAGATTAGTGTGCCGCTTGTGAAAATTCTGCTGAAAATTGTACAGAATGTTTAGATGGTGAAACAAACTTGCCTTTATGTTTGTGCTAACCAGGATATTACATTGATTATAACATTGGTAAATGTTAAAGTAAAAAAAGTTTTTTATAGTTTATAAAAATTATAATAAAATTACTTGATTTAATTAAACCTACATATTTGTTTACCATTTCGCTAATTATATATATATAAAGAATGTTCTGATATTTGTGCTACCTGCCACGAGAGTTCTTAAAATTGCTTAACATGCATAAATGGAGCTTTTAAAAATAAAGTTAAAAATGAATGTGAAAGTAAATTAAACTAAAAATATAAATATATTTATTAATAATTTTTTATATAAGAATGCGAATCATTAGCATAAACATATTTAGAGTATTTAGATTTGTGCAAAGAATTTTTAGGTAATAATTATTTTTATATATAATATCTTTTAATTAATATATTTCATTTATTTAAATAATAAAATGGGCAAACTACATATATTATTTAATAAAATTTGTATATAATTATTTTTAAAAATATAATTAATTTTATATTTAATATATATTAATAATAAGTTAAATATTATATATTATATATAAAAAATATTGAAATTTATATAATAAAAATAAAATATTAGAACTTTTCTATTTTCAATAAATTATGTCTACTTTTTATTTATCATATTTAAATAAATTTATGGTATTTAAGCCTAATTAAAACTCATATAAACAAATTATATATTCAGTTTTAAATTATCTTGTTAATATAATATATAATTTTAAAAAATATTATTATTATTGGATTTATTTTATTATTATAAATATATTTATTTTTATAATTATATCATTTTCTAAATTAAGTTTAATAAAAAAAAATTATAAGACAAATAAATTATTTTTAAAATTAATAATTAGTTTAAATTCTGTAAAAAATTAGTAAAATTTTTTCAATCTTTCAGTTTATTATTTTCATAATTACTATCAGCATATACATTTTCTTCATCAGTATCTTCTTCTTCATCAACTTATTAATACCTGTAATTTTTTTAATTACTAGTAGAATTACTTTGTTGATTATTTTTTTTATTTGAATAATTAATATTGTTTGTACTTGAACCTGATTTTTCTCTTTTTTTACTAAATTAACTAAGGTTATTTAAATTGCTATTATTTTAAAATTATTTATATTCTAATTAAGAATAATTTATTTGGTTGGAATTATTTTTAGTATTACTTTTTAAAAATAAATTTTATGTATTTTAAGTAGATTTAGAACGAAACATTTTTGAATTATGTTATTTATTTTAAGAAATTTATTAGCTATTTTTTATATCCTATTCGTTATCTGAACTGTCAAAATTAAAACCACTTTATTTGGAATCTTTTTTTTAAATATTTGATATAATATCATTCTGATTATTATGATTATAGCTAGTTGTATTTAGTTAGCTTATTTATTTTTATGCATTTATTCTACTCGTATCATAACTTAAATCAATGGAAACATTTGTTTCTATCAGTAAAAATTAAAATAAATAAATAGCAATAACAATTAAAATATATTAAATATTAGTTAATTATAGTAAATTACTAGATTTTCTGTAAGGATATTAATCTTATTCATTATCTTACAGTAGTTTACTATTTAAATTGCTTTGGTTTTAAATTACTAAAATCTATTAATTATCTTCTTTACTTGTACTTTGCTTACTTTTGTTCTTTAATACCTATTTTGATCTAATAATTCCTTTATTTCTTATTTTTTAATTAATGAAAAAAAAGCATATTGATAAAGTTCCGTCTATATTTGAACCCCAATAAAGCCCTGCTGCCAAATAAAACTCATTTACCGACTTTTCATATAAAGTTTATTATGAAAAATTTATGCAAAAATCCAAATATATCAAAAAACTCCAGCTAAGTAAAAGAATTGTAGGGTATCCAAACATAAGTTTTTTTAATCTTATTTGCTGTTTAAAAATTTATAACTATGATTTATTATTTTATTTTTTTAATTTTTATTCCTATTTGTGATCTTTTATTATTATTAAAATTGCTAGTACTATGTATGAGACAATCATCATTAATAAGGGTACATCAAAAATAATAATAACAAATGTTTGAACTATTCCAGACATCTAGAGAAAGCAATTTGCATTTTATATAGGTGGATTGTGCATAAAAGATTCAGAAAAATAAGGGACTACACCAAAAATAAGAGAAAGTAAAAGAGCTACTACTATTAATATATTTATAATTTTTTGTGTGTTTTCCTTTTTTTGTTTATATACCAATCTATAAATTAGAATTAAAATTATCGCATTACTAGCATTCGATAAGTAGCTTCCAAAAAAACAAAAAAAACCTTGAAATTAACACTACCATATATCATCTCTTAACTCAATACGACGAGGTTATATTTAAATAAATTTAATAAATGCAGGGAAATTTCCGATCGAAATAATAAAATCTAATTTTAAATAAAATTTATAGTGCTAATTAGAATTAAAAATAAATATATATATTAATATATAATTTATATATGAAAAGGAAATTTAAAATTATAAAAATTATAAACTTATGAAATTTCTGATTATTTATAGCTTAAATTAATAATTACCTCCTAAAGTTATGAAAAGCACAATTCTGCTAATAATCTGTTTTTATTATTATTTTTAAGTAAAGAAATAAATAAAATATATGAAACAAGAAAGTATTTAAATACAACATAAAGAAAAAGCTACATAAATAACTGTTTGTTCTTATTATTAATCCATCTTTTAAAATAGTGTTTGTTAAAAAAAAATATTAGTTTATATATTTATTATTGATTATTTTTATATATTTTTTAAAGTTAATTTTATTTTATTTTAATTTTATTTTGATTTTTTTATATTTTAAAAATATTTAATATTTTTAATTAAAAATAATGTAATAATTCTTTTAATTTTTTTAATTAGCTTACATTGGTATTAAAAAGTCTTAAAATTAAAAATAAATTGAATTGTATAATTCTCTACTTAATGAAAAAATATTTAAAGAAAAATTTATTTATATTGCATATACCAATAAATTAATAAATATAAATATTCTAGAATAAACGAAGTCAATATTTAGAATTTATTTTAATTCTATAAGAGAAATATATTTATTTTACTTATTTTTTATTTAAATATTTTTTCTATATATAAATTTATAAAACTAGCAAATAAATAAAATAAATCAATATCATCATCATTGAATATTTTTAATTAATTCATCGAAAGCTTACTGCTAAAATAATTCATCAAATTATATTAATTAATATTATTATATATTTTGCATAAGCAATTAAGTCTGAGGTAATTCTGAAATATATTAGCTTTCTTGTTATTTTTCTACTTCTAATAAGGAGATTAAAATTTCTTTAGTGTCTTAATTAATTTTTTAATTTTCAGCTTCTTCTGTAATAAATGGATACTATATTATTTTAGTAATATACTAACTAGCCTCTTAAAATGTTTTTTTAAACTCATTTTCTGTAAAATTTTATAATCCGAAAAAAGCTTATACAAAACGTATAATAACAGCAATTTTGTACTCATTTTTTCCTTCTAAAGTTTCATGATTTTTTCTTACTAAAACTCTTTTCATACATTAGATGACAAATTGAAAAGAAAATGGAAAATTTTTTATTTTATTTTCTTTATTGAATATTTTAGGACAAATTACATATATCTGAAATAAAAATAAAATCATAATTTAAGAATATTAAATCCAAATATTATACTATTTAATAAAAAATAACCTTAATACAAAAATAAATAGGCTTAATTAAATATTAAAGTATACATAGCATTTAAATTATTTTACATTTCTTATTAAAGGATTAATTTCTTATTTAGTTCTTGCAGTTATTGTCTGAATAACTGTGTCTTTGAAAATGGGTGGAACCACATTTTTATCTTGGAAAATAATATTCAAATCTTTAGGCTAATTATAAATTTTTTTAAAATGACCTGCCAAAAACCAGCCGAAATAGCCTCTCACTTCTTAAAGAGCCTAATAATATATTTCATTATCTTCTTATTGTATTTTCTAAATCTTAGCTTAAATTTCTTCATCATCCTAATCATCATCTTAATTTTCTAAATTAATATCATCTTCTCCCACATTGTCTTTCTAATAAATATATATATATAATAAATAAATAAATAAATAAATAAATAAATAAAAATTAAATTACTAATTATTTAATTTAGGCACCTGAAGTGATGTGTAGATAAAATCATGGGTAATAATATACGTTTCATATATTAACAATAGAATTACTTTTTATTGTTCGTTTTTTAGATTTTGAAAGACTTTATTACTTTTATTTGTTTTGTTGTTTTGTTCTTCTTAATTTTAAATAAGATCATTATTTTTTTCATTTTTAATTTTTTCCATTGCTATGGAAACTATTTGATCAGTCGATATGCTACCACTGTATATATTTTCTTTATCTTTTCTTAATTCTTTGAATCTTTTATTTAAGTTTAATTATTTAAATTATAATACTTAAATTAATTTATATAATAAAAATAATTTATAGTTTTTTTTTTAGTTTCACTTTTTAATTTATTATTTTATTTTTACTTTTTGGCTAAAGTACTTTTTCCTGAGCATGGGACACTCATGACTAAAAAACAATTTACTATACTTGTTGAGACTAATTTTGTTTCCAATTTTTAATTTACAATATAATTGGCTAAGTTTTATAGATCTTAATTATTATCGAAATTATCATTTTTTCGTTAGCATGTTTTTTAGGCTAAATTTGCCAAAATTTCAAAATTTTATATTAGCTCTATATTTTACTTTAACGGGTAATTTTCCAACAGTTTTTCTTTTTATTTAATTTATCCTTAAATCATAGATATAGGATCCCTACACTTAAGAAAAGATTCAAGAATTTTTTTATCTATCAAATTTTTATCAACCACAATTTCCTTTTTATTAACTTTTTCTAAAAAGTTTTTAATATCATTTTATTAATTTATAAATATCTATTTAATTTATTCTGGATTTTCATAATTTAAGAAAACTATTTTTAATTTTTCCAAGGACTAAAATTTAATTAACGAAGTTATTTTATTGGGCACTAAATAACAAAATGAAACATTAAATTCCGGATCATACTCATTTTACTTATATACAATAGATTAATCAACAATATTCAAAAATTATTAATTTTAGCATTGATTTATAAAAGAGTCTAAATTCAGAACGTTTTGGTTTTTATAAATATCTTTTATTTTTTCAGAATTTTATTAAATTTTTTATTATTTAAAAAAATTATTTAGAGCTTCCATTTCGTCATATGTTAAAAGAAAGGGAGGAATACAAATTATAAGCCTGTTATATTTATTTACTACTACTTAATTTTATTATACTTATTACATCTTTAAACTATATAAGGATTATAATTTAATTTTTAAAATTTATTAATTTATTATTTTTTCTGGTATTTTTTTTTATATATTATTAATAATATTTTAGATATAGGTTTTTATTCCTTATTAATTCTGAGGAAATAATAAATTTATAAAAGAAATAATCTGATAGATAAAAATTTATAAGAGGTTATAAATTTTAAAATTTTAATAAACAGCTTATACAAATTTTAAAAAAAAATATGATAGTGATATATGCATACAATTATAATTTTTATTTAAAGAATTTCACTATTAAGAATCAGAATCTCTTTAAGATTCCTTAATTTTTTATAGCATATGATCTTTTTACAATTTTAAATCTTAATAAATTTTTGATGTTGTATTCATTTTTCTAGTTTCTGTTTACATCAATTCTCTAAAATATTTATTTAAAATTATAATAAAATTAAAAAAATTATAAAAAAATATTTTAATTTTGTCATTTATTTATTATTTTTTACCTTCTAATTTATTTGAACTCAGAAATATTATTGAAACCTTTACCGGATTTTGGGTCTTTGTATTTAAAGGTCTAATTTTCCCTTTCTTTTTCATCTTGTTCTTTTTTAATTTAGGCTTCTACTAATAATTTTTTAGTAGTTAATACGATTAATTCCCAAATAAAATATTTTTAATGTGATTCATCAAGTTTTTCAAATTAATTTAAATCTATTCCGCAATTAATTTAAATCCACTCTTCTCTAAGCTGCTATTATTTTTTTATTAGTTCATCAACCTTTAAAAAAAAAAAATATTTAAAATTAGACCAAAAAAAATACAAGTATAAATCTAAACCTTATTATTAAACTTAAATATTTATTTTTATTAGTTTAATTAATATTTTATATATGATAAAAATAAATAGTTAAAAAATTTTGTTAATAATAATAAAAATAAACAATTATTATACTTCTTCAGCTGGTAATAAAGGTTATTATGCTTATTATTCCTTTTCAAGTTATTCTTATTGCTCTTTTTCTTATTAAATTTTTCTTTGTCTTTCTTCTTCTTCTTCCTGTTCTCTAATAGCTTAAAGCTCTTTTTTGGTTTTATATTATTTTTTTTTGGGTTTTTTTTCTTTAGGAGGTTCTTCCTTAAAAAATTTTAAAAGATAAAAAATTTAATCAAACATTAAAGAATTAAAAATTTTTAAAGAAATTAAAAATCATAAATATTAAATTTAAAAATTATAGTTAAAATTTTTTTTATATAAATATTTTTTTTTTTACCTTTTAAGTCTCTGTTTTTTTTGGTTATAAAGGAGTATTGGCGAGCATTTTAAGCATTTCCTATTTAAGTTATTCTCTTTCTTACTAAAATTTTAAATTTCTTTCTTCTTCCATCATTTTTTCTTTTTCTTCTTGCTCTTTTTTCAACCTTTCTTATTCGGCAATTCTGTCTTTTTCTGCCTGTTTTTCAGCCTGTTCTTTTCTTATTCTCTCTAATTTTTCCTGTTTTTCCTTCTCTTTTTATTGCCTTATAGCTTATCTTCTTGCCTTTTCGGCCTCTCTTTGTTCTCTCTCTTTTTCTCTTTAAATTCTTCTTTCTTCTTTTGTTGGCAAATAGACAAAATGCTAAATCGTTCCCAATTACTCATTTTTTTTTTTCTTTCTTTAAGCCCTCCCTAAAAAATATAAAAACAAAATTTTTTTAAATTTATCACCATCACTTATTTTATGAATAAAAATTTAATTTTTTATAAAAAAATTTAATTTACCTTCTTTAGTCAAATTTTCGTCTTAATTATTTTCTCCATTTTGATTTTATTTTTCTTCTCCTTCTTTTTGCTATTAATTATCATTTTCTTCGTCTTCTTCTTCCTCTGACGAAGATTCATATTTTTCTTCTTCTTCCTCTTCCTCTTCCTCTTCTTCTTCTGACTAAATTTCTTCTTGTTCTTATTATTCTTATTATTACTATTGTTTTTACTACTATTAAATTTCTGTTTTTTCTTGATGTTCCTATGATAATTTTTCTTTTTCGCTATTTTAATGAGTAATTTCGTCAATTTCTATTTTATCTAACTCCAATTCTTCTTCTTAATCTTTTTTTTACACCTATTTTTCTTCCTATTCAGATTAATTTTCCATTTTTTCCCCATCTTGCTAATTAAAATTGGATTTCACTTCTTCTTCTTCTTCTATTTTGCTATTTTCAGTTTAATTTTCGTGTTTTTCATTTTTTTCCTAAATTTTATTTAAATCTGTTTCTTTTTATTCTTATTCACCCTATTTTTATTTTATATCTTATTCACTTTATTAGTCTAACTCCTCTTCTTTTATATTTTATTTTTATTCTTCATCTTATTCCCGTTCTTTTTCTTGTTCTTCTTTCACTTTTTATTATTCCTCTTAGTATTTAAGCATTTATTTTTGTTATTCCTCCTCCGTTAATATTGGCCTTACATTTTCATTTATTTCTTTTGATATTATATTATAAATGTGTTCATGACTTAATAAATTAATTTTAATATTATTATTATTTTTATTGTTTAAATCATTTTCATTATTATTATTATTTTCATTATTATTATTTAGTTAATTATCTTCATTTTGTTTATTATCTTCGGTTTCCATTTATTTGTTATTTTATGAATTTACTAAAAGCTCTTCATTTTTTACTATATCTCTGATTTCTTCTTCTTTTATACCCATGTCAATTTTTTTTTAATTTTCAATTTATTGATATATCTTTTTTTCCACATTACTAATTTAATTTAAAAGAATTTCTTCCACGTTAACTTCGTCAGTTGAAATAATTTTATTTTAAATATCAATTTCTTTCTAACTATATATCTGAAAATAATATTTTTTTTAAAAATAAATGAACCAAGAATATTTTATAAAATTTATTTACTTTAAAATAATAAATATACTTATTTATTTATATATTTAAAATTTTTACAATTGGTGCATCTTTACTTATTTTTCTCATTATATTGTTATCTTTTCTAGGCCTTCCTTTTTCTCTAGGCTTATTTTGGATTTCTTATAATTAAAGTTTTTTTAAATATTCAACTGTTAATTTTTCATTTGGAATTTCTATAGCTTCTTCAGATTATTTTTATTATTTTATTTTTTAAAGACTATTATCTTTTTATTGCTAATTTTAACCCTAATTTTCAATAAAATCATTTATTTCACTTTCCTTAATTTCTTCGGTTTCCATAAAAACGTCTTCTACCTTGAAATGATCTTTATTTTCTTTTTTCTAATCATTTTCATTGTTAAAAAATATGTCCTTTTATTTTTATTTTTAATTATTTTCCTCCATTTCGATGGAATTATTTTGATTTTAATTACTATTTTCCTAATCTAAAAAATATATTAAAATAAAAATTTAATGTATTATTTTTATATTATTTACTATTTAAACTTTATTAGTTAAGTTTTAGTGAAAAATTTGGGTAATATTTCTGCAAATAATTTGGATTTTCCTAAAGTCTAAAATTTAAAATACTCAATAAATATTATTGCTACTACATTAACTATTATTAAGCTTTTTCTTCAGGTTTAAGTTTTCTAGGTCTACCTTTTTTCCTAGCTTATGGCTATAATAAATCGTGAAAAGCAACTTCATTTTAATAATCTATTAATTTTTCGATTTCACTGTTATTGGGTAACAAAGCTCTTTTTTCTTACTATTATTTTTGCGTACCTTTATTTAAAATTTTTTAAAAAAATCATAAAATAATAATAAAGTACTTAAAATATGTTTTTTAATTAATTCATTAGTTTACCTTTAAATTATTCTAAATATGACCCTAAATGATGATTATAACAATTAGTATCTTAAAAGGAAATAGTTCTTACAATTATTCCTTATTTAATAGAATCTTTATATTGAATAATTGGTCCGGTCAAAATTCTTTTTTTAGTTTTATCTAGCTAAAATTTAAAAATTTTTTATTTTTAGTCAACATTAAAATTAAATAATTAAATATTAAAAATTAAAAAAATAACTAAAATTATACATATTCATATAAAGAAATATATAAAAAAAGATGAATAATTTAATTTCATTTTCATTTTAATTTGTATTTGTATTTGTATTTGTATTTGTATTTTTACTTTTTTTTTCTCTTCTTCAAGTCTTACAAGCTCTTTTAAAGATTATTAATTGAAAGATTCAGTTATTATAGCTTCTTTAAGTAAAGCTTGTTGGGAATAAACGCTATGAATATACATTCTTTTTCTTTTTTTTACGTTTTTATTTGTTGTATCTGTTTGGTTTCCGCCTTCTTAGTCTGTTTTATTTGCATCAGTGAAATCTTCTTTGTCAGTTTCTGTTTGTCCTGGTCTTTTTATTTTTCTGTTTTTTTTTTTTAAAAAAAATTATTTGTGGAAAGTACTAGTTATTTGTTATATATCATATATTTATTTGTGATTTTTATATTTTATTTTATAAATATATATTATTTTCATATTTTTAATTACAGCTTGATATTTTGCTAGTCAATTCTTTGTCTTCTTTCTTCATAGTGAGATTTTCCTGTTTAATCTAAAGCAGTTTACTGACTTATTCCCAGTTCTTTTAAAATAGATTTCGGATTCTTTATTTTTTTTCTTTGATAATCATCCATTTAATTGTCAGTACCATCCGGTTCATTTTAAAATTTGCTGACTATATTTTGATTTTAATTCTAATTTTTACTTTTTTTAGATTAATTTAATGCTTTTTATTTGCTTTTTGATAATGTTTATCCTATTTTTTTTTTTTTTTTCTTTTTTCCTTCATTTTCTTCATCCTCATCATCTTCATTATCAGAGGACGTTTCCATAAAATCTGTATCGAATTCATCTTTACCAGAAGAAGTTGCTATAAAAGACTCTTCATCTTCTGGCTTTTCTACTTCCTCAATTTCTTCTTTTTTACCAAAATACCTATTTTCGTTCCAAAAATCATCTTCACTATCATCTTTTTCCAGCAATTTTTTCATTTAAGTACCTATCAAAGAAAAATAAATTCGCATAAAAAATTAAATACTTAGTCATAAAATTAATAATTAAAAAAATATAACATATTATTATTTAATTTTTATATATATACCCCTTCTATTTCTAAAAGAAATTTATTTGGCCATAGGCGTTATAGAACTCTAAGAAGATTCTTCATCATCAGCTTCTTCTTCTTCATCTTCATCATCATCATCATCATCTTCATCTTCATCGTTACTTATATCTTCATCTTCATTTCCATCTTCTTCTTCATCATCATTATCATTATCTTCATCTTAACTATTATTTTCGTCACTTTCACCACTTTCTTCTTGCATATCGGAATTAGACCCCGATATTTAACTATTTTCACTCACTTTTAATTTAATTATATATAAATTATTTTTTGATTTTTAAATATTTTAGACTTATTATTATTTAATTTATAATTTTAAAATAAAAATAAATAGATGTTTTTTGAAAAATTATAATTATTTCTAGGTGTTTTTATTTGTATTATAGGATCATGCTGTATTTTTAATTTTACCTTCATTTTATTCTTCATCATTATTTTCTTCTTCTTCTTCTTCATTATCATCATCATTATTATTATCTTTATATTCATAATATTAGTGATAGGAAATTTTATATTAAATATATAATTATAAAATATTAAAAAATAGCTAAATTTTAATATGTGTGTTTAATTAAATAAATATATGAATTTATAAGAAAATTTTTTAAATTACTTTTTTTTTATTTCTTTTATACTATATCTTGCGATTCTTATTCTTATTCCTCTTCATCAATATCATCGCTAGAAGGTTCTCCATCTAATTTCATTAATTTTTAATAAACTTCATCTTCATCTAAAATATTTTCTTATTCTTCTTCTTCTTGATCGTTACTGATTTCACTTTATATGTCTTCTTTATTTTTTTACTAATTATTATTTAATGATTATTTTTGAGGTTTTTTTACTTTTTTATTTGTGAATCTTGTTCTAATTATGAAATTGGATTAGAAATATAAATTATATATAAAAAAAAAATTTTTCCCGGGTTTTTAAATTGACTTTTCCATCATAAAATCGTTAGTTAAATTTATTTTATATTGTACAGTACCTTTTTTTGGGTTTTGCCTTTTTTTTTAATGGTTTTTTGTTTTTTTAAGCCGATTCTTAGGTCATTATTTAAACTAAATAAATAAATTTTTAATTTTTTTATAGAAAATTTGGATTTTTATTTTTTCGCCAAAAATTATAATTTAATAAATCATATTATAGTTAATAAAAATTATTTTTTAGAATTTTATATATGAATCATTTTTTATAATTAAAACATATTTGAGATGAAAAAATTCTTTATAAAGTAATTTAAAATATAATTAATATAGTATAATTGAAATAAAATATTGTATTCATAAAATTCTTTAAATCATTAAATATAGAATTTTTTCCAAATTTTTTTAATAAAATTAAACTATAATAAAGATTTAATTATAGAAAATATAATTAAAAAATTATTAATATAATAATATAATATAATATAAATAATACTTAAAATTAAATTATTAAAACCTTTAAAAATATAAAATTAACTTTATTTATAGGTATTTGGAATGATATATAATATAATATTAACTTATTTTATTTTACTTAACATCAATTAATCATAAACCTTTATTGAAAGTAAAATATTCGATTTATTTTCCGTTTTTATTTGTTAAATTTTAGAAATATGGTTCCAATTAATTAGCTTTGACAATTACATTCTTTAAATGATAACAAATTAGTTAATATATATTATTTTTTATTTTAAATAAGTTAATTTTATTTAAAAAATTTTTACTTATGGATAAATAGCTAAGGCATAAGTTAATCCTAAATATAAAGAAAAAGATCCTATGGCTGTGTTAAGTGCAGTTGCTAAAATTATATTTTTAGGTTGCAATTTATATTTTGTAGAAAATGAAAGCCACAAAGCAGGCACTAAAAATAAGGGAATAGGGATAACACATCTGGAAACTCCGGTTTAGAAAAATCCAATTTTTGCTAATATAATAAAAAAATTATTAATTTTTTTTATCAATTTTTTAAGTATAAGTTATAATTAATTAAATTATAAAAATATATATTAAAATAATACCTGCTTCAATGGAATTTTATTCAATTTCTTCTTTGGTTTCAGCATCATAAACTTTAATTCCTTATCTGTTTCAAGTAAATTTAATTTAATAAAAAAAATTGCAACTTTTATTTTAAGTTATGCTATGTTAACTGATTTTAAATTATTAATTACTGGAAATCTTTAATTCTACTGAAAAATAAATTAGCTTCATTGGCTACAGCGACACCAATATAAGGGGCGAATTTTTTCATAATATTTTTAGCAGATGGAGAAACTTTTAATCTATTAATTAAGGCTAAAGATCCAAGAGACCCAATAATAGCTGAGGCAACAGCCATACTGTAAGAAACTATTTAATTTAATTTAAATAAAATATTCATTATTAATTTTTTAAAAAATTTATTATAATATAATTATAAATAAAAATCATTAATGAATATATTTTACAAGCAAGCTAAGAATATTCGTATTTATTAGATTTGTTTCCATTAGTAAAATTGTAAGCAAAATTAAAAGTTTGATTCAATGTTTAGGCAATAATTTAATTTACAGGCTGTTTATTAAAAAAATTAGTTATAAAAATTATCTTATAATAAAATATTATACTAGTATATTTGTTTTTTAAATATTTATTACAGTAGGAGGTAAGAAAGTCAAGCAAAAGATAACGGGTGCATTCACTTTTATAATTATAATTTATTTATTAAAAAATTTTAATTATTATATATATGTGTATAATTTTAACAATACTATATTAATAATTTACCTATGCAATATCCTGAAGTTCTGAATAATTTATGGATCAATGTATCAGTTTGAGGATGGAACTAAATTAAATTAACGATTAATTATTTATCAAAATTAAATATATTATATTATAAATAATTCCTATCTTTTTATTATGTTTATATATTAATATTGTCACAAGCAATTTGAAGTATTTATTTTTTAATTCGCATTTATTGCATATTAAGATATGAATAGAAGAAATAATATATTTTTGAAATTTATTGGGTTATAAAATAAAGTATTAAATATTTCTAGTTTTTAAAAAAATAAAAATATATGCTTATTTTTATAAATATTTACGTTTCCCAAATAAAAATACCTAGCTTCCCATAATTATTTATCTGTATAATCAGTTTTTTTACCAGATTCAAAATCTTTTAATATTTATCTTTATTCCATTAAATAGTCATCACTATAAAAGTATCTCCTTTTTAAAATTTTGAATTTATTAATAAAATTATGTTTATTTAATGGAGTAAATAAATAAAATATTATCAAATATAGATGTTTTTATTATATTTTCTTTTATTTAAATTTAAAATTAGGATATATTATTTTTAATTCTTTTTAAAAATTATAAAATATTTTGAAAAACTACTGTAATTTATGGACTAAATTACCATTTTACCATATTTATGTCGAAAATTTATAAAAATATTGATAAAATACAAAAGGATGATTTAAATCTTATGATATATGTATATTTTAAATTATATTTTAGTAAAAAAATAATGAAATTATAAGGTTTAAGTGAAATAAAATACAAGCCTACCAAAATATTATAATATTAATTTTTGTTTTTTTTGAGAAATATAATATAGAATATTATAAGATAAAATTGCGGATTTTTGATAACTATTTAATTTTTTACCTTTAATTACTAATATTTTGAAAGTGTTTAAGTCTTCCAAAATAGGTAGTTAAATCATAGGGGGCTTCTAAAGATGGATCGTATTTTTACATTAAAAATTATTTTTATACTTTTTATTTTTGGTTTTTTATTTTTTTTATTTTCTATTTTGTTTTAATTTTTATTTTTAATTAATTTTTTTTGTTTTTATTATTGGTGTTATTTCAAGGTCATGTAGTTGTTTTGATAGTTTTAATAAGACTATAATATCATTTATTTTATTTTTATAAATTATTGTAATTAAACTAAATTAGTTGAAGCTGAGGGATGATTTAATACGAATTCATATGATTTTAAAAAATTATCTACAAAAATAAAGAAATTATTGTGAATAGCCATACTCCTACCAAATAAAAATATTTTAGTAATTTAAATTTAGATTTTTGCTTTCTTAAAAATTATTTTATTCTTTAAAAAACAATTGAATTTTTTGTCTTTTATTTTTATATTTTGGCATTTTTTTTTTAAATTAATTTATTTTTTTTATTTTATTAAAACTATAATTTAATCAGATATTATTAAATTTATAAATTGAGTCAAAATTATCTTTTTTAAGGAAACCTTGACGTTTATAGTAAGCTGTAAAAGTAATTAGTTATTTCTAAGTATCGAATAAAATTTATATTATTATAATAATAAGGCATTATAAAA
Organism: Pseudocohnilembus persalinus; assembly: GCA_001447515.1. Lineage (NCBI taxonomy): Eukaryota > Ciliophora > Oligohymenophorea > Philasterida > Pseudocohnilembidae > Pseudocohnilembus > Pseudocohnilembus persalinus. The sequence continues at coordinate 289,891 of LDAU01000063.1, forward strand.
AATAAAATCTATTAATTTATTCATAAAATCCATGATCAATGTATAAATATTTAATTTTAAATTTATATAAAGATTTTTATTATCAAAATTTATTAAAATAATTTAATAAAAAATAGTATTGTTCATATTTGAAAATATTAATAAATATAATTAAATATGTGCATTTTTTTTCCAATTTCATCTAAAGATTATTAAAAAAAAAGTAAAATAATTATATATTTTTTAAAATAATTTTGAAGATCTTTTTTAACTTTTAACAATGACGCTTTTTTAAATTTTTGATTATATAAAATATTTTAAATTAAAGGAATTAAAAAATTTATATAATTAGTATATTGATAAGATTATTAAAATTATAAGTTTAAAAAATATAAAATGTGTATTTACAATTAAATTTTCAATAAAAGTATATAAATTTAAAATATAATAAAGTTTTTTATTTATTTACATTTATTTACATTTATTTTATTCAATCAGAAAAAGAATTCCATTCATTTGAATCTTTATATTCATCCTATTCTTAAAGTTAGTCTATTTCATTTCCCAAATAAATATCATAAATTTTATTATTTTGATTAACAGTTTATATACTCATCGATTAATTATGTGTTAATTGTTAAAATTCTAAATCTTCTTAACAGCTTTCTCTCAGTTCTGGATATTTATCTATTATTCTATTAATAGTTAAAATTAATAATTTATATATTTTTACTTTATATATATTTAAAAAAAAAAAGTAAATAAATAAATTATCTTATGTACTTGATAAAATTTCTATTTAAATAAATTAAAAAAAAAAATTATTAAATTTGCATTATATTATTATATTTCTTTACAGACTATATTTATTATTAAATTTTATTGAATATTATATTTTAGTTTATATTTTACTTATTTATAAATTTTTAATAGTTTTGCTGTATTTTTTTTTCTGTATTGGATTCAAATTTTTAATATAATATTTTTAATATTTTCTCAATCTCGCTTTCTACAAGTTTTACTACTTTATAGGATTTTAAATTATTAATTTTCATATATTCTTAAACATTGTTATTCTTTATAATTTTTTATTCTATTTAATTTTGCTGTAATTAATAAAGACGACTTTTTTTTTTTTCTAATTATAAAATTTTCTAATTTAATTTTTGTAAACATTTCCAATCATATTAATTGTAAAATCCATATCTCTATTTTAATAATATAAATTATATTTATTTTTAAAGGTTTTTATAAAAGATTATTATTAAATAAACAAATTTTTGATAGGTTCAATAATTGAAATAAAAATTTTTATTTTATTTTATATCTACTTTTTATTTTTATATACTAAAAATAGATGACTTATTAATTTAATTTTAAATAAAAAGATACCTTTGGATCTTCGGGATTAATACTTTTTATCATTGATTTTCTAACTCTTTCAAGTTAACTGTGCTTTATTTCCAATAAAAAAAGCTCTTTAGGATCCACGTATTAAGGATCATTTTTTTGCCTGTTAATTTTTTCTTATTCCAATGCTCTTATATGTTTATAAGTTAAAATGAATTATTTTTAATAATTATAACTATAATAAATAATATAATAATAAAAATTTTTAAAAATTAAAATTACTATAATATAATGTGAAACATTTTTGGTGATCTTTATTTCTATTTATATTTTGGCGAATTGGGATTTGATTGAGAATAAGAAGAATCTAAGGAATTAGAATTTTCCATTTATTAAAGTTAATTTTTATTATTTTTATACATTTTTTCGAGTTTATTTGATTTTTAAACTTATTTTCTTCTCTATTCCTATTCTTTTATTTTTTAGTTTTCGAAAAAATAAGAAGATATCTAAAAAAATTTGAATTTATCAAAAGTGTTTAAATATTGTATATTTTGTAATTACATTTCTTAAATTTTTAGCATATTTGAATATTGCATTATTTCTATTTCTTACTATTATTTCTTACAGTGCCACAGGTGGTTTTTGTTAAAATAAATATTTTTCCAAATTTTCTTTCCTTTTCTAATTTAAACTATACTTTTCTTTAAGGTAATTTTTTCTAAACTATTTTTCCTTTTATATATTCTCTTAATCCTAAAAATTGAGTTAAATTTAAAACAATATTATAATTTTAAATATTTATAATGTATAAAAACTCTACAGTTTCTAAATCCATTAAAAATCCGATAAAATCTCTTTCATCATACTGTATTTTCTTTAATGTAGCATTATTTGGAGTTTATGTATAATTAATCACTTGAAGTTGAGGGGTAGGTAAATTTTCCTTTTTTTTTTATAGAAGTTATTTTTTTCCAAACTTAAATTCCTTTTTGTCAAATTGGTCTTCTTTTTCTAATACGTATATTTTCAATAAATTTATTTGATAAATAAAATATAAATATGAAATAACTTTATTTTTACTAAATAAATCGTATTATTTATCAACAAGTGGTTTAGGATTTATACTAATTTTTCGGGAAATATTTTCATTTATTTATTTTTCCATATATGTATCTAAAAATGATATATCCTGTTATTCCATTTTTTTTAAATTAGACTAAATTTGTAAAAATTTATTTTATTATGCTGTTTGTGGTAAATCATGGGCTAATTTTAATGAATTTTCTAAACTTGATCTGTAAATTTATTTTTAACTTTTGTTTTAAAACTATGGTCCATTATAATATAGCAAATCTTTTATTTTTAATTTATACATAAAAGAGAAAAATAATATTATATATTATTTATTATTTATATAAATATTTTATTACATTTATTTGTAGTTAAGCACTTTGGTTCATAATTTTCATCATATTCTTTTTTTATCTTCATTACCTCCGTTTTTTTATAAAGTTGTCCTTTATATTATTATAAAATTCTTTTTGGGGCTGTAAAAATTGAAGATAAATTATCATTTTTAACATGTAAGCTACTTTTTTATTATTTTCCGAGTTATTTTGATTATTCATGTAAATTTTAATTGTGAAAACTTTGGGTTTTAGTTTTTATAAATTTATGCGAAAAATTATTATTTTATTAGTCTAATTAGGTTGGACTTTATTTAGAGATATTTTTATTATTTTAGGATTAAAAATGTTAACTTTTAGTGAATTTAGATCTATTATCAATATTAGGCTAACTTATTTTCAACATATCTTCAGAATTTATTCTATTTTTATTAAAACTATTAGAAATTTATAGATTTTACTAAATATATACTATTTTTCCTGATTGAACAGAATTATTATTTATAGTATTTTTTTATAATTATTTTGGCTAATTTATTTTATGAGCATCAAAATTATTATATTTTTCTGATTTTTTATTAGTTTTATTCGAGTTATTTAAAGAATAATTATTATCATTGTTATTATAATAGCCATGTATATTTTAAATATTATTTTTAAGAAGTAATGAAGAGCTTTTTTAATTTTAATTATTTTAATAAATGAGCTTACAAAATTAGTTACTTTTATTATTTTTACAATTTTAAGTAATTTTTTATTAATTTTTAAATAACTAAAGGCTAGGATTTTAAATAATTTCTTTTTGTTCAATAAATTTTTTTTCACCGGCAAAATAACTTGCACTGAAAATACTGTCATTTAAATCCTAATTTTCAAAATCACCCGAAATAAAAGATTAATTATTAGATTTATCAAATGTTTACTTCGAGAAAGATATTTAGGTTTTTTTATCTGAAAATTTAGAAATTTTCATTTTTTCATCATTAGTATTATATTTTTAATATATATAGTTATTGTTAACATTATTTATTTTTATTTATTTATCAATATTACATGAATGTTAATTTTAATATTTGTCATCTTGGGATTGTATTAATTATTGTTATTTTTAAATATCAACAAAGCTAGAGCTTTATTTTTATTAAAATTATACATTATTTTTATTATCATATGAGGATTAATCCTTTTAGATTTAGTTTTACAGGTCATTGTTAATTTTTTAAAAATCATTTTTATTATTAAAAGAGTCACTTTAATCATTATAAGAGTTATTTTGTTTTATAGAATCAGTTTTTGGATAAGTAAAATAATCATCCAACTTTAATTTGGTTTTACTATTTGTTAGCTTGTTCCCAAAAAATTTTTATTTTTGTTCGTTTTTAATAGTATCTTCATTTATTTTTATTTATTATTAAATAGTATCAAATTTATCTTATAAAAGTTAGTTTTCGATAGATAACTGATATTATTAAGATTATTGACATTATTTCTATTGATCGTTACCTTTTAAATTTAAATTTATTTCATTTTTAATAATAAGTTCATTCGCTTCAAATTTTTCCTTATTGCCAACTTTGTAAAATTACGCCTAATTCCATAAATTTTATCTAAAAATTAATTTTTTTATATATTTTTATATACTTAAAATTTTTAATTATTTTCTTATTTTAATACCTAAATTTTTTGAATTATTGCTAATTATATTCCAAAAATAATTATTCTTATGGCTCCTTTTTTAATTTAGCCAGTTAGTTTTCTATTTTTGAAATTTCTAAATTTAAAAAACGCATAGCTATCTTTTGTAAATCGCTTTCTACATCATATAACCTTTGAAAACTATAAAAGTGATAAATATTTATAATATAAAAAATATAAAAATTAATTTATATTATATACTTATATTTAATATCTATTATCTATTAACTAATTGGTTTCTGCATTTCATCTTATTATGGTAATAAATTTTTTAGCACCCATTCTATTAAATCTACACATTCTGATAATTTTTTGTATTATTTAAGATCGTAATAAAATTAATATTAATATTATAAAGTCAGAATAATCTCTTTTCCAACTTTAAAAAAAAATGATGTTTTTTATTATATAATATTTTGAAATCAATAATTATATGATACTATTTAAAAAAAAATAATTTACTTCTCAATTAATTTGACTCATACTTCTTTAACTGCTGAACATTTTTACTCTATTATCTTTTCGAAACCTTATATTTGTCAACTTATTCAACCCTACAATTTTATAACATTCTTAATTAGCTTAAAAGAGTTAGTAAAGTTTTTTCGCTGAATTTAACTGCTTTTTCTAAAAATTATGGAATATTTTTATTTTTTTTAATATTATAAATAGAAATACTAATTTACCTGAATATCCTGCTTCATAATAAAAAACAGCTAAACCTAAATTAATTTTCGAAATCCTTTCCATTAAACTTATATTGCTAGTTCCCATAAGCTAACTATATTCAAAATTTTTAAAATTTTTAAATGCATATATAAACTATAATTTTTATATATTTAATGATTATTTTTATAAAATACAAATTAAAATTTCAAAATTTTATTTTAAATATAAGTACTCAGCTATTCTAACACCTTCCGATAAATAGAAATAATAAGCTTTAAATTTCTATTTTTTCTTGAAAAACTAGGCATGATAGTTAAATAAATCGATTAAATTCATAAAAAAATGGTCAAGTTCATATTTATCTTATAAAATAATTTATTTATTCAATTTAAAATTTTTTCATTTTAAAATTAATATTACTTAAAACTGGATGGATAGGTAAAGTTAAAATTTTGTTAATTTTTTCTGTAGGAAAAAGTTCTTTAATTTTTTCATATTTTTATTTTCCTAATTTCGTGCAATTTTTACTGAATTCGGTATGAATTTCCTCTAATTTTAAATACTTTTTTTATATATCATCAGATTTATTTTATACTGTATAATCTTTTTTATTTTTTATTTCATTGTTATCAAAATTTTTTTATTCTTCACACTCTCTGAATATCAAAAAGTAATTTAAATAAAAATATTTACTTTAATTTAAAAGAAAGTTTACCCTTCAGTAGATAAAATGGAATAATCCATCGGGGTGATTTTTAATTTATTATTATTATCTTATTCATTATTTTATATAATCTAGTTTTTTTATAAAAATTTTAAATGTATACTAAAAAATCGATAAAATTAAAATATTGCAACAGTTCCCTTATCCAAAAAAACTCTAATTTTTTACTCTTATTAATTAATATCATTCTTTTTATCAATTAATTGCAAAATATTTGCTATAAGTTACTAATTTGTAATAAATAAAATTTTTCTATTTATCCAAATTTTATCAGAAATTGACATTTTTTTTCTTTTTATGGAATTAAAAAGGTTATATTTGTAAATAAGTTTTGAAGCTTTGTTTTTATTTTTCTAAAATTTAAAACATATTAATTAAACAATTAAAAAGTAGTTACAAAATAAATAAAATTTTGAATATATATATTGTTTACATTTTTTATCAATGTATTGATTTTTCGATGCATTATTATATATTTTTTTTACATAAATCTTTCTTCTTCAGCTAACTCTTTTAACTATTATTGTTTTTTTTAGTCTAATTTATCCAATTCAGCTTATTCTTACTGTGATTTTTAGCTTTTTCGAGATATAGAAAGCGAAGAGCTGAGCCTGAGTTTACTATTTCTCATATTTATAAATTTTTTATAAAAAAATAAAGAATATATTCGAAATTAGATTTGTAAAATTATATTTTTATTGTTATTTTACTGATTTTATTTTTTTATTTAATTAAATTATTTATTCAACAAATTATATATTTAATTGTTAATCTTAAATATTATTTTTTTTCCAGCCAAAATTCTAGTATATATTATAGTATTTATTAAATTTTATAAATTATTTATTATTAATTAATATTTTGAATATACAATATCTACATATTTTTGTGTAATAAATTTTTATAAAACATGATAAATTATTATAAAATTTAAATAACCTGGATCAAAAGTATACATCATCATTTATTTACTTATTAAGAATTAATAGTATCCTCATTTTTTTTTAATGAATATTAAATTTTAGACTAATCCTTAGATTTTTTATTTCTTAATAAAGACATGTTTCCAAAATTAATTTTTTTATAAAAATCTTTTTTATCATTTTCATCAGTCTTTTATTAATTTTTTTGAATCCTCTTTAAAACAGAACTATAAATTAAATTAAATTCATTTATCATACTAATTAAATTGTTTATAAATAAATAAAAAATAAAATAATACATTCGGGATTGGAAGTCTTAAGAATCTTGGATTTTTCTCATTTCATTTATAAATTGTGGATTTTGTGCAAGCTATGTGCCATATCTATTCCTTTAAATGTTCATTCTATTAAATAATTGTGGCTAAGATTTTTTTTTAATCGGCCTAGCATATAAATGATACACTTTTGTTCTATATTAAACTTTTGGCTTATACTATTAAAATTATAAAAAATATTATAAAATCTCAAATTTTTAACATTTTAAACACTATATTGTTAATTAATAATAAGATTAAATAATCATTAAAATTACCATTAATTCATACAGAATATTTTCAATATTATTTAATGGGTAATAATGTTTAAAGCCATTTATAACTACTTTATCCATTTTACTTTCTGGGAATTAGATCTGTTTCCTTAAATCTTCAATTACAACTCTACTTTTTTATTCTTATTATTATTACATATTATTAATATTACTGCTATCTTTATTATTATTCATGTTATAAGAGGCTTTTTATCCTATTTAATTTTTGTCATATTGAGATTGCTACTTAAAATAATGGTTACTCATATAACTTTAATTTTACGACTGAGGAATATAATTTTAACTTATATTATTTGAATATTAGTTGTTTAAATTAAGATTGTTTTGCGTACCTTATTTTATAAGCATATTTTTTTACAATAATTTTTAATTTAATTAATTTGTTGGGAACCTAGACCTATTTTTATATTTTTCTTACATTAACATATTTATTTGGGCCTGTAAAGGAATGTTAGAATTTGGGTTTAATTGTAACTATAAATTGCTATTCAGACCCGCTCCTATTTAATTCATTATTGGATTATTATTAGGATTATGATTTTAATTATTATTGTTAAAAGCAAAACTAGATTAAAGGTCGTTATAGTTATTAGATTATTTTCTATTTAATCTGAAATTTCTTGATTAATTATTATGTAAACCTAATGCTGCACTAGATGTGAAAGATGTATTTGAATTAATTAAATGATGTTATAGAGATGGGTCTTATTAAAATACTAATTAGTTATTTTTTATCTAATTTAACTGTTAATTTATAATCCATTATATTCCATCATATAATTAATCTTATTTTTTTTATAAAATTACGTAGTTTTCCTCTTTTTCAAGAAATTATCTCTACATTTCTTACATAAGTTTTAATTATGCATCATTATTGTTATTATTATTAGTTTATATATTTTCAGAGGAAAGTTTAGTTTTGTTAAACTTAGGACTCATATCTTACAATGTTTGCGCCAATTCCATAAAAGAACCGCTTTGATTTTAAAATCCATTACTTTTATGTAGTTATTTTTTATCTATTAATACTAATAAAAAATAATAAATTTATACATTTATATAATAGTAAATAAAAAACACACATTTAAAATTGTTAATGATTAATTAAGTTTTACTTTCGCCTTTTTCAATATTAGGAATACTTTGTAAATTATAAGAGGAAATAGATCTAGATTTTTTTTTATTATTAATATATAAATCCTCAATATTTAATTTATTTTAACTAATTTCATTATTTTAAGATAATCTCTAATTAGCTTTTTCTTTTTTTCTTTCATATTTAAGTTAAAAGTTATTTTATTAACCTTTTTTCTATTCATATTATAATTTATCCTTAAATTAACTTGGACTTAAATCAAGTTATTCTTCAGAAACTTTTTCTAAAATTTGATATTATTTTTCAGTTTATGTATTAGAGAAACAGTTCAAACCTGACTCAGAAATAAGAGACCCTTATGATTATATTGATTTTCTATTTAAATAATTTTATCTACTTGAATATTTATTAGATTGATTAAATTATTGGTTAGTAAAACTTTGACTATAATTAGGTTATTTTCTAGCATTTTATTTAGCGAATTTATTTTTTTCATTCTATTTGTTTAAAAAAGAATTTTCACAAACTTATTAACTTTATTTAACAGACTTTTAATTTTAAATATCGGTATTTTTAATAGAAAAAGAGTTCTTACTTTATTTGAAACTTTTCTCAATATCCTCTTAGAATTCAGGTAGTCTTTGCTAGTAATTTGAATTTTTTTCTTATTTATAAGTTATTTCTGATATTTATGACAAATTCGAGTTATCAAAATTATGAGATTTTTATTTATTTATAAATTAAGTATTATTTGACTGTGATCTCTTAAATTCTAATGAACTTTCCTCTTCTTCTTAAATAGCATAATTTTCATAATTTGGGTCATAAAAAAAGTCTTAAATATGCTAGTTAACTTTTAAATTATTTTAATTTTAAAAATATTTATTTTAAATGTGGTTATTATTTTTAGGTCCTCCTGCGCCTCCTCCAAAACCTTGTCCTTTTCCAACTCCTTCCATTAATTTTAAATTTTTTTTATTTATACCTTTAAATTGTATTTGGGGAGGAGAAACATCATCAGATTCATTTTCATATTCTTCTTTTATTTTATCTGAATCTTGATAAATATTTTAATTTTTGAGGGCTGGACTATTTATCTTAACCCCATCATCATATGATATTTGATTATTTTTTTGCTAATTTTTAATTTCAATAGAATCATTCGATAAATTATTATTATTTTAAATAGCTTTATTATTATTTTAAGTGTTATTATTAGCTAAATTATTTTATATAAGCGAATTTTCTTAGATATATTGTAATTATTACTAATCATTAATTGCGGGTATATTTCCAAATTTTTTAGAGACCGACTTATTGTATTTTTTAAAATGGTTATCTAGATTTACTGGCTTATTGCTTTAATGAGCATCAAATTAATATGGACTTCTAAGTTCTTTGAAAGAATTTTTTAATTTTTTACTGTCAAAATGACCAGAAAATGTGTTCACACCTTCAGGATTATGTTAATTATTTTAAATTTATACAAAGCTTTAAGGAATAAAATGATTTGAAACTAATTTACCACTTTAAATTTCGTTTTACTCAAATTATGCTATATCTAATGTATCGTTTAAAGACATTGAGTGTAAATCCATTTTTTTTTGCATTTCTAGGTCATCTATATAATCTTTTTGATCTTTCATTACAAAGTAAAGTTCTTTTTTCGTGTTAAATTTATATCGTGTGCTCCTTTTAAAGGGAACTGATCTTATGTGTTTAGATGAAAAATCATACTATAAAATAACTCTTTCTCTATTCGGGTTGTAATTTATTTTCTAACATTCTCTGGCTTTTTAATTTAAAATAATTATAAATTTTTGGATTTTTCATATATTAATATAAATATATTTAAAATTAGTTACCCATGTGAAATTTACCGCAAAGATAACATTTTAAACCAATAACATCTTTTCTATTATTTAAAGCATATTAGTCCTTTAATTGTAAAAACTTTTGATTATCTTCGGGATATTATTATAATAAATCTAAAAAAACAGTTTATCCTATTGATAAAATACTAGAGGTCCCAATTGACTTGGCGTATGCTTTTCTTTCACACCCAAAAATAAACCTAATTTCCCCAAATGATTTTCCTGGTTTAAGTATTTAAATCATACCAGAATCTTAATTGGACCAATCTATTATAATAATTTATTTTATTTTTTAAATTAATTAATTTTTAGTAATGTTGTACACTATTTATTTTTTTAATTTAACATATATATATAAATTATTTATATAAAATTTATGTACCTGTATATATTGATATGTGTCCTGATTCTATTATATATAAATAAGGTTCCAACTCTTAAAAAATCTCATCAAATACCGGTTAATCATGTAAGAAATTTTAGGTAAAAGATTATAGACAGAGTTTGTGTCTAATATAATATTTTTAAGTAAATATAAACTATATTTTTATTGAAATAATTTATATTGTATTTTATTTACAAAAATTCTGTAGAAAAATTATTTATTAAAAAGGAGCATTTTTCAAAAAGCTGCATTCTTTATGATATAATTATTTTATCTTTTAAAGTTTCAGAAAGCTCATTTAATACTTCTGCCTCTTTATCAGGGGAAATAATATTGTTAGATTCATATTTAAACTATAAATACCTTCTAGTTTCCAATTATAAATTTCGCTCAATTTATTTAGTAGTTAAAAATCTATTTACACCTGTCATTTATAGTTTAAATTTTTTAGCCGAAGAATTTAATTCCGTTAAAGTATTTCCTATTGTGTTTAAAGTATAGGCATAAATAAAGCCAGAAATATACATAGCTAAAGTAACGAAACATGCTTCATATACGTTTGATGGAATAATATCTCCGAATCCTACTGTCGTCATTGTTGTTGTGCTCCAATAAAAAGCGTATAAATAAATTGTGAACCATTCATTATTTTCATTTATTAAATCTTCCTCATACTTTTTAATCCATGTGGTATTAGATAAATAATATTATTAAGTTAAATTTGAAATTCCAATGAAAATTGAAGCGAAAATGTGGGCAACCTGAATAATTAATAATGCTTATTAAAATTTATATTTATGTATAAAATTATTAATAAATATAATGATTTTTTATATTACAAATAGAATTAATAAACAAAGTCTTATAAATGAAAGCATAGAAATTTTCCCTGATTTTTATTGAATTTCATATTATTCTTCGTATTTGCCAAATATAGAACTAATAACTCTAATTTTAAAAAAAATTGCCATATTTAATATTTTTACATATTAATGGTTATCTCCGTAGTGTTAAGCTGACTCTATCAAAGGTAAAAGAGCCAGTAAATCTAGAAATAGACCTTATAATTTTTTTAAAGATAAAAAATATAACTAAATAAAAAATTAATATTATTATTTTTTTACCTTTTTTTACGTAGTTTATTATAATTTTAGATCTATCCATAACTAGTTCTCCTTTCTATAAAGTATTTTATTATTAAAAAAATATAATATGGTATAAATTTTTAAATTTTAATTTTAATTTAATTTACATCATAATAACCTTGATTCATCGATAATAACATATTTGCACAGAATACAATAGTAGTTGTAGTGATAAAAAAAACCCATAAACTTCCATACAATTCAGAAAAATAGATTTAAGTAAAAAATTCTAAAGGAAAGTAATAAAGTGCCAAAACAATATAAAATAGGTGAATCATATCAAATATATTTAATAAAAGGCAACTTGGGTAAAGAACTGGTATTTTTGATATTTTTACTTTTTCAAATTATTTTTTGTATTTATCAGTTTTTAAATTCATGGCAACATATCTATGAAATTTTTTTTTTCCTTTCTGTATATTAAAAAAATAATTTATATATTTTATTATATATAAATTTTAATATAATAAATAATTTATATAGTTAGAAAATACCCTTGCCACTGCCACATCACCTATCAGTTCATAATCATGTTAAGTTAAAGTATTTTTGCCTAAATAAGCGCTAAAATTTTTTAAATTAGACAGAAATTTCGACAGTTTCTATTTTTAAATATAAAATTTTTAATATCAGTAGAATTAAGTAAAATTTTTAACGAAAATTAAATATTAATAAAAATTAATATATATTTATTTTACAATTGTCATAGATAAGGTAAGTTTTCTTGCAAACATTTTTTGAAAGATTTTAGTTTCTTTTACTGTTTAATTTAATGAAAATGAACTTCCTTCAGTGGATTAGTATAAATTTTGCAATTTTTTATAAGAAATAGATTACTCACAATAAGGCACTTATTTATAATCTGGGTAATAGTTCATTTAAGCTATTTATAGTCTTGTTTCATTTTACTAATTTAATTTTTATTTTTCTAATTTTTATTTACTATATAACAAAGAATCACTATCATAATTTTAGAGTTAATACTAACTTTTGCTTTGATTTACTAATATTTATTTTCCCCTTGGCGAAATTAAATTGCTTTCGGTTGGGCTTTGAAGTTCACTCTTTCGTTTTTAAAAATGAAAGTTAATTTATATATATATAATTTTTAGTTATTTATACATTTATTCTATAATTAGTTATAATTAAATATAATGATAAAATATGAATGTTTTTAAAATATTTTAATAATTCTTTTACATTCAGCTACTGATACTCATTCAAATCTTTTTCCTTATCTTTTTTTTGATTTTTGAAATTAAATATGCTTGATTTTTTTTTATGCTTAGTTATTTGCTATGATTATTTTTTATTCAAATTATCTTAAATTTCAAATGAATATAGCTAGTTGTTATTGGACTATTTGAACTATTCAGCGCTGCAAACACTTTTAGAAGATTTTTAGTGATTTTTTTCGCTATTTTCGTTTTGGGAGTTTTTATTCAAATTTTTTGGACTTATATTAGTGTTCAAGTTTAATATGCCTAATTGTTCTGATTATATTCTTTTATTTTTTTTCATGTTATTATTACTATTGGTGGTTGAAAATTCTGAATTTTTTGATCTTTTCATAGAATTTTAAAACTAATTTACATTTGTTTATTATACTTAGCTATTATTTTGGTTAAATTAATCTTCTTACACAAATATGCAGTCATTATTTTCATCACTATATTAGATTAAATCACATTAGTTTTTATTTTTATTTTAAAGATATTACTAAATATCACCCTATTTGTCTTAATTCAAAGGTTTTCTTTATGAGGATAAAGGAGGATTTTCATTTTCTAAATATGGAAAGATATTAAAAACCATTATATTTGCATAAATATATTTGCAAAATAATTTTGAAGAAAGTTATTTAAAAAAAAAAAAAAAAATTGTTTAATATTTTTATAAATTAATTATATAATGATAATTTTTTACTTTCAATTTATGACTAAAATTATGAATTTTACATAAAATTACTATTTTTTTTAAGTTCTTATGGTATATATGAATTATTAAAATCGGGCTATATAAATTCATCAGTGTATAAAATATCTTCATCTTCATATTCATTTTTATTTAAATTTTTTATTTTATTTTAGTTACTATCATTTTTTTTTATTTTTTGATTATTTTGATATTAATTGACTGTTTTTTAAATTGAAATTTGACATATATTTTCCTATTCTAAGTCAGATTCTTATTAAGAAGTTTTTTTGGGTGGACACTATATTTCTTCATTTTAAAAATAATTTAAATAATCTTATAATTCTAGCTGAGAAGCTATTGAATTATCTTGATTTTTTTAACTATTTTAAATTTTTGTATCTGAATTTTTTGAAAAAATTTACTTGTTACTATCTTTATTTTTCTCCATTTATTTGTGTTTTATTTTAAGAAAATAGTTGCTTATAATTTTTAAATACCTGACTGCTTATTTATTAAAATTACTAGTTTAGTAAGGTTTTTATTTTTATAGGTTTTTAAAATTATTTTATTTAATTTTTGTTTTATTATCTTACTAAAATGTTTTTTTTTTCAATTCCAAAATAAAATTAGTAATTAACAATGATCATATTATTTAAATACTTCTATTTTTTTCATTTGAAAAATAATACAATTTAATAAATTTCTTAGAATTAAATATTATAAAAAAGTTTAAAAAGATAAAAACTTATTTTCATTGGTTATATATTAAAACTTTTGAATTAGTTTTATTAGAAATAATTTTTAATATTAATATTTTTTCATTATAAATTTATAAAAGTTATAAAAAATTAATTTTATAAGTATTTTATTCACAAATAAAATTAAGAAATTTTGTTTTTTTCAGAATTAAATTTGTTTTTATGCCTTTTTCATAATTTCATCATATTATTTTTATTCCTCTTATTTCTAACGTCTTAATTTTTATTACTATAATTTTTCTTCTTCCTCTTCTTCTTATTTATTTTTAAATTATTCTAATTGTTCTAAAAAATCGTATTTTTTATTTGCATCTTCGAACTGATTTTTTTACTATTTTTTTATTAGCTTCATTCTAAGGTTATTTATTTCTTATTTTTTTTATTAAATAAATTTTTACTGAATATCTGATTTAGTTATTCTAAAATTATTATATTTTTTCTATTTTGTACTAAAAATTTGTTAGTCTACTTTAAGCATTTTTTATTAAGCTAAATCTAACTTTTATTAATCACTTTAAGGATTAATTTTTTTTTTATTTTGTTAAGTAGTAAAATTTATAGAAGAAAAGTTTTCCCTATATTATCTTTATTGTTCCTCTAAAGTTGGTATCCCTAATTAAAAATTATACCCCTAACTTTTATTTGATTCACTTGAATTATCACTATCTTGATATTATTACTCTTTATTTTATAAATTTATATAATTATTTTGATTTATTTGATTTTAATTTTGATTATTTTAACTTATATTTATTCTACTACTATTTAGATTTAAAATTTATTAAATTGAACTATAATTTTTATGATGTGAATCGTTATTACTTAATTTTCTATTGGTTTATAAATTATTTTAACTAATAAATTATTAATTTTCTTATTAAATTTAAGAAAAATCTTTTTCATCGCTATAAACACTAGAATTATTAGAGTCCAATTACATAATATTAACTTGAGAATTTTTTTAAGAATATTTTTTTTAAGATTATATTTTTTTATCTATTTAATTTTAAATATCCATTTATTTAATTAACTTTTTATCCTCTTTTTTATCAGATTAATAATCTAATTATTAATTACTTTTAAAAGATCTCAAAGTGACAGGTTTATTTTTTTCTTTAGCAAGAGATTATTTATTACTAAAATAACCATATCTAAATTAATATATTTATTTATTTTAATACTATAAAAAGGTAAAATAGCTAAAAAATTATATATATAATATTTTTTAATAGATAAAGTTTACTCTTTAATTATACTTTGAGCTCTTTTTTCAAGTTATTTAAAATCCTAACAATTTATAACTTATCTCAATTAAGATTTATTTTTTGGACTTTCTTCTATTTATTCATATTATGGTTATTAATATGTTGTTTCTTAGTTATTTTTCTACTAAAAATTTAAGTTATGAGTAGTACTAAAAGGCATCAAATTATAAGTATTCATAAATTTGACATCTTGAGTAAATTAAGTAGAAACGGGGTAATTTTTATTAAATTCATTAGGATATTAGTAGTCTCTTATAAATCTATCTGCGTCATTTTTTATGTCCTATAACTTTTTAAAAAGTTAATTTTTTTCTTATTCTTAGAAAAAATCTGTAGTTTTAAAATTAATGGGACATAGTCTTTCGAAAGAGGCTAACCTTTTAGAAGTATTAGGCTAAATTTCTTATATATTTTTTTCGTGACTGGTAATCTAATTGCTTAAACCACTTCCATTTTTCTTTAAATTTTAGTCAAAACTAGCTATTCTATTGGATAGATGGTTTTATTTTTAAGTGTGGTCTTATGAATTACTGTTTTGTTTTAAAATATATATTGATAATTATTTTATATATAAATAGAACTAATAATAATATTAAATTTTTATATAATAATTATTTTTTATAATACATAAATTATCTTCTTTTATTTAATTGTTAAGATTAAGGTAGATTTTCCTTTTGCCCCTCTATTCTCGACTATGATTTCAATAAGTCAGTTTCCTTTATAGGTACTTTTTAAGGAATAACATTTCCACCTTGTTTGTTCATTTTTTCTTCCATTTTCTAAATTCTTCAAATTAATAATAAAATTAAAATATGGAAAAATATATTTCTAATTAAATTTATTGGCAAATAAATATATGACTATATAGTAATATTATATACCTTTACTATTCGAAAACATTCATAAATTAAGCATTTTTATATAAATCGTATTATTATTCATACGGATTAACTTTATTTTCTAAAAAAGTTTCTGCTATAATTTCATATAAATCTTTTATACTATCGTCTTCATAGTCATCGGAATGTCCACCGATAAACATGGCTTTAGTAATTCTCAAAAGTTCTATATCTCCTTCTTTAGCAATATTAATCAATTTTCTAAAATAAACTTCTCTATATTATTTTTAAAATTCGTTAAAATAATTTTTCAAGTTTTCCTAGTCAAACTACTCTTAATTATTTTATTTCATCTTCATTTTACTAAATAATAATATTTTTATAAAATAAAATTAGGTAAAAAAACTTATTTATTTATAAAAGAAAACCTATATTTTTATTTATATAATAATTTAACAAATTTGAGTTACTTGTAAACTTCTTATAAAGAATTTGACATTATTCCATCATATTTACTTATAATTTCTTCCCATTTTTTATTGGGATTAAATTTTTTTTAATGTTTGTAAATTATACTAAGCATGCTAAAATGAGAATCATGAAAATTACTTATCATTTACAGTTCTTTTAAACTTTCTGTAATACTTTGTTTATACATTTCACCTTCTTTATTTTCTTGATCTTATTTCATATTTTTTACAGAATCTTTAATTTTGTTCAATAGATCCTAAAATTTAATATTATTTAAAAACTTAATAAAAAAGAAAAAACATTATCATATAATATGATTTATCTGGTTAGCAAGATATGATTTTCAATAATTATTTGAAAACCTAAATTGCTCGTTTTATAGGAATGAATACAAATCTAATATCATATTTAATTTTATAGTATATATTTTAACTTAAAAATGTATTTATTTTTCGACTATAAAAACAGTTAAAATTTTTTAAATCATATTATTATTTTAATTCATAATTTTATGAAAAAATATAATTAAAATGTGCTATCCTTTTATTTTTAAATTAATAAAAGAAAATTACTACTTAAATATTTATACCAGTTATTCATTAAAAATTAATATTATGTTATTAAACTAACTTTAGTACTTTTTAAAAATATATTTTAGCATAACTTTGTTTTATTTTTAAATATTTTTAAAAATAAAATTATTTTTAATGGTTATTTTTGAACCAAAAAATATTCCAATATAATTTTTTATAAAATTTTTATTTTTAAAATTTTTCTTGCTTTAATAAATATTATAGAAAATTAATTTACTTTGTAAAGTTGAACTTAAGTTTAAGCAAAAACCATTCCTACTTTTTTTTTCGCAAAAAGCCTTTTATAAATTTTATTAAATAATTAAACTCTTTTTTTTTTTAGCTAAATATCTTTTTTCCTATTTTCTTCATATTAGTCCAATTTGTATTACTTTGCTAAAGGCTAAAACTAAAAGTCGTTATCTTCCTCTATATAATTATCTTAAAAATAGTTTTCTTCATTTATTTTTTTTAAATTTTATTATTCCTCTAATTTGTCTACTTTTTCAATTAAAATTTTAATTTATTCCATTTATTATTTTAATTCCATTTAATATTTTGGCCATTTTTTTTCTAATTATTCCCATTTTAGTTCAGCTTCTGAAGGCTTTTAAAAATGTTCCTTTATGTGTCTTTCCAAAGCCAAATCCAACAATTCTTCCTTGGTAAGTTGGGTTCCTTGCCCGAGTTAATTTTCTAAAGTTTAACTACTATTTTCACTGTTTTCTAATTCAGTTTAAATTGAAATAAATATTTTTAATTATAATAAATTAATTTGTTAAAAAAAGAATATTTTTAATTGTAATTAAAAATTCATTCTATTACGAAATCCATTTTGAATTTATATTCTTTTTAATCTTTTATTTTAAATGTCGTTTTCTAACTATTGCTGATTTTTATCCTAAACATTTAACATCTTAATTGCTTCATCTACATCTTATTCCGTCTTTTAGGAATTAAAATGTCTTATTTTTTTATTGTTTTATATAGGAGATAATAATTCTATTTAAGAAGACTATATAAAATTTTGTTAATTATTAATATTATTAATATAAATTATTTAGTATTATTATATTTTTTGTATAATTTTTAACTTACTTATTATACTGAAGAAATATTTTTTTATCCATATATTTAATGATGTGATAATCCAAACTAATTTTAATTATCTGACTAGTCCAATCCTTTATTTTAAGATAATTAACTCGCTGTTTCACTTATTTTATTTGTTTTTTCAGGCTTTTTGTAAAATCCCTCCCCTAATTATATAAAATTTATTTGTAATTATTTTAATAAAATTTTAATTAAATATTAGAAACTACTTTTATTTACTGTAAATTGTAATGCCAGAAGAAATTTTAGGCGTTTTTATTTTTTAATATTTATTTTAATTTTATAAAACTTTCTTTAATTAATAAGATGTCAACTACTGTTAACTTTTATAAAGATTTCTATTTTTTTAATTAAATATAGGACTTTTAAATTACTAATTATCATCTATAACATATTAATTTTCTTATGATATTGATTATATGCTATTTATTTTTTTTAGACTATTATTGGCTTGTAAAATTAAAAGGGTAAATATAAGAATTTATTCTTAAATTGATATTTTTAGATAAAAATGATAAATGTCATATAAATATAATTTTATAATGTTTTGAATTATATTTTTTTTCCACAACAAAAAATAAAATTAAATTATTATACTAACTTATTACATTTTATTGAATTCAATTTGGTTTATGAAATTTTATTATTAGAAAAATTTGTAGACTATAGTGACTAGTTTTTTTTTAAATAATATTAACTGTTTTTTAAACTACCTGATGTCATTTTATTTTTTTACATTTTATAAATATGTATTTTTATTTTCAGTTTTTATTTTTTGCTACTATAAAAATTTAATATGATATTAGAAATATAATCAGAACATTTATTTATTAGGTATTTAAAGTAATGTTGATGTATTTATAATTTATATTAATATAAATTTTTGCTAAGTTATTCTAAATTAACTTATATAAAGAATGAATTTCGCCAAATTTCTAAACATTCACCAATTAAAATATAATATTAAAATAATTTTTTATAAAACAATAAATATATATATATTTAAAATTTATAATAAATCATCTATTAAACTATTAATTTCCCTAAAATGAACTATACTAAAATTTATTTTATAAAGCTTAATTTTACGCCATAGAATTAAAACCAACTTAATTTTACTATTACATTAATTACTATTAGTTATTGGCAAATTATTATTATAAAGGCTACATTTATCCTTATTATTATTAATGTGGTTAAATATGCTATTATTATTAGTAATGTTAAGGAACCTAAGGTAAATATTAATTATTAATTTTATTTTATACTTACTATAATTATTATTGTTATTATGGTTATTATTATTGAACTGGAGGTTAAAACTATTGATAATGCTATTATTGTTAATGTTAAGCTGGTTATAATTATTATTACTGTTAAGGTAATGGCTAATAATATTGTGGTTATTACAATTATTATTGTTATTATTATTATGGGGGAAGTTATTAAGGTACCTATTAAGATTGTTGACTTGAAGAATTATTTTATTACTGTTTTTTTTATTTTAGTTATTATTAAAGTAACATTTATTATTGCAAAAAATTCTATCTATTAGCATTTGCTAAAGATTTTTGCGATTACGGCTAATTTTCTTATGGTTATTATTATTAAGGGGTAAGATTTGGCTATTATTATTAATATTATTGTTATTGTTATTAAGGTTATTTTTGTTATTGAGGTTATTAGGACAAATTGTTTTAATTTTACTAAGATAATGATGTTTAAGGAATAGAGGAAAACTAATTATACTATTATCCTTATTGTTATTACTATGGTCTATTTTATTATTAATAATGAAGAGGCTATTAGTGTTATTATTGATTAATACCTGGATGACCCTAAACTTATTATTTAAATTAAGGTTATTAATTTATATTTTACTGTTATTATTAGCCTCTAAATTATTATTGGTTTTGAATATTTTAATTAGGAACTTCATTTTATTAATTATAAAGTTGAGGCTAGTTTTCTGGCTGTTTATATTGGTTTTAAGTTTAAAGTTATTCTTCTTATTATTTATTTGGTGGATATTTTTAATGAGTTGTGTTGTACTATGTAACAGTTTATTCTGTAATCGGTAACCCGGCTTAGTTTATATCTACTTACAAACCATTCATGCCAGGAGGTGGAAGCCCTTTATAAATATATAATATAAAGTATTTATTATTAAGAAATATAAATTTAAAATTAATACCTGGAACAGCTTGGCCTACAAAATTAGGATCATGAACAAATTTACAATTTTAATTATTACTACAGTAGCCCTATTTACCATGATAAAATTTACAAGCTAAAACTCTAATCTACTTTTATTCTTATTATACATTTTATGATTCATTTTATGTATCTCTAGTTTTAAAAGTCTAGCTATGTCCTTACTAGCTATTGTATCTACTATTACCTAAATTATAAAATAATAAAATGATCAACTCAATAAATTAAATAATTTAATTATAATTATAAAAATCAATTTTAATTTATTTTATACCTTTAAAAAAAATGACATATATAAGTTTATATTTTAAATATCTATATAATAAAAATATCTTAATATGATAATATAAGTTACCAGCATGTCTTTCTCCTTTAGGCTAATAATTAGAGCCTTAGTAACCTTATTTTTGACCAGATCCATAAGATGGTTTATTAAAAGGGGCTGATTCAAAGGGCTTTCCTCCTCTATAGTGTTCTCTTGTAGAAGGTGGCCCTCCTGGCCCTCCTGGCCCTTTATTAAATGGAGGTCTTTGTGACTTATAAAAGTTTTAATGCTCTCTAGGTTAATTTTGCTCATTTTGGTAAGGAGCTCCTCTTGGCTGTATTTAAAATTATATATATATATTTATATATTTATAATTATTTATATATTTATAATTATTTAATCTATATATAAATATTTATAATTATATATTAATTTGTATATTTTTATATATTTTTATATTTATAATTATATTAATTTTTATATAAATATTTATAATTATATATTAATTTGTAAATATATATTTATGTTTATATATTTATTTATTTTATGGGCAGGAAGGCCAGCTTAATTTTTACTTTTGATGGAGGTGAGAGCGATTTTTTTTTATGTTCCGCCGATCTTGACCTGGATCTGGAATGAGTTATAGAATGTTCTTTTTTTTTTAACTCTTTTTATAGATAGAAATTCTTTTTTTCCAACATTTTTATGTAAGATTCCTTTTTTCGATCATTTTCTCTTTTTCTTTTTTCTTCTCTTATTTTTCTTTCCTGTTCTCTTTTTTTGGCTTAACTTATTATTTGCAGATTTTTTATAATTTATTTTATATTATCCAATTTATTTAGTTCTCTTAAAATAGGTTCTTGATTTAAATTAAATAGAAATTATAGCATTTATTTAAGTTTTATAATTTTTAAATTTATTTACTTATTTATTCAGGAGGTTTAACATCAAAATCTTTCGTTTTCTTATCAATCCAATCCAACAAACTATCAGTTATCTCTTATGTTAACATTTTCTATAATTTTTTTTATTCTTCTAATTTTATTTATCTTTCCAATTCTTCTTGTTCTTTTTTTTTCTATTTTTATTCTTTTGTAATTTTTAAAATACCTTTCACTTTAATTTATTACTTAGACTACTACTTTTAAGTATTTTAAATTTCAGCCTATTGTTCATCTATTAAATATAAAAATTGAACCTCACTCATAGAGCTATAAAAAATAGTTTTTTATATAAATATATATATTATTACCCATTATACTTTATTTAAAAACAGTATTAAATATGTCTTCATCACTAACGACAACTTAATTTAAAAATATTTAATCAGGTTTAGATGTAATAGGATTATTATTTTTTATATTGCTGAAATCAGGTTCATCAGGAATATCAGAAAGTCTAGGATAAAAACACGATAAAACATTCTCAATTTATTTGCCAAACTAATTAAAAAATATAAATATTAATACTTAAATTTATTTAATAAAAAAAGTTTTATTTTTAATTTTATATTATCATTAAGTATTTTATTTAAACTAAATTTATTATTTTTAGGTGATAAGTATTAATTAATAAAAAGGTATATTATTTAATAAATTATATGTAAATAAATTACTTTTTCTTTTTATTTTCCAATATATGGTGATGTAAATAACATATCTTTACTAAGTTTCATTGGCTAATAAGTAGATAACTCTGGTTCTATTGAATCTAGCTTAAATCTTTCCATTTTTTCTTGTTATTTTAATTTTTTAATATCATCTCCTTCAACAAACAACTATTTTTTATATAAATCCTCGTGTATCTAATTTAAATCTAAAAATTTTCAAAAAATATTTTAATATAAATAAAATTAAGTAAATATTTTTTTTATGAAATTTAATATATTAATAAAATTACCACCATTATCAGCTTAGTTTAATAATTATTCTGATTACAATTCTACTCTCACAAGTTCAGCTTGTTCTTCAGTTAGCCCTTCTTTATTAGGTTCATCATTTATTCTAAAAATCTTGAACTATACAGATTCTGAAAAACTTTTTGTATTTTTATAAAATTAATATTTTTATATGAAAAGTATTTTTAGTTTTTAATTTTTTTATTTACACTACTCTTTTTTTTTTTTTATTATGTTTAGATTCTTTGTGTTTTTTATCTGATTTATGTTTTTTAGATTTTTCTCTAGATCTTGACCTATTTTTGTCTTTTTTTTTACTTTTATCTTTTTTATCTTTTTCTTTTTTTCTATCTTTTTCCTTATCTTTATCCTGTTAAATACATAAGGTTATTTTTATGATACATCATTAAATACAATCCATAAATAAATATATATATAAATAAAAAAAAAAGGAAACCAAAAACTATGAAAAAAAATAATCATATATATATATTAGAAATTATTAAAAAAAATATAAGGTGTATTATTTTATATACAACTTCTTTTCTATCTTTAAATTTGCTTTATCTTTCTTAATATTAGGGCTAGTCAAATCTACTAGAAAAGTCAGATTTAAAAGCCCCTCTCGAAGAGTAATAATTTGAAGGTTTATTTTTTTAAGAATTTTCTATTTTTTCTTCTCTTTCTTTTTTTCTCTTTTAATAAGCTTCAAAACTTTAATTCCATTCATCTATCAATGATTAATGTTTTATATAAAACTGAAATATTAATTTTTCGATTTTTTAACTTAAATTTATGCCATTTTCTCTTTAGTCTTTTATGAATATGGGTAACTATTTTTTTTTTAAAATGATTTAGATTTAAGATTTTATTAAATAATAATATTAAATAACAGCTAATAAATATAATTGTTCTTTATGTTTTATTTTATGGAATTTTCATTAATATTTATCTAGTTTTGGTAATTTTACTTTAAATAGCTATAATATAATACAGTTATTTTATGTTTATTATACTTATTAAATGTGTAATATTTAGATAATAGTTAATACATATTGAAATAAAAATAAATGGAAATTATATATTTAAATATAATTTAGTTTTAATTACTTTAGTAAAATCAAATAACCTCTTTGTAAAATTAACTTTTAATAAAAATTCCAAGGTTTTTTCAATATATTCGCTATTTTCTTAAGGATTTGAAAAAGATTTTTTGAATATATATACTAAAAATGAAAAAGTTGGGATATTCACAAACCTTTTATATTAATAATAAACTTTTTAATAAATCTCAGAATTAAAGCAAATAAAAATAAATTTATTTATTATATTTATATTTTGATTTATTAACCTTTAATAATATATTTCTTTTAAAAAAAATAATTAAAAATTAAATATTTATACTAATCGATAATAGGCTATTAAGTATTGTTTAGTACATTTATGTCATTAATTTTTTCTTATAATGTAAATGATTTTTTTTTTATTTAATAAGTAAATTTCGACAATTATTTAAAGTCTCTTATCCCCTCTAATTTTTATTTTTAGTAAATTTAAAAAACATTTTAAAAAAAATTAATAATTTAATTAATAATGTTCAAATGAAACATAAACTATTAATTATAATAAATTAGTATGTTAAACATATTTAATAAAATTTATACCAGTAATTCTTTCGAAATCAGGTTTTGTCCCATATTTATAATTTTTATTTTGAATATTTGAATCATTTTACTATAAATCTTAAGTCCCGTATTCAATTTCGAGACCATCTTCTGATTTATTAGCGTTTTATTGTTTACTTAATTATAAATTTGATTTTTTTTTTATAGTTGGAGATTTAATATCCTCCAAACCATCTTTATTTTTTATTTTTTTTTCTTATTTTTCTATAAATTCTTTTTATTGATCCATATATTCTCTTTCATACTCTTATTCCTATTCGTCTCCGAAATGGACTTCAAAATCATTATCATTTTCATTTTCATTTTCTTATTTTTTATTTTACGTTTAATTTTCGTCATCTGATAAATTTTATACACTTTAAGTATCAGAAAACTTGGAAAGATCATCTTCTTAATAATTATCATTAAAATTAGACCCCGATTTTTAACTAACTAAATCACTGTCTAATTATTCTTCATTTTAATTAATAAAATCATCATCAAGTTCTACAAGCGAACCTGATTTCGAATTTAAAGGGCTTTTTTTTTTTTTTTGATGGTTTTCTGAAGAGTCGCTGGAAATTTTTTGAGGAGAAGAAAAATTACTTATAATTTATTCGCTTTTATTTATTTGTTCTGAATTTGTATTTTAATTGTTGGAATCTGGATTTTTTGTTTAAGTTTAATTTTAAGTTAAATTTTAATTTTAAGGAGAATTTTATTCGGGCTCGTTGTCGGACTCTATGAGCGTAAAACTTTTATATTTTAAAAATATTTTTTATTTTTAGGTGGTTTTTTTTTTTATTTATTTGGTTTTTTTACCTATTTTAGTCTGATTTTTGTTTTTTTTGAGGAGATTCTTGCTAAATTATGTTTTTATTATTGTCTATATCATCATCTGATATAGATTCTTGTTTTTTTTAATTTTTTGACTGTTTTTTTGAAGTTTTTTTGGACCCTTTTTTCTTTGGTGGCATTTTAAAAAATAATTTATCGTGTATATATAAAAATATAAATATTTATTTAGTGATTATAATTAGATTTTTTTATTCAACTTTCAAAAAATTATATATTTTATTAAATAAGTATTTTTTTAATATTTAGGTAAAATAAAAAGTAATTTGTAAATAATTATAAATCACAATACTAAATAAAAATTAATAGGTTTTATAGATATAGTAGAAAAATTTTATATATTCTTTTAATTTCTTATTAGAAATAAATATAATTATCAAATGTATTAATATAATTTAAAAAGTTTTTTATTTTATATTTTTAGAGTTTTCATAATATAAAATTTATAACATTATTCATTTTAAATCCTTGTATTTAATATATGAATTTATCCCATTTTCAACTATTTTTGATACAAATTGAAATAATAAATTTATTTCTTGAATAAATATTTAATATTAAAGATCTATCATAAAAACAATATATAAAAAACTTAATTAGGGCATATAATCACAGAATCATTTAATTATCTATTAATTCCCATTATTTGGTTGTAATATCAAACCTACTTAAATCTAAGTGAATTTTGATTATTATTTTTTGAAAAAAAATAATAAATAATTTCAATATATTATATTTATTCATCTTAATAATTTTAAAAAATAAAAAGAAATTAAAAAAAATTAATTTTAGAATAGGAAAGCTAATAAAAAAAATAAAAAAATAAAAAAATTAAAACACTTATATATAAAATAGAAAAATAAAAAATGGGAAACAGTTCTTCCGACATTGAACAAGACAAAATAGGTCACGATTACAATTAAATTCTAAGTAAATTTGACAGAGTTTAAAACCAAAAACAAAGCGATGATTCTTAAGGTCACGAAACTTTCTACCAGCACAAATAATTTCCCAAAATATAATTGATAGAAAGAAAAATAATATCATAAGATGAATAATAATTCAGATATTATTATGATAACATAAAATTTAGAACTGATATGAGGCACAATAATATTTGTAGGGTTTTGGGTAAGATTTTTACTATTTCTTTTTTAAAAATTATGATTATGTTATATTTTTCATCGGTATAAAATTTTTATGATCAATACAAATTTGGGTGCTTAATAAATTTATAATAATAATTTATAGTATTAAAAATTCAAGTTTTTTTTATCGTAAAGGGTTTTTTAGCCTATTTTTAATTAATATTTTAAATATTTTCTTATATTTCTAGCTTACAAATAAGATACTGATACCGGTTTTTGCTCTAAAACTTTTGAACTGAAAATTTTAATGGAAAATCCTGAATACACTTTATTAAATGAAGTTTAAGCCAGAGAAATTTAATAAAATTATTTTGATGAAAGTGAGCTTTATACAATTTTATACGATTTGGTTTCAGCTTTAATATATTATTAATAATTTGACATCAAACACAATAACATTAGACTTGATTCAGTATATTTATGTAAAAGATCAGATGTAAAAATAATTAAAGATTTTAATATAAATTTTATAAAATTCTTGTTTTAATTTTATTTTATTTTATTTTATAATTTAAAATTATTTCTCAAATGTATAATTAAGGAATTATAAGGATTGTAAAAAGAAGAAGAGGATTTAGGTTTTGAAAATCAGGATTTATATGCAAAGCTATAAGATCCTATTAGATATTATCCTTATAATAATTATAATACCATGTAAATTGACTAAGGATAAAATAATTAATTTATTTATTTATCTCCTGCTTTAGCAAATGTAAAATATATAGCTTATTTAATTTATTTTATTAATATTTAATGTATTTATTAATTTTTTTAAT
Source organism: Pseudocohnilembus persalinus (assembly GCA_001447515.1). Taxonomy (NCBI): domain Eukaryota; phylum Ciliophora; class Oligohymenophorea; order Philasterida; family Pseudocohnilembidae; genus Pseudocohnilembus; species Pseudocohnilembus persalinus. The sequence continues at coordinate 317,507 of LDAU01000063.1, forward strand.
TAAATAAATTTTATTTTAGTCTATACGATATAATGATATTAATCCTAGAAACGACTAATATAAATCTGACCTATTTACTATTGGAATGATAATTTTGCACTGTGGTTTATTGGAAGACAATACAAATTGTTATAGTTAAGAAGATGGATTTGATAATCAAATTTTACTGAATAAATTACAAAAAATGAGAAATAATTATAGTGATAATTTTATTGAATTATTAGCTTTAACATTATAATTAGAAGAAGAAGACAGACCCAGTCCATAAAGATATTTTGATGAATTATCGTCATAAGAATACAAATTTAGATAACCTTAAGAACATATCGTGGTATTACATTTATTTTATATTTTTATATTTTTTATCTTTTTAAAAATATTTATACATAAATTTATTAAAATAATTATTATCCTTAAAGAGACATTAATTGATGGCTTAAAATCCCACTAATGAAAGCGCTTATATGTCAAGAAAAGAAAGTGAAATGTTAAGTTAGGGATGTTTTTAAAGAGATGGTGAAGATTAAGGAGCTGTTAATAATATGAAAGCGGCATCAATACCTTATAATTAAGTAACTTTACCAGATGAAACTGGAGATCACGAAATTGATTTGGCAGGTTAAGGGTCTGAAAGTTAAAATGCATCTCCCAGAAATATATAACATCAGTTAGAATAAGAAATAAATGAAGAGGAAAAAAGAGGTAATTTATTATTTATTTTATATGAAAGACATATTTTAGACATAAAACATCAAATTTATTATTTTAATAGTTTATAAAGTTGGTGATGTAACCTATGTTATTGATGGAAGAACTTAAACTGTAAATTATAATGATAAATACTAAATAAGTTAAAATGAACTAGCTACACCATAGGAAAGTCCCAATAAACTTAGTTACTCTTAATAATATATGTAAGAATCAGAATCAATTAGATCAATTACAAAGAGAGAAGGAGTTACCATTCCTATAAATGACCCAAGAAATCCTTATTATAATGAACATATTTAATAAATTTAAAAAAGTAGAGGAAAAATGCATTAAATGTAATTCTATTTATTAAATATTTAATATAAAAAACTTTATTTAAACTTTTTATAATAGTGGTAGCGGAGTTTATAGATCTCATTAAGAATTACCTTAATATACAGAATAAATAATATCTAATACTACGAATATAAAACCAATAACATAAGAGTAGTTCATGAGCAATTCTAGACTTTTAGCCAATTAAGGTTATACTTCACCTTAACCTTATAATACCCAAAATCATAATATTTAATATACCAATTTAAGTTCATATTAATAATAACCTAATAGAAGTTACTTGTAATAGAGTGTAAATTAAAATATAATTTCTTAATAATAGTATTAAAAAGAGTAAGAATAAGCCAGACAATTAATACAGAGTAAAAGTGCAAACAGTATAATTAGAAAAGAACCCTATATAAGACCCTAACAATAATAAAAATAAGATGGTAATAATGATGATGACGACGAGCCAATTCCTTTACCTCCTTAATTTAGAAAATAAAGTGGCTAAGAACAAAATAAACAATAATAATAGTAATAATCATATTAACAATATTAACCTGCTTAAAGCTAAAAAATAACTTCCAGTTATAATAACACTATTCCCGAAACTTAATCTTATTAATCTTCAGCATATATTCAATAGAATAACGGAAGTGAATTTAGAAAATCAGGATATAATTAAAGCAGTTAATATTAACCTATTTAATATTCTTAATCAAGTTATAGTAACATAAGAAAAACCTAAGAAGTTTCTCCTGTAACTCACAGTTATTCTAGTTACAATTATGCGGGAAGAAATAACGAAAGACAGTACACTTATACTAGGCCTTAAAAACCAATATATGAACTTAATAATATCAATAATAATGTTAAAAATAATTATGATAATAATAATTAATTTGAAAAGGAAAATAATGGTAAGGATGAAATTATAGGCAAAGGAAGAATTAGTCAAAGAGGAACTTTGCATAATAATAATAACAATAATAATAGTAATAAAAATTCTTAGTAAGTTTCTTATAATACAAGTTATACTAGTTATAATAGAGCTAATAGACAACAAAAAGATGGAACAAATTTAGGGGCCAGTATTCCTATAAATGGGTCCTTTATGACAAAAAATTTAACCTCTGAAAATTAAGTTGATATTATCAAAAAATCTACTTATAGTAAATAATGTTGTTTTTTTTTTATTATTATATAAAATTATGGTTATTATTAAATATTTTTAAAATAATTTTTTTATTAATTTAAAAGCATTTTTTAGTTATTTTTTTCATTTAAATTATTTTTATTTTTATAAAATAAAGACTAATCTAAAGCTTAGAGTGGATACTTAAAAGGTGATAATGTTACATAAAATTATCCTGATGGAAGCAAATATGAAGGTGAATAATAGTTGGGCTTAAGGTAATTTAATATCAAAATTTAAAATAAAAAAAGTTGTTTTATTAACAAATTTTTAAATTAGACATGGAGTCGGAAAACTGTACTTACCTAATGGGGAATGGTAATTTATAATAAATATTTTAATATTCAATTATTTTAATGAGTATATTTATTTGCATAGATTTGCATATAATTATAAAATATATAATCTAAAAAAATCTTTAATTTTTTAAGGTACGATGGTTCATGGTTACAAGACAAAAGATAAGGAAGAGGAAAATAGCACTACAAAAGTGGAAATTTGAAATATGAAGGAGAATTTTCCAACGATTAATTTGAAGGAGTTGGAACTTTATACAATGAATCTCCAAATTATTCTAGCACTGAAGAACCCAATTACAAAAATTTGTCTTAAGAATAAAATTGGGACAAATATGAAGGATCCTTTAAAAATGGTCAAAAATCTGGCTGGGGGACTATTTATTTTATGAGGGGACAGAGATTTGAAGGTTAATTTTCTGAAAATAAAGCTAATGGATTTGGAACTTACTTTTCTGAGATGAATGAGCCTGTTTTGAAGGGAACTTGGAAAGATGATGAATTTGTTTCGGAATTTTGATCATAAAATTTAACCTTCTTTCATCAAGTATTGAATATAAAAAAATTGTTTTCCGTTTTTTTAATATTTAATTATTTAAGGATATAAATTATTTTTGGTATTTATATTAATCTATACTTTTTTTTATTAATATTCTTATATAAATTTATATTTATTTTATAAAATCTTTTTGATTTGAATATAATATATCTACCAAATTGTATTTAAATTTATAATCATAAAAAATTATATAAAATATCTTAAATCACATGTTTTTATGAGGAGAAAAATTAAAAAAACAAACATTGGGTATCTGGATATTTTATTAATTATTAAAAAAATACTAATTTAATAGCCTTATTTATAAAATAAATCAGTGTTTCATAATAAATTAATCGATAAAAATAATGTAGACAGACTATAAAATTTTAATTCCTTTTAAATTTTTGCCTAAATTAAACATAATAATATTAATAAAATAAATTAAAGAATTATAATATTTAATTAATTTTAAAATATTCATAATAAACTTTAAATATCATTTTTAATATCTTAGGGATTAACGATAGGTTCATAATATTTAATAACTTTTCCTTCACCATTAAGTAAAAATTTAGCGAAATTCCAAGGAATATTTTTTGCTTTTTAAGTGTCTGAATTATACAAGGGACTATTAACTCTTAAAAATTTATAAACATCATTGGTGTTTTCTCCATTTACATCAGATTTTTCAAAAATAGGATATTTAGCTTAAACTTTATATTTATCCAAAATACAGGCTTAAATGGCTTCTCCGTCATTAGGCTCTTAATTCAAGAATTAATTACAGGGAAAAGCTAAAATTTCCAGTCCTTTATCAGATAATTCTTCATATAATTTATATAAGTCTTAAAATTGGGGGGAAAGTCCACATTGAGTGGCTGTGTTTACTACTAAAATGGCTTTTTTTCCTTTGAATTTTTAAAGGTCAACGTTTTCACCTTTTAAGTTTTTAAATTGGAAATCAAAAATGCTGTTGGCATTTGTGGATAGCTTATCTTCGTCGGTTTTGGCTACTTTTTTGAGGGCTTGAGAAATTTACTCGATATCCATGATTTTTAATTTTTAATTTATTTTTTAGTTTTTTAATTTTTTAATTTTTATATTTTTATTTTATTGGATTTTTTTTTACTTATAGCTATGAAATATAAGAAAAGTTAGTTTAGATTTAAAATAATTACAAATAATTCATTTGGTAGATATTTTTTATAGTATTATAATATTCTGATTAAGACTATTATTAGTCCGTATTAATTTTAATACAATGATGATATTATATATTACACACATACTAAAAGAATTATACATTATTTAAAAGAAAATAAATAATTCTTCTAATAAAAATGTTATGGAACTTTAAAAAATTTTATAAACTGCATATATATGAATGAAGACTACCTAATATTAATATATTTTAAATTATCATTTTAAAAATATATTGAAAAATCATGGCAAAAATATATATTATTATTCTATTAAAATTGTATATATAATTAGTAGTATTTCTGATATTTATATAAATATATAAATTTCTAGAAATTTAATTAATAATTCTATTTTTTCGAATAATTATATCTTTTACTAGAATAATTAAGATAAAAATATAAAAAATACACAATATATATGATCTTATATAATTAAAAAATACTAGAATTCTTTGATAACCCTAACAATATTATAATAACTGTTCTGGTTATATATTTGATCTAAAAATTTATTATTTATAGGATTTCATCATTAACTTATTGGTGCATTTATATGTTTTTGGTGTTTTATCTATTCTTAATTTTAGGCTATGAATATGATACTCAAAGTACAATTAATTTGTATATATATATATTAAATATAAATAATAACTTTTCACATTAGATTTAAATTTCTTACATTATAAATTCACTTAAAATAATAATATTTTTACATTTTTAGAGGAAGAAATTTATAAAAAGGAAATAAAAATAGCATTGGTTAGTCTAATTATGCTTTATTATAGCATTATTAAAACTAAAATTACTAGCCCAGGATATGTAAAAATTGACAAAGAATAAATAAATTTAGAAAATCAATAAGATTTAAAATAAAAGTAAGATAATGTTTTTAGGTTTTGCGAAAGTAATAATAAAAATATTTAATCTATTTATTTTTTATGAATATTTATAATTTTATTATATTAAATTAAAATCAAAATCAAAATCAAAATAGCATGTAAAATTATAAAACCAGAAAGAGCTTCTCATTGCTCAAAATGTGATATTTGTATTTTAAATATGGACCATCATTGTCATTGGGCAAGTAATTGCATAGGACTTATGAATAGAAAATATTTTTTATTGGTTTTATTTTATGGCACATTTACATTATTTTTAGGCTTTATTTTTAGCTTTTAAAGGGGCGAATAACTTATTATGAAATTTCATGTATAATAAAAAATAAAAATATTAAAAATTAATTTTAATTTTCAAAATATATGTATAAATAATTTTAAGGACTATGGCAATTTAGAGGATGACTAATTTGAATATAAAGTATATATCAGATTTATTACGACATTAATACTGTATTTTAGTACATGCACAGGTTTTTTCTGTAAAAAAGAAAAAAATTTTAAATAGAATGCTATATTTATTATTAATATTTAAAATTAATTAGTAATAGCTATATTTTTTGGATTTCATGTATATTTGGTTTTAAAAAATAGAACTACGATCGGTGACATGATTGACCCAAAACACAAAAATAATCCTGATTATTTACAGTATAAAGTAATAAAAAATTAAATAAGAATATTAAATGATTATTAAAATCATATTTATAGAATTTGAATTAATATGCTAATTTATTTTATGTCATAAATATAAAAATTTAAAAAATAGGAGCAATAAAAAAATATATACAACCAAGGTAAATTTTGGAATTTTATTTTTTATTTCGGTAAAAATCCATTATTATGGTTAATACCAGTTGGAAAGCCATTAGGTAATGGGTATTAATGGAGCAAAAATGAAAAAATTGAAAAAATCAATATATAATAGGTGAAATAAATATAAAATTAAAAGTTTAGAATAAATGAAGAAGAAATAAATTCAATTTAGCAAACTGAAGAAGGAATACTATTATAAACGGAAACTGAAATGACAGATATAGAAAATCAGCCTTTAAACAAAAAAAATAAGGAATAAATATAAAATACTAATCAAATTACTTCTGCTACAAAAAGTTATAAAATTTAAGATAGTGATATTGATTAATTATGATAAGGATGCTTAAATTTTAATTAATTATTATCATTAAAAGAAATTTATAGATTATAAAATTTATGTATAAAATTTATTTTCATTTTTTTTGTTCTAATAAAAAAACTAGAAAAAGTATTCTATGAAAAAATTTAATTAGATTTTTATATTAATTTTCTAAAAAATAAAAAATATTATAATAACAAATAATTAGAAAATAAAAATATTTAAAGCAAACAAATTAATTAATTTACTAAATAATAATAATTATTTATAAAAATAAATGACTCATTTAACATTAGGCGAATAAAATATAAATTTAAAAATAAAAGGACAAGGGTACCATAATGAGTTAATTATAGCAGAAGCTTAACTAACTTAAGCAACAAAAGAAATTTATTAAAAACAAAATTAATTGCCTGAAAATTTTATTATTTATTTATAATGTAAATGGTTTACAGTTAATAAATATGGTGTATAAACTCCAATTGAAGGTGTTAATAGTGGATTTTATTAAATCAGTTATGAAGATATCGGATAAAAGTAAAAATGAAATTTAGTAGCTAATAATAATATTTTTATAAATTTATTTGCTTGTTTTTTTTTTAAAAAATATTTAATTAAGATTTTATAAGTATAATTTCAAAAGAATTTATTTTAAAAATTGATTCACCTTTATAATGGAATGTAATATTATTAAAATTTATTTAAGAATTTTAGTGTAGGCTACACCTATTTTAGAGGATTTCGAATACATAGGTAATCCATTATAAGCAGAAATTGGACCTATATAAGAAAGCCCATCTTTTGCAAAAGATAACCAGAACTTAATATAATAAAATGATAAAACTGAGTTTATTTTGAAATTAGATAATGTATAATATGCTCCATTTTGTGCTCAAAATCCTTATTAGCTATAAAATTAAAAAATCCAAAAAAACAATAGTATAATTTTAAATAGCCCATTAAATAAGTAGTCGTAATTAAAGTTAAAAAAAAATTCTAGCAGTTAATAATAATAAAATAAATATAAGATTTAAGATTTAGATGAAGATTAAATTGATAATTTATGTAATGCTGATTATCCTAAAGATTGTTTTATGGTTATTAATTCCGATTATTGTAAATTAAAAATTATGGATTTGAAATTAATGAAAGTGGAAATTATTTTAGAAATAGAACTTTGTTCCAAATTTCCTAATATATAGATGATTAAAAAAACTAATAATGCCTTTATTTTTGAACTTAGTTAGGAAATTTCATGTAGGATGAAGGCAGTTGACAATAATCAAAGGGATTTAGTTGCATTTTTTATTAAAAAATATATGACCGACAATATTTTAAATAGAGAATATAATAGAAATAATAATTCAGATTTAAAATTAAAAAGCTAAGATAATTTAAATGCATTAAATGACGTGTTTAATAAATAGGATAACGATTTAGATCTTTAATAAGTCCACTCTTTTAAACAGTAAAATTAAAATTAAGAATAAGAATAAATTGTAGAAGAAAGGTTAAGATCTTAGTCGGATTTAATTAGTAGTAAAAATCAAAATCAAAAATATATTATTAATTAAAATAATGAACAAAACAATTAAATAATTTCAAATAATTAATTGAATTAAATTACAGAAGATACAAGTTTATTAGTGGCATTAAAAAAAAAAAATTAAATGTTTTAAATGTAAATTAGCGAATTAGAAAGGGAAAATAATATTATTAAATTAGAAAATTAAGTAAATATTTTTATATTGAAATTATTATTATTTAATTATATTTTTATGATTATTAAATTATTAGAATTTGACATAACAAAAATAAGAGCAATTTTCTTTGATAGAAAAAATAAATAATGAACTATAAGAGTAGAAATAAAAAAATTTGAATATAATTCAAAATAATTAATAAAATGATATTAAAATATAAAAACTAAATGAATAAATAATAGAAAAAAATTTAGATGTTGAAACACTAAAATAATAAATTTAATAAGCAAGTTAAATAAATATTATAGAAAAATTAAATACATAATTATTGCAACATGAAAATACAATTAATGAATAGAAAAACTAAATTTTTATATTATAATAAGATAATATTAAAATAAAAGAAGAAGAGGAAATAAATTCAAAATCAGAAATTTAATTTAAAAATCTGAAAGAAAAAATAAATAAATTAGAAAATGAGTGCGAGAAAATATAATAATTATATAACGAAGAAAATGAGAGAAAAAAAGTTTTATAAGAAAAAGTTAATTACTTAGAAAAATAATTAATTAAATATAATTTATAAACTTAGAATAAATATTAAGAAAATATATAAGAAAAATATAACAAAGGGTTTTTGGGATTTTTAAGATAGTCTAGTAGTAATAATTAATAATAAAATGAAAGATAAGAGGATAACATTTAACAATGTATTTAAATATAACAATAATAATAGTAAATATAATAAATGAGTGAAGAACTTGAAGAGAGTAAATTAGGCTATAATAATTAACTTTAAATCAATAAATAATTAATCCAAAAAATATTAGATTTAGAGAATAGCGTGAAAGAATACAAAAATTTAGTTATATAATAAAACCTTAATAAATAAATAATTAGTTAAGATGAAAATAAGGTATATCTTATAATTAATTAATAAAAAAATAAAATTATTTTAATATTCTTATAAATAGGTACAAGATTCAAAAGAAAGTAACACATTTTAAAAGCGTTTATATTAATTAAATGAAGATTTTGATGCCATATGAAAAAAATTAATAAATAATAAAACTATATAAATTTTTAAAAGTATTTAAATGTTTTTATTAAAATATAATTTTTAATAAATTGGATTTACTAATTTGATAATATACTTTTATTCTAACTTTTCATAAAATTTTATATAATCTAAATTTGAAAAAACTAAATCAGCATTTTTTATTTTATAATAAAACAAATTGAATAGAGATTTTTTTTAATTTTAAATTTGTATAAAAGAGAGAAATAAGTAAAATGTTTCTAGTTTTTTAAAAAATAATTAGTTTAATAAATTCATATCAGTAAACTAAGACTTCATTACAAAGTATAGAAATATAAAACGAAACTTTTTAAAATTTTTTTATATTTTTTAAGTATTACAGGATTTATCTGAAATGTGAAAAAAATCGTAATTTCACTAAACCATGATTAATTTTTAACGCTTTATTAGTATTTTTATATATATTTCTAAAATAAAAAATTATTAATAAAATTACTTGTGCTATTTTTTCCAATTAGAATTTAAATAAAAATAAAAAATATAATAATTGAGTAAATATTTTTTAATATTATTTTTAAAATATTTTAAATACTTTAATTAATAGCTACTTAAATTACACAAATAATGTTTATATATTGAAATCTACTAGAATTTTAAAATTATATAATATTTATGATTTTATATAAGATCATATTAATTAATTTTTGGCTTTTTATATTGTCCAAGTATAGAAATTAAAGTAATTTTTTTTTATAATTGATAAAATCGTAATTATTCGTTTTTTTGGAATACATCTTTAAATAATGGACTATGATTAATAAAAAGAGTCATTAGTATATTAAATAAATAGAAAAAATTTTATAAAATATTAAAAAAATAAAAAGATATTTTATAAAAATACCTATATATAAGTTTCAAATTGCTATTAATTATAAGTTTTAATTTTAATTTCTAAGTTTTTTATTAAACAAATAAATTAAATTAAATGTTTATCAATTATAAATATAAAGTCGGCACATTTATTTTGAAACATAAAAGATACTATATAAATGCATGAGTTGCTATATTTAGGCACAAAAAAATAAACATTAATAAGTGAAAAATCATTTGAAATTTTAATTTATTTAAATTTTTGGAAAAAGACTGTATTTATAATATATAATAATAAATGTGGGGTAATATTAATTAAGTTATCAAACTCTAAAAGAAATAATAAAAATTATAGTAAAACAGCTGAAAATTCAAATGTAATTAAGTAAAGTTTCAAAAACATAATAAATAAATTCATACATAACTTGATTAAAAATCATTAGTTGATAAATTACCTAATAAAATGTATTTTTTAGTAAAAATATTTTTTATTCTAACTTTTTGGTATGGAAAAATAAGATTCACTTAATAAAATAAATAGGTGATAAATATTATAAACATAATATAATAATATAAATTGATTTTCTTTGAAAAAATAAATCAATATGATTATTATTAATTTGATTTTACTTTAATTTCTATTAGATTTTTTTCATAAAATTAAAGAATATTAGATAACTTAATATAAAAATATGTAAAAGTTTTTTATCAATATATAATTTTTATAAGAGTAAATAATAAAAAAGTATAAATGATGAAATTCATACTTTTTTTTTTTAATTTCATATCCTAATTCGATTAATCACTACAAGTACGTACAGATGCATTATTCAATGCTTATATTTACTCTTCATGTCCCTTATCCCTCGCGTATTCTTCTACACATTTATCTCTAAACAATTTTCTTTTATCTGCAATTTTTTTTAAAGCTTCTTTAACAGATTCTACTAGACTTTTTTTAACTCTAAAACGGTATTTATTCTCCTCTTTAACATATTCAGGTTTGTGTTCTTTTATTAATTAATCTTGTTCTTCTTTGTATTATTGTTTTAAGTCATTGCAATATTTATTTATTTTTATTCCTTTTTTTATACAAGTATTCATTTATTCGTATTTTTTTTTTTTTTTTTTTTTTTTTTTTTTTTATTAATTGCACAGTACATTAAATTAATAAAAAAATTCTTATTTATATTTCTTATTTACTTATTATTTATTGATACATGACATTAATAATAATAAAAATTTAACATAGTTTCTACCAAAAAGCGTCAAAAAGATATTTTTGCAGCTATAATTTTATAAAATAAAAAAACTGAATAAAATATTTAATAAATTGCTATGAGAAAAATAGTTAACAAATATTAAAATAATATTAATTTATTTTATCTAAGAATTATTGACAGATTTTGAATTTATAGAATCCTGATCAAATATCGTATTTTATATATTTATTATTTTATTTGTACAAAATATAATACTTTTTTTAGTAAAAATTTGTTAACAAAGATGAATATTTTTTTTATGAAGTAATTAATAATAAATAACTTGAAAAATCAGATTAGATTTAGTGTATTTCAATTATATCTAAATAACGACTATTAGATTAATAAAACGAAAATTGCAATATAAGAATTAAATAGTATATATTAATAATTTTTAATTAATTGGTTGGTATTTAGATTTAATAAAAATATAAAATTAATGACTATAATTAATACATTATAAAATATTATGTTTTTATATATGATTAGTATTTCTCTCGCTACAAAGATAAAAAAATAAGGATAATTTAATATAAAAATGTATAAATGGTTTTAAGTAGTATAGTATATAATTAAAGGAGCAAATATTAAATAATATATTAATAATATAATTTATAGCTATTCAATAATTTATTTTAATATAAATTTTTTTTATTGTTTCTACTTATTTTGACACACCTATAACCCTATCACTTACATCAACACATTTTGAAGTAAAAATTATCTTTTGTTTATACAAATTATTAGTATGTATCATCATATTGATCATTTAAGTATTATTGAAGTAAATAATCGCAAAATTTGATACTTTAGTATTATTTTTTTATATTGAAATTTTGACAATTAATATTTTTTTTATTTTTTTTTTATTTTTTTTAGTTTTGCTTGTTCATTTATTTTGTAATTTATATCATTTAGTCTGTACTTTATTTTTTTCCCTATAAATTATAATTTTATTTATAAAATTTAATTATAATATCAATAGTTGTTTTAATCATCCATATCAATGTAAAGCTAAATTGCTTTTAATCCTTATTTTTCATACAAAATTCTTGTTTCTGGATTTGATAAAATTTTATAAGCTTTTTTTATTTCTAAAAACTTCAGCTTTTTGATTTCTTAAATATCTTTATTTAGATTTTAGATTTTATCAGGATGATATTATATAGCTAGCTTTCTATTATTATAATAAATTACAAATAGGAAATATTATAAAACCTAAAATTTATTTACCTATATGCCGATTTAATTTCTTATTCTGTTGCATTACACTAAATATTTAATTATTTATAAAAATCATTTTCTTCATGCATTTAATATTATTCGTAAGCTTCTAAAATTTATTATTATTTTTGTTTCTCAAATTAATTATCATCATTTGCCACATTGTTTCCAAAATTTTCGTCCTCTTCCCACTCAAGAAATTCTTCCTCTTAATTTAAATTATGGGTCAGTTTTTCACTTTAATTGTTTATACTAGTTATATTATTATTATTTGGCAGAAATTATCCGGTTTTATTTAAAAATATATTATCTTAATTTTAATATAATTATTAGGAATAAAAGGGATTATTATTTTAATAGTGTATATTTTCTTTATTGCAATTATTATCAAGATTCTGCAAATTTTTATGTTGGGAATAAAATTAGTATTCTTTATCTAATTATTTTTATTAGCATTTCCAAATTGAATTTGTTTTAAAATGATCATCTTGCCTATTATTGTTTGTTTTATTTTTTAATTCATTTATATTAAAATAAGGAACATTATTTATTTCGTTAAAATTTAATAGAGTATTTTATTATTATTTTTATTCTTATTGCCAATTAGACTAATTTTAATAGATATTAGTATTTTCATTTTCATTTAAAATGTTTTAATTAAATTTATTTTTGAAATAATTAGAATTTTCATTTGATATATCACTATAAAACAAGGTATTTTAATTATCACATTATCCTTATTTATTTGTAATATTATTATTTTAATTTTGTTGACATTATGAATTTCCTATTGATTCTAAAAATATATCTTCTGGGTCAAATAGGTCCATTTTTTATTTTTTTATTTAGTTTAAAGTAATTTATAGTTTTTTTTAAATAGAATTAATTAAATTTAAATAAAAAATTAATTCGAATTAACCCGGATTAATTAATTTAATATAACATTGGAAATACTTAAAAAAAAAGAAAATGAAACTACAAATTTTATTTATTAACACCATAAACAATCAATTGTTCTAATTATTAAAAAATTTCATTGTTTTAGTTCTTATATATAAGGATAAAGAGTTTATCAAAAAATTAAAAAAAAAATTAACTATACCTGGTATCGATCCAGGATTAATTGCGTGTAAGGCAATCATTCTACCACTAAAATATACAGTTGTTATTGAGATAAATGAATTTTTCGCAAAGATGCCTAACTGAAAACTATTTGAAATTTAAATAATACTGTAACAAAATTGAGTTTATTACATTTATTTTTAAATATAAGAATATTACCCAAGTTTATTTAAGTTTAAAATTTAAAAAAATAAATAAATTTCAGTCTAAAAAATTTTAAAAAAAGTAACTATACCTGGTATCGATCCAGGATTAATTGCGTGTAAGGCAATCATTCTACCACTAAAATATACAGTTGATTGTGGAATTAAAAATTTCTTCACAAATAAACTTTACTTTGACACTTTAAAAAAATAAAATATAATTTAATATTTATTTTCTTAGATACATATTATTATTTGTAATACAAATATATTCAAATATTATTATTTTCAAATTAAATGTTTTTTATAAAGGCTTTAAAAAATGGAGAATATATTATTTTATTATAAATATACTAACTATTTTATGCAATAGTTAATAGAATTCTAGTTTAGTATAACATAAAAAACCAGATTAATAAAATTGTTCAATGACTTTTTAAAAATATAAAATAAATTATATTTATTTCGTTATTGTTATATAAATTAATTTTAAATTATATAATATAAAGAAAAAAAATTAACTGTACCTGGTATCGATCCAGGATTAATTGCGTGTAAGGCAATCATTCTACCACTAAAATATACAGTTCATTTCGAAAAAGTTAAGATTTATGACGAAATCTTTTTTAATTTTACTTTTATTCTTAATTTTATATTGACAATATTTAATTTGAGATTATATTTTTGTTTTTTAATTGCAATAATACTTTATACTTACTTAAAATATTTATTAATCAAAATAATTTTATAAAATAATAAATTAAAAAAAAGTAACTATACCTGGTATCGATCCAGGATTAATTGCGTGTAAGGCAATCATTCTACCACTAAAATATACAGTTGATTGTGAAAATATAATAATTTTTTCTAATATTTAAGTAATTTTAATAATTAATACCATATTATTAGTCAACAATTATTAATTTTTTTAAACTAATATATTAATAGATAGAATACATATTATTTATTTTAAATATTCAAATATTAATAAAAAAATCATATAATTTAATTTGTAATGATTATTATCATATGATTATAAATATCAAATTTATATTTTTTATAAATAATAATATCGATTTTTAGAAATTTCTTATTATAAATTAATCAAAAATTTTCATTATTAATATAAATCTATTAATATATATTTCTCGTATTTAATTAAAATTACTATATTAATGTTTGCAAAATTAGAAGCACAAAAATTCAAAAGCAAAATAAGAATAATAAATTAAAATTATCAAAATAGGCAGAATAGTAATTAAACAAATAAAAAACTATAAAAATAGAAAACATAAAATAAATAAAAATATAAATAAAAATTTGATTAATATGGACAGAATTTTATAAGGTTTTTAAGGAAATTTCTTTTAATTATTAAATAGTAATAATAATAGAATGCACCAAAATCATTTTTAAAGTGAATATTTTCCTAAATTGGAAGCAAATTTTAAATCAAATTAAGTTTCTTAGATATAATAGATTGTAATTGAAATGTTGGAAAATTTGGTTAACTATTGCCCTAATTGTGAAAAAAAGTAATATGAAGAAAGTTTAAAAATTTCTCCAATACATTAATAGGTACATATATATAATAAAATTATAAGAAAAAACGAGTTTTAATTTTATAATTTCATCTTATTATATAATTACTTAAAATAAAACTAAAATCAATAAGAATTTCATAATATATTTTAATTTTTTATATTGTTTATCATTGTTGATCTAAAATTATATGAAAAGGAAACTAAAAAATAGAGCAAATAGGATGATTTGAAAAAATAAGATAAAAAAAGCGACAAATCTATAGAGAAAACTGATAACAAGAACCAGCAATTGCTTTATAATTTAAGTGAAAGTTGTTCTATTTGTACTTCTAAATAAAAATATTTTTCGGACACTGTATTACAACTATTGACAGGAGTTCACCCATAATTAACCGATTAAATATAAAATGAATAATATTAATAACAAATTTAAAAAAAAAAAATTAACCCTACTATATAAGCTTTATAAGTGCTAAAATAAGTATAAAATTTAGGACAAATTAAACAGACATTTTGTGGAAAAATTTTGACTAGAAATGACATTGGTTTTAAATGTTACGACTGTGAAATGGATAACACTTGTATTATTTGTAAAGACTGTTTTGAAAAAGGAAATCATAAGGGACATAGAGTTTATTAATAATAGGGTATATAATTAATTAAATTACTGTATTTTTTTTTATTTTAATGGTGTATTTATATATACATATATAATATTATTTTTTAATTTTTTAAAATGATTAAATTTTTATCAGATTTTGTATATGATATTTATAAATTTATGTTATTTTTATATAAAATATTAAACTTAATTAATAATTTTGTATTATATATAAAAATTTATTAATTTAATTTATTTTATAGGATGTTAAGGAATGTGTGATTGTGGTGATATTGAAGCCTGGAAAAAAGAAGGTTTTTGCAGTGATCATTAAGGATTTATTTAGGAAGATAAAATAAATTTGAATGAATTACCTGAATAATTTAGGAATAATTTTTTTGCAATTTTTGGAGAAATCATTTATTAGGTAGTTTATTTAGTAGAATAATTTTAGAAATGGAAATTAAAAGATATTTCAAGAAAAAATTTAAACAGATTTGTTTAATCTCATCCAAGAATTTCAAATATTATTGAGTTTTTATTTGCAACTTTAGATATGATTTTAGGGAAAAGTATGCTATTGACGGCTTTGTTACAAAAGTTTTTAAATTCATATTTTTAAGATTTTAACTCTGCTAATAATTTACCATTTACCATACTGCAACACAATTGCTAGGATATTAGTAATAACAATAACTTATAAATTGATGAAAAAATTAGCTAATAATGTAGTTGTACCATTTTAGATTTGATTTTCAGATATAATATGGCATTTGACTAAAAAGTTTAGCGAAAAATAGAAGAATTCTTTATAACAAAATTATTTACTCTATATACTTTTAAATAACAATTAATATTAGCTTATACAAAAAATTTTAATTTTTTCGTACTAAAAACTAATGAGAAATAAGACTAATAAAAGGCTAGGTTGAGCGAATCTAATATAGAAAATGACGTACCTTAAATTTATGTTTCTAAAGTAATGAGTATGGCTGTTTAACTTTTTACTTCAGATGAATTAGCATTATTAGCTATTGAGAGTTAATATTACGATTAAATTTTTATATAAGCCTTAAAAATAATTAGATAATGTAAATATATTAAAATTAAAGCAATTTTATTATAAAACAATATTTTTTATTTTTATTATATTAAATTTTGATTTCTATATAAATTTAGCAAAAGGATAAGAACACAATAGCAATAATTTTTGGTAGGTATATACCCACTTAAGATACAGTATTATGTAATTTAATTATATGTATATATTGCTTTATAAATATAGATAAATAAAATTATTAATTAAATTAGGAAACCTTTGAGTTGTAATGCATTTTTAAATAAAAAAAATATATTTAAAAGTATAACTAGTCTATTAGCCGAAGTTTAATATGGAGGTAAATTCCATTAAGAAAGTGCCATATAAAATAATTTAAGTAAATAATAAATAGCTATGCAAATGATTGAAGTAGAATCAGGATTAAGTTCTGTAATTATTAATTTATTTATATGAATACATATTTAAATAATTTATATTATAGTGAAAAAAATAATAAAATGTAGGAAAATATATAAAATTAATTATTTATGTATATATTTTATAATTTATTAAATTTTTAGTTGGTTGCAAATGTTATAGAGAGATTGATTATTGATAAGTAATTTAAAAATAACATAAATTATTACGTTGTTTAATGGATAAAGGAGATTTTGGTAAAAATTAATGAAACAGAAACTTAATTCTAAAAAATGGAAATCAGGGCAAGTACGATTAATATTCCATTGCACAGAACTTTGGCCTAATTAATTTTTATATTTTTTGATTGTTCACTGGATAATATTTAGGATACAACTATGATAAATTCATTTTACACTTAAACAGGACTTACATAATAAGAATTTTACAAATTTTTAAGAAAAAATATAATTTAACCTTTATAATGTTTTAGTTTCACAAAAGAAATCGAAAGAAAATTATGGGTACATAACACAGAATATATAAAAACAGTATCTTCTGTATATTTTTAGGCTAGAACTGGTTTTTACAATTAAGATATGTTATTTTTACAAATAGCAATATTATTTGCCCACTAAATGGAAAATTCTAAAAATTTTAGGTAAAATTTAGAAAATCAAGAATAAATGTAAGTCGAAGAAACTAAACTTGATAGCAAATAAATCTAAAAAATTTAGGAAGAAAACTAAACAAAAAACTAATAATCTCATTTTAAGTAAGAATAAGATGATTAAGGCGATTAAAATAAAGTTTTAAATGATTTATACTCAGAAATGTTAATTAATTTTAGTAATAAATAAGAGTGGAAGAAAATAGTTACTGATAAATTAGACATTGATTCTGTTACTGATAAATAATATGTTTATGATAAGTATGAGAAATACTTATTTTTAATTACTGATTTTTTTTACTTGACTAATTTTTTACTTGTTGACGAAATTAGTAGTTTTAATGTTTTTGCTCATTTTTTTAGAGAAGAAGAAGATGAAGAAATTGTCAATAAATACTAGTCTTCTTGGAAAAATATTGCTATTGCATATATGCAACAGTATAATTTCTAAGACTTGTAGAGCATTAAAAATTAATTAGTTAAAAACTACTTGAGCGATAAAGTTAAAATTAAGGATGAGATTGTCAAAATTTGTGATTTTAATAAAAAAAACAAAAAATTTTAATTAAAAGAAGAGTATAAAGAATATTATATAGAACCCATTCTTTTTTATTAGGATAATAAACTTTTTTCCACTTATTTAGAGTAAATTCATTAAAAATACTCAAAGGTAAATAAAAAATATTAATGGTTGTTTTAAAAAATACGTATAGAAAATTTATATCTAATTTTAATTTAAAAAGGATGATGAAAAATACCATTATTTTACCTTAGGAAACAAGAAAGAAAATTTTAAAATAAAGAAATATCTTTAAAGAATAAATAATTCGTTGATAGGAAATGGAGAATTTGTGCATGTTTTATCTTTATTAAAAGTTTCATAGATATTTACATTAGGATTTAAATCGAACAAAATTTAATATATAAATTCTTTTTTAACTCCATTATTTAAATAAATGCATGAATACTTATATTAATAGTAAATAGAATTAAAAAATTAAGGAATTTATAATTACTAAAAATGGCAATATAAGATTACATTGGACTGTTTTAAAAATATCGAAGAATTTTTGAACTTTTTAAAAAACAATTGTGAAAATTTAAACCCAGATAATTTATTTTTATAAAAGTATTTATTGGGGTAATTATAATCTTTACATAAAAAAATTTATATCTAAAAAGATGGATAATAGGAACAAGAATAATAAGGTGGTGACATCGAAAATTTAGACTAACTCAAAATGATAAAAGTAAAAATTTTTTATTATAAGTATATTAATTTTAATTTAATAAAATAATTTTATATATTCATAATTATTCTCATTAGTAAAAAAGTAAAGAAGAAAAAAAAAAGAAATAATTGTAATTATTAAACAAATTTAAACAAAAATCACAAAATTTCTACAATAAAAATGCGGAAACTTTATCGTAGTCTTAATTAACTGTAGACACTGAGGAATCCAGAAAATGTGTTATATGTAAAGATGATTTAATTGAGAATTTTGGATATTAAGCATACATGACCAAAACAAATTTACATTAATATTCTAAATATTAAACCTTTTAAAAAATTGCAAGAAATTAAGAAGATAAAGTACAATAATATATATAAAATTATTTGGTTAAATTTTCTATAATTTTTTTAAATAAATACATTAAATTAAATGATATTTAACTAGCTATATATATATAAATATATTTAATGTATTAAAAATATTTTAGAACATATATGAATATTTGAACCAGTTTTAAGATTAAAATAGTCAGATATGGAACCTGAAAAAAGGATAATTTTAGGTTTCTACTTGCCATCATTTAATACATAAGGAGTGTTACTTATAGTATATTTAAAAATAAAAATAACATGTTTAAAATGAATATGAATTTTTCTGTCCATTTTGTAAAAGATTTAGTTCAATTTTTGTAAACGAAGTTTAAATGAATTTTGATAATAAAATTAGTGTTTTAATTTAGCCTAATATTTAAAAAATCTCACTTTATTAACAAAATATCGATTAAATATAAAATAATAAAGAATATAAGCTAAACGAAAACTTTGATTTTATATCTTATTTTTAATGCTAATAAGAAAATAAAATTAATAATAATATATGCCAATAATTTTTAAGTTTACTTGCTTCCTATATTGGTCAAAAAAATTTATAGAAAGTAAACATATTTTTTAATTATAGTTAGATAATTTTATAAATATTCATATAAAAAAAAAATTTTTTATTAGGATTAAGAATTTTAGTAAATTGGTATTGGGTATGATAAATATAATTAATAAATTACTGAAAAATAAAAAAAAGAATAATTTGAATCGATTCAACATTTTATAGCAAATGTACAAAATATTAATATAGTCGAATTTGAAAGTTCACTTGAAACAGACTATGAAATTTTAGAAATAATTGAGGGAATGTATAAGAATTGTATTAATACTAT
The DNA here is from genome assembly GCA_001447515.1 of Pseudocohnilembus persalinus. Taxonomy (NCBI): domain Eukaryota; phylum Ciliophora; class Oligohymenophorea; order Philasterida; family Pseudocohnilembidae; genus Pseudocohnilembus; species Pseudocohnilembus persalinus. Next base: position 337,886 of record LDAU01000063.1, read on the forward strand.
AGATTTGTTAGATTTGCAGTATTTTTATAAGGAATAAATGGAATTGTACAGAAATATCTATAATATATATTTAATATTCTTTTAAAATTACGAATCTAAATTAAAGGGACCATATTTATTTTAAAAATTAACTTATATTGTGAACTTAGTTAATAGTTTAAATAATTAATCTTAATCCAAAAAATATACAAAATATTCCAAAATAAATACAGAAAATATTATCTTCAATGATGTGGACTAATTATTAATAAACTATATGACTTATTCAGGTATTTATTTTAGAGAGTGCGGATAATAAATTAATAGTTAAATGTTTTTATGTTTGTTTTTTGTAAAATTATAGTAAATGAGAATTGCTTTTAATGACAAATAAGAACTTAACAATTAAAATTTATATTCTTATTTTTTCAAAGAAGAAAAATATTTAAGAGTTTTAATTAATATGGTCAAAAAATATATTGCTCATTTATTGTTAACACAAAGTTTGAAAAAATAAGGAAATTATAAAATAATAGTTGAATATGAGTAAGAATTTGAATATTTAGTTGAGGAAGCAGGATTTAATTAATAAAAAATAATCGAATTTTTCAATTAAAATATTGAAATGATAAGATCCTGGGAAATAAATATGAATCTACCTGAGGCGATAGAATAAAACAAAGGAATATAGAAAAATATACTAGATTTTAAAGAAAAGCAAAAATAGGATTTACTTTAATTTTTACACAATCTAAGAAAAAAACAAAGTGAGGATAACATATCTCAAAAACGTAAAAAAAAATCTTCACACTCTTCCATTTCAAGTTAAAATTAAAAAAATAAATAATAAAAATAAAGTTAATAAAGTGGTTAAGATATGGAAGAAGAAGAAGAAAGTGAAGAAATTTTTGAAAGTTAACAATAAAATCAATAATAATAATAAAATTTATAACAACAAAATTAATAACATTAATAACAATAATAATAATAAATAAATTAAAACGAAGGATAAATATAATAAGAGTAATTAGAGGAGGAAGATTGGGAGGATGAAGAAGAAGAAGATGAAGAAGATTTTGAAGATGATGATGAAGAAGAAGAGTATTTTGAAATGGAAGGCGACAGTGATAGCGAAGAAGAAGACCTTGATTTGGGGTACTTATAAGTAGATGAAGAAGGATAAGGTTAGGAATTTTTCGGACTTGGGGAAAATGGGTAGGAAGAGGGAAAAAATTAGGAGGAAAGAGAAATGGCGGAAAAATAAAAATAATAGGAAAAAATTCAGGAAAAATAGTTTTTAGAGTATAAATAAGAGTAAGAAATTAAAAAAATGCATAAAAAGTATTTACCTTTGTTATTGAGCGTGGAAAATGTCGACTTTTAACTTTTTGATATCGAAAATAAATTCGGAGACTTGACCTAAATTTATATGAATGAAAAGTGCTCTGTTTGTAAAGATTTTCCTAAGTATTAAGAATTATGTCTATGTTTAATTTGTGGTTCATGCTAATGTAGCATAACTTGTGAAAATCAATTTAATGCCAAAAATTTAGGAATTTTAAATAAACATAGTATAGAAGCTCATTGCGGGTCATCTGTATTTTTATCTTTAAAAACAGGAAAAATATACTTGGTTAAACATCCAATGAACTTTTTGGACGAATATTTGTACTATGATTAATATGGACAGTCTTTTAAAAAAAATAGTAAGGACTGGAATGATTTCTATTTGGATACAGAAATTTTTAATAATTTAAAAAAAATGGTAGTTAAAAATGCTATTAGTTAAAATATCTGTTATTATTAAACAAAATATGATAAATACTATAAAAATGCAGTTTTCTGATTTAAATTTATCAATTTATAAGAATATTAATCAATATAATTAAAAAAAAAAATTATTGCTTATTAAAATCCTAAAATATTTACATTAATATTATATTTTATTTTTATCATCTATAGATATATGTTTATTGAAATTTAAATATAAAACCTGATTAATTTTTGTGTATTAATTAATAATAGCGGGTATTCTAATTTATTTATATCCATCCACAAAAAATTATAGAATTAAAATTTGGTTTAAAACCTCATAAAAAATAAAAAAAAATTTAAAAACAAAAAAAAATAATGAGTAAAAGAGACCCTAATATTTTATCAAAAGAATAATTTTAATAATTTTAAAACGAATAAAATAAATAAATTTTAGAAGGTAGATAATATTATAACCAAAAAAATTAAGGTATAAATTTATAACTACTTAGTATAATTTAATTTATAATAAAATTAATATTTTTAAAAAATTTTAATAAATATTTATTTTAATTTATAGATAATAAATCGTCTAGTTCTTTGGATATAGATGAAATAGAAGATATAATTGAAAAATCGTAGGTATTTTATCTTTTTTTTAATTTTATATATAAAAGTATAAAATACAGAATTTTAACATTATAATAAATATAATTTTTTTATTTAGAATTAAAATAAAGTTAATAATAATTAATAAATGGTGTAAGCTGTATAAAATCCTTTCATTGCTTAATAAAAATAAAATTAACAGCAACAAAATTAAATAATAAATAATGAAGATACTAATTCTTAAAATAGTTCATCCTTAGATATTGAAAAATTTTTAGAAGAATAATAGTAGAATAAAATCGATGAATACCTAGTTTAATCAGAAAACGGTTAAGAAATTTAGACTCATAAATTATTTAATCCTAATATAAATGATTATCAATAAAACGAAAATATAAATTAAAATATAGATTTTTTTTAGTAAAAATCATTAAGTAAAAATGATTAATTTATTCCAAATTAAAGTTAATAAGTTTCCTAGTTTTAATAAAATGTATAATATGAATAGTAAATAGAACAAAATTAATATCAAAATAAATGTGAATTAATATAAACTTAAAGTATAATTTACGAAAATAATAATATTTCATTTTAGTAACAGGATGGTTAATAATAATAATTTGAAGAATAGTTTATCAATTAGGAATTAGATTTTTCTTCAGAAAATTTGGAAAAAGTAAAAAAACAGACAAAATTTTATGAAACTTTAATAAATCTTTAATCACAGCATGAAAATGATTTTTACGTTGTGTTTGCTGCTAAAAATAAATAATAAATTTAAAATTTGAACTTGCTTTCTAATTTTTAAGCAATGAAATAATACTCATAATTAGGAAATAGTTAGCAGCAAAAAAAATTGGAGCAATACAGCTAAAATATTGAATAAGAACAGCAAAATGAAAAAGATTCTTAAAAATTTATTAATTTTAACTTTCTTAACGATTTATGTCCTTAAGATTTTTAAGAAAATTTTTAATCGCTTTAAAAATACAATGATAATTATTTAGGAGTTATTTGTAATTATTTGCTAGATTTTTATTTACCTGGGTAAAATATGATTGATACTTATGATTTCACAGATTTGCAAAAAAAAGAAACTCCATTAAAAAGTTTTTATTTATAAGTTACACCCACTTATTAATTTGATAAATAGCATAAATAATATAAACATTTTATGTGGGGTATTTATTTATATATTTATATATATAATTTTTTTATTTACCTATTTTTTTATTATTTTTTTAAAAATTATTTTAGATGAAATTTAAGAATAAATTGTTGAGAAAAATTAAGACATTTTGAAAATAAATGTATTGGTTATTGGAAATCAACAGTAAATTGAGTAAATCGATTAGGGTGATCATTTGAAATTGTTTGGTAAGATTAATGATCTATTTTTTGAATATAATAATGAAATTAAACATGAAGCAGTATTTTTGATATTTAATTTATACGGGTGTGATTTGATGCATAATTTTTTGATTTTAGAACCAACTATTCACCTTTCACCTAGTATTATTACAGGTTCTACTTATTGTTCAAGGTAAATGTTTAAAATAAAAAATAAAATATAATTTAAACAATAAAAAATATAAATTTATTTTTAAAATTATGATTATTTAAAACAAATTATATAATAAAAATTATAATACAGGTAAGTCGTTTTTAAATAATTATTTTCAGAAAGTAGATTTTCTCCACTGATTATGTTAAGTGGTAACATAATGCACGATATGTTTGAAAAAATTATTGAAATTTAAGATAAAAGGCTATTGAATTTTGAAAGCTGCAAAAAATTACTATTTGAAAAAATTCTTCCAAAAAGAATATAAGAAATTTATAACATAGGTATGGATGAACAAGAGATTTATAAAGAGGGTCATTTTGAATAATAAATAAAACATATGATTGATTTTGTAGATTCTTTTTTAATTAAAAAATAAGTATTAAATTAAGATCTAGATCAGTTTAACAGGCATGATAGTTAATAATAGTAATAATAAATAAAAATAATTAAAAAACATACTAGTGAAGAGTTTATTATGTGCGATTAATTAGGATTATTAGGATATGTGGACACTATTTTTGAAGCCAGTATTAGTAAAAGTTTTTCAAGTCAAGAAAATTCGGAAGAAAAAATACTTATACCTTTTGAATTAAAAACAGGAAAAAAGATTAATTAAGATCATAAAAATTAACTATTTTATTATACATTAATGATGAAACTTATGAAATATGGAGATAATTAAGATAAAAATTTTGTAGAAAAAACTTATTTAGAAGAAATTTAGGAATAGTAATAGATGAAAAAAAATCTAATATAATTTAAAGAGTAAAAGGCCAAAAATCTAGAGGAGTTTAATATGGGAAAACTATTTTTTGGAATTTTATACTATTCAGTACATAAAAAAGCAGAAGTAATTAATTTTAATTTAACTCAAATGTTTGACCTCATCACAAAAAGAAATAATATTGCAAAAACTTTAAAAATTTTCAAAGAATAAAATTAAAAATTAATTTTACCACTCATTCATAAGACAGATAAAAATATATGTGATAAATTTTGTGATTTAAATTAAATATGTGGTATTTTTGAGTTGTAGAATAAGTAAATTATTTATTATATTAATTTTTAAAGTAAATATATTAAATTTAATTATATTAACATAGTTTGTAGGCTGATAAAAAATATTTACAAATTGAGGAAAAATTTGAGGAGATTGAAGAAAATCAGGGTGATATTTAAGATATTACTGCTGATTAGCTTTAACAAAATGAAGAAATTGTCGAGAATTTAAACAAAAATTACAGAGAATTAATAGATAATTAAGATTTCTTATCTTATTTAGATAATTATGATTTTATTTAAGATTTAATACCTGATTTAAAAACTTAACCGAAAATTCTTCTGTACTACAATAAATGGGTAAAAGCTTTGAATGAGGAAGAAAATCAAAAAAAAATAGATATAGAAAAAGACGAAAATAAAATAAATAGGGAATATTTTATTGAGTAAGATGACTTTTAAAAACTGTTAAGATAAGTAAAATAGAAAAAATTAAAATAAAATATGTTTTTAAAAAAATTTAATTTTTTTATTTAGGTTTTTTATAAGATCATTAATAAATCTGAAAACTAAAATACAGAATAGAGTGAGGTAGCTAATATATACATATATATAATAATATAAAAAAATATTTTTTTTAAAAATTCAAATAAGTTGTAATTTTTTTTAATAAATATTATTAAGGAATAAAAAAGTGATAATGATAATGATGAGGAAATAATTGGTCAAAAAAAAGAAGAGTTAATAGAAATAAAGTTTAAGACCCTATTTTAAGATTAAGATGAAGCTTCTGAATACTTGGATTAGTTAAATATCGGGATGACCTTTGAGTTTTACATAAAATAGTTAAAAAGCAACAAAATTACTGGAAATATAATTAATTTAGAAATTTAAAAAATTTAGAATTTAAATTAAGTTAAAAACTAAATTGAAATAGAATATGAAATAACTGTTTTTTTTTAAACTAAATTGAGATATTGTAAATTATAATCTAGTTTAGCTAATATAGATATTAAACCTGATAAAGAAAATGGATTTATTTGGAATATTAAATTATATTAGGACCAAAATTAAATAAAATTAATGAGATTTAATGTATTTTTACTGTGTTACTATGGACTTTAAAATAAAGATTTAAGCAATTTAGATTAAAATACAATTTTGGCTAAAATTTTACTATAAAAAAATTCTTTATAATATAATAAATATGATGAAAATTTGAAAAAAAATTTAGATTTAATGAAAATTTTTGAAGAAAAAGCTAAAATTTTGAATAAAGAGTAGTTTATAAGTCTTTATAATGCTGTTCTTCAAAATTATTTTTTTATAATTCAAGGCTTTCCAGGGTAAAATTAATTGCTATTAAAATACATTGATTTATTTAAATAAATTTTATATAATTGTAAATTTATTTAATTTTTTTACCTATATAAAATTATAGTACTGGAAAAACTTTTTTGATAGCTAATATGTTATAGATTTTTGTGGATTTAAATTTAAAAGTATTAGTAACCAGTTACACACATTCTGCTATAGACACTATATTGAAGAAATTTATAAGTGTTACTAATTAAATAGAAGAGGAAAAAGGTTTAGAAAAAAATATTTATAAAAATAAGTGTATAAGATTTTCACCTTAGTAACTTACTAAAGATGATGAAATTTAATCCCTTGTATATAATCCATCTAAATTTAAAACTGTTAAAGAGTTAACAGATTATTTTAAAAACAAAAATCTTTTTTTTTCTACTATGTTAAGTTCTTAAAATGCTATAATGAAAAAATTTGTTCCATTTGATATTGTTTTAATAGATGAGGCTAGTTAATCAGTGGAACCTTTAACTATTGGCCCTATTTTAATGGGGAAAAAATTTATTTTAGTTGGTAAAATATATAAAAATAAAATACTTTTTTTAAAATAAATTATAGATTAAAATATATAAAATTAGGAGATGATAATTAGTTATAACCTTTAGTTACTAATTAAAAAAATAGAGGATAAATATTAAAAACATCATTATTTGAAAGATTAAAAAAATAATGTATAAAAGAGTAAGAGTTAAATTAAAATACTAATTATCAATAAGAAGTTAAAAAATACAATTAAATTATGAAAAAAAAGTAGAAATAAAGTTAAATTATATCTGAAACTCAGGAATAATTTTTATTATTAAAAGAATAAAAGGTATAAATTTAATAATAAGATGCTATTGCATAAGAAAAAATTTTTCCTGATTTGTAAAATTATGAAGAAATTAAGTTGATTGAGCAACTGACCTAAACATTTAGAATGAACGAGTAAATTTGTGAAATAAGCAGTCATTTATACTATCAAGATAAATTAAAGTGTTTTGATTCTATTTAATTATAAAAAAGAGGTTATTCAGTTAAAAAATAAAAATTAAATATAGTTATGGATCCAAATTTAATAAAAAACGAAGATTTTATGTTTAGAGTTATTGATCCAGATTAAAAAGTATTACTATTAGATATAGATAATATTTTATATTCAGAAGGTATGTATAATAAAACAGATATTATTGATATTAATAATTTAAGTCTTAAATTTATATGTCATATTGTAAAAAAATTTAAGGATTTTGACGTAAGTTTAAAAGATATAGGTATAATATCAACTTATGTTTCTACTAGGTATGAAATTGTTAAAACTTTAAAAGTAATTTAATTTTAAATAAAAATTAATATTACATCACAAAATTAAAAATTAAAAAATTTATAAAAAATATTAACTTTATAATTTTTGATGTTAGAAAGAGAAATTAATAGGAAAAAATTAAGAGTAAATGGTTTTAACTATTGATAAAAGTTAGGGAATTGAAAAAGATGTGATTATAATTTAAATATGTGAGAAAAAAGGATATGAACATTTGATGGAAGTACATTAACTAATTTTAATATTTATATTTTTTTAAAAAAAATTTTAAATATAAAAATTAATTTCAGAATTTCAGAAGAAATAATGTGGCATTCTCTAGGGCTAAGAAAAAAATAATAATTATTGGTAGTATAACTGAGATTAAAAAAATTAAAAATTTGGAATTATTTTTAGAATTCTTTTCCTAAAAAAATTATGTAAAATAGCATTTTATTTATAATAATTATTTATTAAAAATCATTAAATACATATTTTTTCAGGTTTACAAATTACCAGAAAATGCTTTGAAATAAATTTATGACGAGAAATCAAAATAATTATAAAATACGAATGAATTTATATAATAGGATTATAGGCATAGTAAACTAATTATGTGAATATTAATATGATTATAAATAGTATGATAATAATTATAAATGAGAAATTAATATAAAAAATACAGTTCATGTATATATTTTATATATCAAAATTAAATATCATTTCGATTTTCTTTATTTGCTTGTTAATTTGTAGATTAATTCAATTTTTAAATTTTTTAATTATCATTTTTATTTTTAATTTTTTAATTGTATATATTATGTGATGAACTTGTATTTAATAATTAATTTTAGGTATTTTAATTTAAATCTGCTAATGTATTATTTGAAATAAGTGCTTATATCTGTAACTTAATTTTTTGCAATTATATTTATTGCTTTCTCAAATTATTTTTCAATGCAATTCTTTTAAAATTTAACTGGTTGTATTCTTTTTTTTAATTCCATATTCTTTTCTTTAAAAGAAAGATCCTTATCTTTAAAATTTTTTATTTTCTTTTTTGCTATTTCTTTTATATTAGCAGTTCATTAAGATCTATATATATTTATTTGTGTATGTATGAAATCATAAGTTATAATTTATGAATGTATAAATATAGCATAAATTATATGAAAATAATTATAATTAAATATAGAAATATTACCATTTATTTCATTAATTTTATTTTCAATTGAATTAATATAAAATTAATAAAAATTAGGACAATATTATAGATTATTTTAGTATTCATTAAAAAAATTTTTTTTATCATCTTAAATCAGTATTTCAATTTCCTTTCTAGCTACATATAAATAATTTAATATCTTATTTATTTCAAAAGAATTTAATTTTAATTTAGATTTTTGTGAATACTTCATTTTATTTTATTTTTATAAATTTAATTAATATTAAAATACTAATAAAATGTTACATAAGAAAATGTATAAAATGAAATATTTTTTAATGTATAAATTTTATATATAAAATATATAAACAATATATATGTTTATATTGGATTTCTAATAGTAGCTTAAAAATTATATTATTATATTTAAATTAAATTAAATTTAATTTTAATAAATATATTGATATTTGGTATTAAATTTAAATATAATGGTTAAAATTTAAACCGCGAACTATAATTCTTTATTTTAATTCTAAATAATAAAATCGTAATAAAAATTACTAAAATAAATATATATTAAATACCTTAAATACAATAAAATAATTATCTATGTTAAGAAAAAGTCCCTATTTCGAAGATAATTTAAATAAGTATTACAATAATTCTCTATTTGGAGACAATGATATTAACACAAATAATTTATGTATAGATAATTAAAATTCCAATAATATTAATAAAAATTTCAGTGATAATGAAAATATTTTTTCTTCAAATAAAATGAATCAAATTTTTGAGAATAATTCATGTCTAAAAAATAACGACTTTTCAGATAATTTTTACAAAAATTCTTAATAACATAACTAAAATTAAACCAATCAGGATCAAATTAACCCATTTTAATATAACTATCAAACATAGTTTTAAAATAAAAAGGCTGCAGACAGTTACTCATAATTTAGTAAATAAAAACATATACTTTAATTTATTATTTTAAAAAAAACATAAAAAAAATTAATTTAAAATTTATATGATTAATTAGATAAAGTTGTACATGGAATGAAATTAGCAGACCCATATAAAATAGATGTTTAAGAAGAAATAAAAAATCGATATTAGATATTTTAGGAAAAAGAAAGTTGTAGAAGTTGTTTTAAAAACTTTGACTTAAATAAATTTTTAAGTGAATATGTTGGAGATCTTTAATATACAAAAATAAACTCTTAAGAGGAAAAACCAAAAGAAAGTCTATAAAATAATAATTTCGTTTAAAAAAACATTTAAAATATCAGTAATAGCTATAATAATTAAATGATGGATGAAGAGCAAGTAGAATCACTAAACCAATTTAAATAAGATTAAAATGGTTTGCATCAATAATAATAATAAATTTCAAGTTAAAATAATAAGTAAAATGAAAATTTAAATACCTTTTTGAGGGTTTCACAGCAATAATAAAAAGCACTTTAAAAGTAACTATAAGATGAACAGAAAAAAAACAAATTTGGAGATGATATAAGTAATTTCTACAACTAAAACTAGCTGGTGTTTCCAGTAATTTGTTAATAATGCCAATCATGTGTTTGCAGGAATTATTGTTAAAAATTTTGTTAGATTTGTAATTAACCTATTTGTTCTCTTTGCAAAAAAATTAAGTAATTTTATAAAAATTAAAAATAACTATAAGATGATTTAAATTAATCTTCTTCATTTATTAAAGATATGACTCGAATGATACGTAAATTATATGTGAAAATTGTTGAGATATATTATTTATATTTTCATGAAATATTAGATTATTTTTATAAATAAATTTATTTATAGCCATAATATTTTTGGTTTATATAGAGATTTTAAAAAAAATAAGCAAATTATATACTTGTTTTTTCTTTGATAAAGTAACCAGTTGACCCTAATTACTACTATAATGAATAATTAATTTAATAAAGAAGTCAATTAATAAATTAATTATTCTATCTATAAACAAATTAATCAAAAAATTTATAAAAATTTATATTTATATTATTTATACAAACAAAAAAAAAACTTGATAAGACAGAGTTCTAATAAAAAAAATTAAAAATCATATCATAAACATATAAATTAAATCTTTAATGTATAAGCCAAATTAAGGACAAATTGAATATCATAGAAACGGTATAAAGGAAAATATTAGAAATGATGGTAGATCTAATGTTGAATAAAGAAATATATAATGTAAAAAGGGAATTTTAAAGTAAGCTAATGGGTCTAGTTATGTTTAGGTTTTTGATTCTTAATGTTCTTTATATGTAGGAATAAAAGCCGAAATTATAGATATTTAAAAAGATTAACAAGAAGGTAAAAAACTTATGAATTCTTTAATTTATAAAAAAAAGTGTATGACTACTAGTGTATGTTAATAATGATTTATTTTAATGCTTATATTATATTAATTTTTTATATATGACGGATGTTATAAATTTAAAATAATAGATTTTCGATTATTTAATTTTAAAATTTTATATATAAAGGAGAAGTCGCTCTAAAAATAGAATCAATGAAAAGAAGAGATACTCATTTAAGTTAATAATAAAAAGACAACTAATATTCTGATAAATCTATGTTATAATAATTGGAGTATGAATTAACGGAAAAATATATAAAATATATTAATAAATAGCCTTTAATATTAGTAAAAGATAAAAAAGCTTTGAAATTAAATATAGATATATTTTTAATCGATTATATTCACTTTGGGTATGTTGAATTAATTGCTTATGGTATAAGGTATATCTTTTAAAAAAATGAAAATATTATATTATTTTATACTTTTGAATATTTGTTTTAAAGCAAAAAAGTAAAAATTTATTTTTTGTTCAGAAAAGCTTTAGAAGATTTTTAAATACCTGATATGGATATTTAACATAATTACTTAACTAACGAAGAAGAAATCTAACTATTAGAAGATTAAATGAGAAGTTTAAATTTAAATAAAGAATTTACAGTACCTTATATATTTTTAATTGGGGAAGTTGAAGGATCACTGGTATTTGATATGACTTTAGAAGAGTACTACTCCGTTCAAAATAGGTAAGAATTAAATTTTTGTAAAACTATTGTCTATTTTAAATATTAAATATTTTTATTAAATTTAATAAAATAATAGATATTTGGTGACTATAAACTAAAATTTACAAATTTGCTGTTTAGAAAAAACTGGTAGTGGCTTTTTGTCCCCTGAAAATATATTTAAAATTACAAAATTTGTATAAAACTAGACCTCTAAAGTCATTGAATTAGAATAATAGTAAAAGTAACATGAATTAAGAGTAAAATAAAGTAATAATTAAAATAAAATGGAGTAAGAAATCTGAAAATGTGTGATAAAATTTTTAAATTTATATTTCTTAATTATATGTTTTATTTAACACAAGGTTGTATAAAAACTAAAAGTTATTCTATTTAATAATATAATTATATATTTTTATTTGATTTTAAAAATATATCTTAATACAAAGAATTTATTAGAAAATTTTTTAAATATTTACATTAATTTGAAGTAATTTAGATATAATTCTAAAACAAAAACTTTCTCGTTAAAATAAAAATCAAAGTAATATATTAATACAAAAAAATAAACTTCCAATAAATACATATTATTGAGCATAATATTAAAATATGGTTTTGAAACATTATGAAAAATTTGGAAATTTGTATGGAATAAAAAAAACCTCTGATGGTTTTGCATAAGAATACTCATTTATATATAAAGGAAAAGAATATGATGCTACAGAGTATGTCAAAGAACACCCAGGAGGTATATAATAACTATTAAATGTTTAAAAATTTTATACTATTAATGTTCTTGTATTTTATTTTCGATTCAATTATAATATAACTTTAGTATTTATTAATTCTTTAATGTATTGTAAAAATTAAGATGAAATATATCTATTAAAATTTTTAATAAGAGCATATAAAATATACCTATAAATTTTTATGAATAGTGGTTTCTAAATGTTATAATTTTAATATTTATATATTTTCTGTTTGTTTGAACTGAAATTAATCAATTTTATCATATGTCTAAAATTTTTTTTAATTTTAATTATTTTAGGTAGAGAATTTTTCGATAAATTCAGACTTTATTATAGTAAAGACATAACTGATTATTTCAACAGTTCACATAGTGAAGAAGCTAAAAAAATTTTGAAAAATTTGCCTTTAGTAAATAAAGAAGAGGGTTGGATTTCGCTTGAATAAAAGAAATCTTAGACATAAAATTACCTGTAAAATAATAATTAAAAAGAAGAATAAGAAGGGGAAGATGAGGGAGAAGATGATGAAGAAGAAGATGAAGAGGAAGAAGATGGTGAATTAGAACAATAAAAAACAGAAGGAAAATAATAATTATTGAAATAAAGTGAAAAATATCAGTTAAGCAGCTTTTTAATTTTAAAAGAGAAAGTGAAATTTTTAGAAAAAAATAATATTTATAACGAGATTTTATTATCTGCCTTAAACTTGTACTGGTTTTTAATTGGTTCTGCATAATAAAATATATTTTTTGGAATTATATTTTTGACTTTATGTTAAATATCTACCATTTGGTAATTTTATATTTAAAATTTCAAATCCTTTCTATTACAGTATTTATTAAATAATTAAAATTTATATAAACACTTACATATTTATGTATTTTATATATATATAGGGTTTTCCACTACCAACTTCACAGTAAAAATAAATTAATCTATGTTATGGGAAAATTTTAAGCCTCTTTATTAAGTGGAATTTCACCTATATGGTTTATGAGAATTCACAATTTACACCATTGCTTTACAGGACATTTTGAATTAGACGAATAACTAGACGTTGTAAATAGAATACCCAAATAGTATTTACCATTTTTAATGTTTAAATGGAGATTAGGTAAAGTTTATAATAATTTATAAAATTTTATAATAAAATTAAATTTTAGTTATTAATTATAAGGTATAATAAAAGTACTCAATTATTATTAATTATAATTTTATTTAAAGCTTCTTTAGTTAATGACAGTAAAGATTGGCTTTTTACAGGTTTGTTACTTATTCATTATTTTATTGTCTTTAGATAATCGATTATAGTATTTTTTATAAGCTAAATAACTGCAGGTATATACGTAGGTTTAGTTTTATAAGGTAGTTAAATTTCGATCTTAAAGAAAAAATCTTCAGATTTAAGTTAAATGAAGGAAGATGAAACAAAGTAAGAAAAATAAGATTTGTTAGAAAATTTATCTGGAAAAATGGAAATTAATTTTATGGAACATTAAATTAGTATAAATAGAAATTATTTATTATAGGACATTTTAAGTTAATTTTTTTTAGGCGGATGCTAATTTAAGGTAATTTAACTTTTAATATTTTTATTCTATAACCCTTTTAAAAATTTAACTATTTTAATTTAATTAATGTTATTTAATTTAAAATAATCAAGAATTTATAATAAATATATATTTATATTTTATATTTAGGTTTTAAATTTAATAAATATATTACATTAACAATTAGTATATTAAATTTTTATTTGTATTTAAATCTGTAGACAGAACACCATTTATTTCCCTAAATTCCTTTATATCATTTACCCTTAGCTCATAAAATAGTTGATGAATATTTAAAAGAAAATACAAATTTTAAGATATAATATATGAATTTGATGTGATATTATTTATTATTAATAACAACTTTCTTATTTTTAACACTATCATATTTAAAAATAATTAAACATTTTATAAATATTTATTAAATATATATTTTTTAAAAAATATTTCAATCAAATTAATTCGTTTTAATATAAATTAATAACTATATAATAGAAAATTTATTTACATTAAAAGATGCTTATACACATATTATTTTATATTTATATCTATCTTATTTCAAATTAATTAATTTAAAACACACATATTTATATAAACACATATACGCCAATATAAAAAATATAAATAAATACAAAGATATATATATATTTATTTATATTAACTGTAATTATTTTTGAAAAGGATGAGTGTATTATTTTTTTTTTATAATTTATTTTTATAGTTTATAATATAATTAAATTGTATATATATTTATTATTTTATAGATAGTATAATTATTATAATTATTATAATTATTATATATTGTATTAAATATTTATCTATATTATATAATATTGAATATATTATTTTTTATAAATAATATATTTATTAATCTCTATATCAGATGTTGTCCATCTTTCAATAGGATTAATTATTGATTATAATTAAATTTTAATTTATTTTTTAATAGATTATATTTTATTTTAATATTAATTTATCTTTTTTTATCATATATGATATTAATTAATTTATTTATTAATTTTTTATTTTCATTTTGATAATTCCTTTTTTAAGGGCCTCCTTTTTTTAAGGGAAAGAGAAAAAAGAAAGAGATGAGAAGTAGGAGGGAGGGCTTCGAGTAGAGCAAGATTTAAAGAAACTTTTGAACTTGGATTTTTTGAGGAAGCGGAGGGAAGGTTTCATTTTATAAAAATGAGGTTTTCCCCCAATTCTACTACAAAATCATAGTATCGATCTTTTAAAAACTAAAATAATTATCTAACACCCAAGAGCAGAAATATTTCAATCTCTTAATTTTAATTATTTTTATAGATCGAGGATTTTGTAGGGGATTTAAAAAACTGGTTGTTGGGCCTGAAAAACTAAGGCGTTCTACTTGTTTCTTCTCAACTTGTCTTAATGCTCATATTTTCCTTCGCTCATATGTTTCTTTCTTTTTTTATTGTTAATGTTTTTTTATTAAAATTATTTAAAATATTTTTATTATTTATTTGTTATTTGAATTAATTTATTATAAATGTTTGATAATTATTTAAATTTAATTTGAATTATTAATTAATTGAATTATTATTAATTTTTTTATTATTCTGTTAGGCTTTTTTAATAATTAATAAAAATAATTATGTTTATTTTGTTAAAAGAAATAAAATATTAATTTTTACATTGATTTATTAATTAACTAACTATTAAAAAAATTATAAACTAAACCTTTATAAATTATATTGATTTCTAATATAATATGATTTTTATAATACATGTATATACAATATATATTATATACAAATAAAAAATTTAACACTATATATTTAATAATAATAATTCATTATTTTATATATTTTTTAACTATTCAAAACTGTTTACAACAATTTTAAATTTAAATTATCTTTACATTAAAAAAAATTTATATTAAGAAATTTTTTATTTTTATGCTTATATTTTTATTTAAAGCCTTTTAATTTCTTGTCCTTCATTCTACAAATTAATTTTGTTATTGTTATTTTTAATTAATTAAGTCATTCACTTTATCAATTAATACATCTTCTATTTTGCATTATTTGAATGCTTTTTTCAATACCCTCAGATAAAAATTAAAATTTTCTTAATTTGACCTTTTACAAGCAATTTAGAGGGCACCACTTTCATCACTATAATAAGAAAAAAGAATTTACTTAATTATTTTATCAAAATATTATAAATAAATATAAATTCTATATTATATCAAATAGTAAAAAAGTAGTTAA
The DNA here is from genome assembly GCA_001447515.1 of Pseudocohnilembus persalinus. Taxonomy (NCBI): domain Eukaryota; phylum Ciliophora; class Oligohymenophorea; order Philasterida; family Pseudocohnilembidae; genus Pseudocohnilembus; species Pseudocohnilembus persalinus. Next base: position 354,197 of record LDAU01000063.1, read on the forward strand.
ATTTTTTCAAATTATGTAAATTTTTTTTATTTTTTTAATAATAATATCTTTAATTTTAATAAAGACTATTAAAAAAATGTATATTATTTATTAATATTGATAAAATATGACATAACTTTAATTATTCTGATTTTTTTTAGTTTTTTTTTATTTTTAAAAATTATCAATTATATATTTTTTATGTTTATAAAAATCAAAAATTAGAAATTATTACTTTTAAGGTCCATCCAGTAAATCTGTTAAGAAACTTATTTGTTATTTTTTTAGCAATTATATTCTTTTTTAGGAACAAGAAGAAATATTGGTTAGTTAAAATTCTTTGACTTTATCTTCATACATTATGTTAACAACTCTTTCTATTATTGAGAGTCCGCCTATTTGGTAAAATAAAGTGTCATTTTATTTTTTTTAAACTTCATCTTTTTCTAAAAAATCTTATTCGGCTGTGGGACTAGGCTCAAATTTAATTTCTTAATTGCTTTTAGAAGTTTAGGAATGGGCAGAATAATTTTCTTATTAATTAAAAAAATAATTAGGAAAAATATAAAATAAATTATTATATTTATATTTAAAAATTGTTAAAACTAGGTTTTAATTTATATGTAAATCTTATTTAAAAATGTATTTATAAATAATTTTATGAACAAATTTTTACTTTCTTGGCTTTTTAAACTGTCAAGGCTTTCATTACTGCTTTTTTTATCTAAAGGCTGATTTTCTGATATTTTTTCAGTTCTAGTAAAAATATCATCACGGTCGTTTAAGTGATGCTTAGGTGCAGATAAACCATTTTATGATCCTGGACCTTGTTCAAAATTTTTAGTATTTTAAGCCATAATTAAGTTTTCTTCTAGGTTTATATTCAAACTCATTTATTTGTTATTTTTTTTTTTTAATTTTTATTTTTTTTTATTAATATTTTTTTTTTTTACGGGAATATTTAAGATTATTATGTGACTATGGGTTAAGAAAAACCAGAATATTTATGAATTAATCCAGTCATTAACATTAATTTTAATGATAAGAAATAAGAATTTGCTTTTTTTATTAAATATAGCATAATACTACATGTTCAATTTACGAAATAAAGAGTAAATTCAAATTAAAAAAGCTTATATATATAAGTGTGTATTCACTCTAAGGTGTAAAAATCAATAATTTTAGGGTAATCAAAAAAGGATGAAAAATCAATAATAATTATTATTAATAATTTTTGAATTTCGATTGCATATATATATTAAAAAGGACTATGATTTTAGAGATAAATTATTTATTATTTAAATTTAGTATTTATAAATGATCTTTATAAAGAAACGATATAGATTGTTAATTTTTATAAATTTATATGTTAAAAGATAGTATTAACATATATAATTGTATTAATGACTATTTATAATTAATTTAAATTAAATTATGATTTTTGAAATAAATTTAAATATATTATTCAGCTCTTATATTATTTTAAAAAATTATTAGTTATTTTAAATTTATTTTTATTAAATAAATCATACAAAGTTAAATATTAAAATAAATTAGTTTAAAATTGCTAGAAACATACAATTCGGAATTAATGAGTATTGTATTTATTTTCTATAAATTTATTTTAGTAATTTTTTCAAAAATACGTTACTATCATTCACTTTATCTAAAAGAAAGGAATTATTTATAATAAGGTTTTTAAACATACAATTAAATTTTGCTAAATTTTTTGATATTGGATTAAGAAAATAAACTCAATTATCCTGTAATAAAAATGAATTAATGTTAAAGTTTTTTATTAAATTTAGATGATTTTTAACTTATTTCTACATTAAATTCTCTTTTAATAAATAATTTTATCAAGTTAATTAGTATGATATAAATTTAATAAAGAATTAATAAATAATTATTTACTAAATGTTAAATATTATTTATATTATTTATAAAATATGTATAAAAGTAAAGTTTAAGTATCATTTTAAAATTAAATATTAATTTAATTATTTTTTATATTAATGTATTAATATTTTATTTTTTATTAGCTAACTTTTTGTGATGTTTAATTAAATATATATTATCACATAAGTTTTTTTCCTTATTTCCACCCAATTCCACCTAAACTTTAACCATGCAATTAACTTTTTAAATTATTTGGATTAGCCCAAGGAGCATCTAAATAATGATCGTCATTGTCTTCTTCTAATTGCTAATTAATTATTTTTTTTATTTTATAAATAATTAAGTTTTATATATAAATATATGTTTTGTAATATAAATTTTATTAATATTTTACTTTTTATTCTTCTTATTTTTTATAATAAAAAGACATCATTTTTTTTTAAGTTTATTCGTCAATCATGGGTTCTCTGGCAGGCATTCCTTATCCTATTTTATTGAATTTTGCAATAATTTTAGTTTTTTCATTTTTCCCGACAAAGTCGCTCAAAATTTTCCCTCTAACTAATTCCTATATATAAAAATAATTATTTATTGTTAAAACATTTAGATGAATTTTAAAAATATAATAAAAACAATAATTACTTTTCCGGCCCACCAAAGAGCTTATTCCTTTTCATCCAAGTATTCTGCGATATCAGTTTCTTTTCCTAACCAATCATGTTAATGTTCTAAAATTAATCTAGTAGGTTCCCAATCGGGCAAACCGTGATAAGCGGGATAAGCGATCATAACCTATAATTTAATTATAATATTAATTATTGGTAAATATATATTTAATTTTACATATTTATAAAAAAAAATTATAATAAATATTAAATAATTTTAAATAGCTAGTTTTTATTTTACGGCTCCTCTAAGATTATCGAATTATTTTTATAAATTTGGGATGGTTAGAACAACTTTTTATGCTACTAAATTTTTACTAATAGAAGCTTTTGCTTCTTAGGCAACATTTATCATCATTTGACAAATATCTTCACTTTTAACAACTCCATATCTATAGTGATGGGGGTCTTTTTTCAATCTTTCTCCTGGCTATAAAACAGGTTTTAATGGCCACTATTTTCTTTTATCTTCAGGCATACTGTCCCTAAAATTGATAAAATAATCTTTGATAATGTATTATTCAAAATAAAAATTAAAAAATATTTGAATATTTTATCAGCATATAGTATTTAACAAAAATTTTTCATATTTAATTTTATAAAAAATTTATGCATTTTATTATTTAAATTTATGGTATTATAATAAATGTTTTTAAATACAGTGCATATTGCAATGAATCTTCTTCAGATAAACCTCTTAATTCTTCTGGTTTCAAAACACCATAACTAGCTAAATCTTCTACAGAGACAGCCAATTAGTCTAAGATAACTCTGAAATTATTAACTTAAATATATGAATTTTAATTTAGGAATTAATTTATATTTAAAATATTAATAATATATTTATCGCGTTTTTTATAACATTTTTTGGCTAAATTTTTTAATAATATGTTTTTTTATTTTTTATATTATAATAATAAAAAAATTAAATATAGTTATTACTTTCAACTAATTCGTGTATAACTTTGTCAATTGGGGTATTTGCAGGGCATTCGTATAAAAATTGATTATTTTCGGTTTTTTTGTAATTTATTAATACCATTTTTACGTTATATTATTGTTATTTAATATATTTTCTATTTATTTTTGATTTTTACTTTTTATAGTTTCTTTATTTTATTTTTTTTATTAATATAAATTTTTTAAAAATATATAAATACTTATTGCAAATAAAAAGTTATCTCTGTAAAAATTAACAATTTTAAGAATTTAAATATTTATATATATATACATATTCTGGAATATTCAAAAAGTTATATAATATAGTGGAGGTTTACTTAATTAAAATTAGTTATAATTTTTTTAATAATTTTAGTATTAATTAATTTCATAATAATAATTAGATAAACTTAAAATAATGCGTTGTACTAGCATTAATTTATTTTTTAATTTTTATAATAAATAATTTATGATATAAAATAATATATATTTTTTAACTTGATTTAAATTTATTTTAATTTTTTAGAATTTTAAATACATGTTTTTTTATAATAGATTTAACACTACAATTACATTTAATTTAATAAAATTGATTCTATAAAAATAGGGTCTTATTTAAATTAATTATAATAAAATTATTATCATTATTAATTCATCAATAAATATACTATACATTACCTGTTTTTGTTCTTTATAAAATGAGATAGTGAAAATAAATTTAATATAATTATTAATTATTCTAAATGTATTATTATTATTTATATTATTATTAGTTTTTAATACTGAAAAAAAATAAAAACAAATAAAAAAAATCAATCTAATATTTACTATATTTTTTTATCTACAAAAATTAAAATTAGCATTAAAATTATAATTATATAACGAGAATACTTGACAACATTTAATGAATTCAGATTAAAATAGTAAATAAGATAATTCCGTTAAAAGAAGTGTTGGAAGAAAAAAAAACACAGTTAAGATTTCTGTAAATATAATTAATAATAGATCGAATATAGCTTTTTCTTTTCTTTTGTATATCTAGTTTATTCGTTTAATTTTTTCAAAAAAATAGAAATGAATGACATTTTAGAACAAATTTTAAAACTTCCAATGTTTTTATAATTATAAAAATTATAAGTATTTTCCAATAAATTAATATTTTGTTTTAAGTTAATTTGAGGCTTTTATTATGAATTAGTTACTTTTTAATAAATTTTAAATTTTATCGTGATTTTTTAAAATTTTAGGCTGGGAAATCGCCAGTTGAACATGGCAGATCGTAAGATGGAGTACCTGCAGGATAGTCAAGTATAAGATCGGAAAAAATTCTGACAAAATGGGAAAAAACAAAAGTAAATTTTAAATAATAATGCTAAAACAATTATTTAAATATTATTATATAATACCCAAATCATAAAAGTAAAAAAAAAACAAATATTAAAACGATGTTATTATATAAAGCAAATTCAAAAATCAGCAGTTTTATATAATTTATAGTATTTGAAAATTGCTAATATTTATAATATAATTAAAGAAATTAAACAATAATTTTAGTTTTTTAATTTTTTATTATGTTTGTTTAATTTTGACTATATAATTTGTGATATTAATACTTATTTTACCAAAATTTTTCTATTAACGAAATTATTAAACAAGTTATTTAATAAATATAATCACTAATATTTGTTTAATATAGTATTTATTTGTTTCAATTATATTAAATTAATAATTGATATATTTTCATAATTTCTCTAAATATAACTTTTATTTTTTAAAATTTAAGCTTTAACTTTTAAATATGTTGGAACATAATATAACATCTATTATTATGACTATATTTACAATTTATGCCTTATTTGGAGATGATATTAGAATTTTAACAACTGATAAATATGGGGATCCATATTTTTGGGTTATAAATATTGTAACTATGGTAGCTTTTACATTAGAAATAATTGTTTCAAGTTTAGCTAAAGTAAAATAATAAATTTATATTAATTATTATTATTTAAAATTATTTTTAATTAGGAAGGTTATTGGAACGGATTCTTTTTTTGGCTTGATATTATTTCAACCATATCTTTATTATTAGATATCGGATGGGTTTCTAACGAGCTATTTAACGGCAGTTCTACGGCAGCTTCGGCAGCCTCTTTGGCCAGGTAAGATAAATAATAATTCATATAAATTATGAATATAAATTATTAATTTGTAACTTTTAAAATAACTAAATATTTTTAATTTATTATTAGAGCTGGGAGGGCTTCTAGAATAGGAACAAAAGCAGGAAGGATTATCAGAATTATTAGACTTATCAGATTAGTTAAACTATATAAGGTGGGTTTAAATAAAATGATGGAAGAAGATTTAGATTAAGATTAGCTATAAGATGATGATATACAAATAGTTAATTAATCTTCTGCAGTATAATCTAAATGTAAAAAAAATAAATAAAATTAATTTATATATATTAAACATTTTTTTTTTCATAGTGATAGAAAGAGATATAAGAAAGAAAAAAGCACATAATGATGCTAGTCCAATGGCGCCCGTTGGCGGAGCTCAAAGTACATTGATGCCATAAAATAAAATTTCAAGATAGCCTTAAAAAAATACAACTTCAATTACCTAAGTTAATTAAAAGTCAATGAGTAAATTGCCCCCACTGGGCTAAGGTGGCTAATAAATATTTTAACAATAATAGCCAGGAAATACAATTATTATACCTTTGTAAAATAGAAGCACAGAAGCTTAAGGTATATATTATTTTATTTTATAATATTTATATGATTTTTTCTGGTAAATTTATGGAACTAATAAATATTTTTGTATATAGATGGCCCTTCTAAACCTGTTGTATTAGATAAATATAAAAATGATCCTTTATTAATGCCCAAGGTAAATGAAGCTTATTTAACAGTCGGAAAAAGTTCTGATTTTCAAAGAATTCACCCTTTAAAAAGTGGGGATATATATAAAAATAGTGATGGAAAAACTCCTGTAGGAAGAAGTGAATTAATATCTACAACTAATGTTTAAAAAATTCTTTAAAAAGAAAATAATTAAGTAAAAAAGAAGTTATAAATTCAATATCTAAATTTTCGTGTTTATAAAATTTTTTTATTCATATTTATATATTTTTAGGGAGTCTAATTATAGGAAACCAAAGTAGGTTAAAAATTATCTGAATTGACTACCAAAAGAGTTATTTCCCTAGTTTTAAGTATCTTATTTAGTGTTCCTATTTTTAGTTCATCTACATGGTCAGAGGATACTACCAGTTATAATCAAGGTTTATACTCTATTTATGTGTAAAAAAATAAAAATAATATAAAAATTAAATATTTATCATTAATAAATTTATAAAATATTATTATTTTATTTAGTTTTAAAGATGATGCCTAATTGTTTAAATCTGCAATGGAATCATATATTGATTTCCACAAAGATTTAAGATCTCCAATAATATATATAGAATTCGAAAGTGATGATGTTCCATCTTAATACGATATATATCCCAAAGATTATGGAAAATCTGATGAAATTGTAGATTACGAAGAATTAAGGTCAGAAGAGGTTACTATATATTCGATACCAGTAAAAAATTAATGAAAATAATTTAATTTAAAAAATATATACAAAAATAATATTACAAAATAAACATAAATAATAACTTTTATATTTAAATACTTACATCTTATAATTTTTATATTTATTTATATTTTTTTTGTTTTATTTATTTATAAATTTATATTATATTTATTTTTAAAAAAAGGTTAATACTTCTAATTAAGATGAAGTAATTGCTTATTCTGTAATGGATGGAAGAAAAGACAATGATTTAAATGCGATTTTGTCGATTATTAGAACAGTTTTTATTTCAGTTGTGTTAAGTTTAGGTGCTTTGGCTTTTTAAAGAGATGTAGAGTAATTAGTTTTAGAACCTATAGAAAATATGGTTTAAAAAGTGTAAAGAATAGCTGATAATCCCTTAGAAGCGGCTTAAATGGAAGAAAATGAAGCATTTTTAGTGTATGAAATGGAAAAAAATAATAACATGAAGGTAAATAAATAATTAATTGATTAATTTTTTATGTAGTTTTATATTATATATTAAATTAAAAATTTAGGATATTAGAAAGAAAAAAGAAGAACAAAGAATGGAGACCGCTATTTTAGAAAAATTGATTATTAAAATTGGAGCTTTACTTGCGGTTGGTTTCGGAGAAGCAGGTTCATAAATTATAGCTAAAAATATGAAAAAAGGTAAAAATAAGAAATAAAAAATAAAAAACTATTATCTTAATTTTTTTTTCAAATTTTTTATTTATTAAACCAATTCTGTATTTAATTATAAAGGAGGAGCAGTTGACCCTATGTTACCCGGTTAAAAAATTATGGCCATATTTGGGTTTTGCGATATAAGAAATTTTACTGATGCCACTGAAGTACTTTAAACAAATGTTATGGTATTTGTTAATGAAATTGCCGAAATTACTCATGGATGTGTGGATTAATTTTGCGGATAATCGAATAAAAACATAGGTGATGCATTTTTATTGGTTTGGAAATATTAAGAAAATTAGTATAAAAAAGAGACTGGAGGAAAACTTAGTTTATTAAATAATAAAGTGGTTAAAAGGTAAGAAAACTAAATTGTATACAATTATAGTTTAACAAATTAAAATTTTAATTGTATATAGGTTTTCAGATTTACCAGTTTTAGCATTTTTAAAAATAATGTAACATTTAGCTGTTTGTAAAAAATTACATAAATATAAAGACAACGCCGGACTAAATAAGAGAATTCCGGGTTATAATAAATAAGGTGTAAGAATGGGATTTGGTCTTCATTAAGGATGGGCTATTGAGGTAACTTAAATTTTTTATATTAAATATAATTTTATTATGACAATTATATTAAACTATAATTTACTACTTTTATAGGGCGCTATAGGATCAGAATTTAAAATTGATGCTTCTTATTTAAGTCCTAATGTCAACATGGCTTCAAGATTAGAGGCTGCCACTAAGTAATTTGGAACTGGTCTTTTGATAAGGTAAAAATAACCATAATAAAATTTAAAAATGAGTAATATATTTATATATCTTTTTATATTATTAATATTAATATTAATTTGATTAAAGCGGACCTTTATATTAAACTTTAACCGAACAATTATAAAAATAACTAAGACATATAGATAGAGTTACTGTAAAGGGGAGTATTGAACCATTAGGTAAATAAAATTCTTTGATAGTTTTTTTACAATTATTTATTTTTTATTAATTTATATTTATTAATTTTAACATTTAAATAATTAAAAGACTTATATACGGTTGATGTATCTTATGATTTATTAATTAAGTATATGTAAAAACACAGAAAAGTAGATAAATTTGACATATAATATAAAAATAACGATTAAAAAAAAAAAAGAAAAATTATAGAGAGAATAAAAAGAAATAAAAGAAGAACAGAGCTGGAAAGCGGAAAATTGCAAATTGCAAAATTATTTGACACTGATCAAGAACTAATTTTGATGAGAAAGATTTTCACAACTGTATTAAATAAATGATTAAAAAAAATTAAAAAATATTTAAATAATATAAATTAATATAATAATTTAAAATAAAATTATTTTCTAATCAAAATAAAATAAAATTAGTATTTATATTTTTATAAAATTTTTAATTTATTTTTTAGAGTTTTTACGAATAATGGAAAGTTGCTTTTTAACTTTATTTGGACGGGTCTTGGGAAAAAGCTTTATAAAAATTAGAAGTAAGTTATACATATTTATAAGACTAAGGGTTTTTAGATGGGCCTGCTCAGACTCTTATAGGGGTAATTAAAGAACACGGTGGAAAAGCTCCTTCTAACTGGAACGGATTTAGAGCTTTAACAGAAAAATGAACGCTTAAAAATAATAATTTTTATATAATTTTTTAAAATTTTCATACAAATTTATTAGATTTATATTTTTAAACATTTAATGATATTATAGTATAAGTATTTATTTTAATTTTTTTAAAATTTTTATATATAATTATTCGATTTTAGTATTTATTTAAAATTTATGAACTATATATTTAGAGTGTTAAATAATTAAAACATGTATTAAGTATTTTAGTTTTATTTCTTTAGTTTTTGTCACATATATAAAATTAAATACTAAATCAGAATTGAAATAATATTAAAAATTTAATAAATATAATTTTTTCAACTAAGATGTTAAGCAATTTCATTAATTTTTCTATAAATTGAAATTTATATTAACCTTTTTAGAGTAATAGTACATAATAGAAAACATTCCCATCATTTTTAAAAATTCATTATCGTATGGTAATTCCTTTTAAATTAAATATAAATTTTAAAACAATTTATAATTATATTTTAAATAAAAATTTTACATTTTAGACAAAGTTATTAAAATCATTCATGGTTTTTTATTATTAATTTTGTTAATAATTTAATTAATTTTAATAATTAGCATTTATTTAACTATCTTATTAAAAACTATTAGTTCTATCGCTATCCATTTAATGTTAATTTTAACTTTATTATAAATGTGTAAGTGAAATTTTGTCGTAATTTTAAGTGCTATTATAGCTATTATCATTTCCACTATTTTCAATTTTTTATAATTTTAGCAATTGCTCTTACTAACCATATTGCTATTTATGGAAATTTTAATTTTATAACATTTAAAATTCTTATTCTTTTTATTTATCATCAATTTATTTATTAATACATTCCATTTTTTCAAATTATGAACTAAAACTTGTATGTTAATGACCTATATCAGACTTGGCTCTATAACTATTTTAAACAAAAATTTGCGAATTATTTACGCTATTTTAAATACTAGTCTTATTAGGGTTATAATACTAAGATTTAGAATGAGAATTATCTTCCCTTTTTCTACTTTAATTCATTGCATTTATATAGAGTTAAGAAACTTTACTAGGTTTATCTTATGAAATATAGCTGGAATAAAGTTAACTTTGCTAATCTTTATCTATTTTTTTGTATAAAATAAGATACATATATATTATTAATATTTTATTCATATTTATTATAATATTTTTGTATTTATTATAAAAAAAGTAAGCAAATTATTCTTATTTTACCAGACCCATGAATAGAACTGTAAGCTTAGTAAAATTTAAAGTTTTCTATTTTTTCTTAATTTTATTAATTTTATTGATTTTATTATTATGAGTTATTTTCAATCTAGAAAGCAGAAGTGCTATTTAAATTATCTCTATTTCTTGATTTAGTTCTTTTAGAATAAGATGCTAATGTATCTTAATTTTAAATACCTTCAAAATTATTAGACCTTTTATATTAATCTTATGTATTTAGATTATTTTCCCCATTTTCTTCAGATTTTTAATCAGAACTTTTTAGTTCTTATTTTTTTGCTGTACTCAATTTATATTCTTTATAAAAAGCATCTATTTTTAAAACATATAATTTGATATTAAAAACAAAGTTATATATTTTAAAAAAATCAATAAATAATGCTATACCCATTTTAGATGGAGAATCTGGTGACTAGTTGCGGTCATATTTATTACACTCTTCTAATTTGTGTTAAATTTCATTTTCTAATTATTTTTTTGTATTTTTTTTACCAGGAGAACAGTCAACAAGTTAAATTTTAAAAGGTCTTCTTTTATTAGCACTTAAAGGTGGCATAACATGATTATTTTACGTATAATTGCTACTTTATATATTATTATAATAATTTTAATTTTAATTTTATTCATCTTAAATTTCGTTTTATTCTTTTTCATTTTGTTTATCCTATTAATTTTGGCTTTAAGACTTATTTTAATCTGCCTTTTCTAATTAGGTAAAATTTATACTACTGTTTGAATTTTTCTGCCTGTTACTGGACTGAGTTTATAGTTATTAAGACTATTAATGCTGTTTATTTGGGTTAAGTGTATAGTTATTTTATATTTCTATTGGGAAATTATGGATACTTTGTTTTGAATTATTTTATATATCAATACTTTAAATACTTTGGTTTACTTCCTGTTTTTTTAGATAAAACTCTAAAAGATCTTTATTTTCAATATTTATATCTTTTGAAAGCACATTTTACTACTTAAATAAATTAAAATTTTGTGACTAAATTTAGTTTAAATTGAAGAAAAATAATTAGTTTAAATTGTACATTTTTGTCTCCGTGCTCTCTTTAACTTTACAGTAAACTCATATTAGTAGAACATCTTTCTTATCTTGTTCTTCTTCTTTTTTAAGTGGAACTACTCATTTATGATCTTTTAATTTATATTTAAGGTTATATTAATGCAATTATAATTTTAAACGCTTTTATTTATTTATTTACTAATTCATAGCCGAATATTATAGAGGCATATTATTATTTTATTCATATTCACTCTAATCTAAAATATATTTTTAATTATTATATTGTGATTGATTCCCCTATTCATTTTCTAATAAATAAATAGTATATATTATAAAAGGTTTTATTTTGTTTATTTACTTTAATTTATTAATAAAATAATTATATGTAATAAATTTTACTTTAAAAATGATAAGATGAATTATTGTTAGGATTTTATTTGATATAAGAGTCATTTTACCCCAAATTAAGATCTTATAGCTTTAATGTATTGTTAAAATTACTTATATAAGATTAGTTCATATTATTTTAAAGGTTGCTTTTAGGCTTTGAATTAAAATTATTATCTTTATAGCCATTTTTTTATTCAAATTTATAACTAATATATTAATTTTAATTTTCCTTATTATAGCTTTAGCTGCTGTTTTTTTAGACCTAAGTAATTTTAAAAGTTTTCTATTATATGTATTTATAATATTTATTTATATAATTACAGAATTAGTAGTAAAATTTTTATTATTAAACTTTATTTATAATGGCGTTTCATAACTACTAGCATTAATTGCATTTTCCTTATTTTAGGCTGAATTATTAAAATATCCTATAGATTATGTTCTGTTATTTCTAACTCTTTTTAATATTATATTATTATTAAATAATAATTTTAAAATTTTTCTTATTATTTAATTACTTTTCTTCCTTCATTTTTTGGTATTTTTCATCTGTTAAATAAATAAAAATAAAGCTAAATAAAATTTTATTTTATATATATGTAGCTTATAATTAAATATAATTATTCACCTTCTCGTTTAACCTTTTCTTTTATTTCCTAAGCTTTTTTTTCTATTCTTTCTTATATTCCTATAAATAAATAAATTAAAAATGTATTAATTACTTTTAATATAAAAATTATTATATTTATGATATATTTCATTAACTTTTAAATTATAATAGTTTGTTTATAAATAAATAAAAAATATATACTTTTTTAAATTTCACTATCTTTATCTTGTTATGTGTATGCTTACATTTTATATTTTAATATATTTTTTAAATTTTTTTATAAATTCAAATATAAATTTTTATTAATATTGTTGTTGTTGTTTTTTTTTTCTTTTTAGGGAAATACTTTTTATCGTGTTTATTTTGTGTGATTAATTTAATATTAAAGGATTTAAAAGCCAAAAAATAAACTGACATTTTTAAAATTAAATCATCAAATTATAACAATAAAATATATCAAGAAAAATTAATTTTATATATAACAAAAATTGAATAATTGATCCGTATATATATAAGCATTAGAATATAGAATTTTAATATTGGAACTCAAAATAAAATTATTATAACTTATATTATTTACTATGTATATAAATATTTTATATTATGAATAATTTTAAGTACCCATATATTTAGATAAATATCTAGGGTAATTTCACAAAAATTTGTATAAATAACTATATATATAAAATAAAATAAATTAATGTTTCAGTGTAATAAAATAATTAATAACTTTCATATAAATTATCAATTTTAAATTTATTCAGTTGAATTTTCTAATTCCATTTTATTTTACTCTTCTAATTCCATTTTTTGTTTTTATTATTCTTATGGAATTTACTCTTAATTTAATTAAATTTAATCATTTTCATTAGAATTCTCTGAGTTTTGGTAAGTATCATTATTATTTTCATTATTTTATAAATTATTATCGCTCTTATTTTCATTTTTCTCTGATTCTATCTTTTATTATTAAATATCTGAATTTTAATTTTAATTATTCTCATGATTTTCATCATCCATTTTATTTTAATTATTAATTTCATTTTAATTTTCTTATTTACTTAAATCTTTTAAATCATTATTTAATTTGTCTTTAAACTAAAATTTTTTTGGATTATATTCTAAAAGTTGTTACTAATCTTATTTCTATAATATTATTCTAACATCTGTAGACCCATCATTTTGTAAATGTTATTAAATTTTTATGAAAGTTTCATTATTTATAAATTTTCCTAAAAATTGTTATAATAATTTTTGACAAAAGTTAATTTATTTATTTATTTTATCTATACCTTTATTTTCTATATGATTAGCAACTAATCTTGCCAATTGTATTTTGACACTAACTACCTTATCTTTAGAAAGCTCTTCCAAAACAGGTAAAAAATTTTTCTCAAAAATTTCTGGAAGGTCGTCAATTATATTTTAATTCATTTAAACAAAACTTTTGTACATTTTATATATTTAACAATTTTTAATATAAAAAATAAAATTAGTTTTAATTTTACGCCTATCTTTGATGACTTCTATGTGAATTAGAAAATCCCTTAATTTAGTCAATTAATATATCTAAAAATACATTATTTTCTACGCCATTTAAATTTTGCAATAAAAATGTCACTTATTTAGTAGCTTCTTTTCTTACCTAAGCAACAGACTGAAAAAAAAATATTATTATTTTAAATAAATAATAATATTTTAATATTTTATTTTATAAATATTTTTTTACATCTTAACAAAGTTTAAGGGCAATAGGAACAATGTATTGATATATCTATAGAAAATCGAATAAAAAATAAATTGATATATTTTAATTATATATTAAAGTTTTTAATTATTATTAGATAAAAATTTACAGCTTCTGAAGTATAAATTTTTATTAATTTTTGTATTTATGTTGCAATTAATTCTCTAATTCTCCATTTTTTTTTACTCTCTTATAAAACTTAAAAAGCGTCTATCATTTTTTCTCTTTATTCCTAATCGAATACCGTTAAAAAATCGGCCATAATTTATACAGCTCCATATTTAACTTAGTCGCCTTTGATTAAAAAAATATTATTATTAAATTTTTTTAATTTATAAATTAGTAAATAATTTTACTATAATCTTCTAAAAATTCATTCCATATTTTGACTAAATCTTTCCATGCATTATCTTTTCCAACTATTTTTGCAATTTCATGTAAAGAATAAGCCAAAGGTCTTTTTATTTTCTTTAAAAATTAAAATTTAATTCATTTTATGTTCAAAATAATATATATTTTAGCTAAATTTACCTTATTTTTAAATTATATCAATTTTAATAAAGTTTAGTGTAATTTTGGCCATTATTATTTTCCATAAACTAATAATATAGCAGGAAAATTAAATGCACAGTTAACTAGCATCTATTTAATAAATAAATAATAATATGGATTTATAATTTTATTTACTTAAAAATAATAAAAAGTAATTATTTTTTACTGATTCATCCATTGTTAAAGTCCTAACATTATCAGATGTCATATTTAAATAACTTTATAAAATTTCATCGTTTAATTCTTCATCTCTCATTGCATAAACAAATTCTCCGATTTTTTAGTATGAAGCTATTTTTACCCACTTATAAATTATTAAAAGACATTTAATGATGTTCAAGATATAAAAATTATTTATTATTTTTACTTTATTAGCATCTTTTACAAATTTTAACAAGATTTGTTAAAGATCTTTTTTCCCTTATTTATCTGATAATTAAAAGATATCAACTATTATTTCTGCGCAATCTTTTCTTATTCCCCAATTTGTGTCAGAACATTTTCTAAATTATAAAAGATAATAAAGCTCAATTTTTTACTTACTTTTTTTAAATAAAATTTATTTACTTTTTGTAAAATGGGAATAATTTATTAACGAAAAATTCTTAAGATACAACTTTTCCAACTGAAACTAAATTTCTTATTGATTCTTTTCTGACTCTTAATTAAGGGTCATCGCCTAATGAAAGAATTTCAAGCCCAACAAATTGTTCACACACATTAGAATTACTGATTAAATTATTTAAAATTATCACATTAATATCAAATTTAATTTTAGCATAATATATAAATTTAATTTAAATTTAGGTTTTAAATGTTAAATTAAATAATTTTTTATGTATTAATATTAATTTTTTAAAATAAAATACTTAAAACAAGGGGCAATTTTACTTAATTATTAAATTGCTACTATTCTATTATCTTCATTAGTTTCATCTTTGGCATTTTATAAAACATTTTTTAAAATATATCTTTATCTATCTTTTTCGTTCAATAATAATGCAATATTAGCCAATTCTTTTCCTGAATTTTATTTTATCTATTTGTATTTATTAAAAATAATTTTGATTATTTTTTATTTTTATCATTTATAAATATATAAAAAAAAATTTATTCATTTATATTTATTTATTAATATATTATACATGTAAATCAGATGATTTATTCAAAGATAATAAAGGATTTATTAACATATCTCTTATATATTCAATTCCATTAGATTACTTTTTAAAATAGGTAATAAGTGGCTCTATTTATAGTAAAAAATCTCTCAAAATTTCATTTGATTGTTTTACCTATGATATAATTTAAAAAATTATCATATTTTTTATTTACTGAATTTTAATTATAATATATTTTTACAATAGTTTCAAATATTTGAGGTAAATGGGAAATTGCTTCATCTCCTATTATACCAACTATTTCGGCTAAATGTTTAGTGTAAGTTTACCTTTCATATATAGTACACTCTTGTAAATTTGTTATTTTTTTTAAAGCTGCTTGTGGATTATAATCTATATAAACTGCATGATCATCTATGAAAGGCTAATTTGAAGAAGGTAAACTGTTTTCTTCGGCAAATATTTATTTTTCTAATTTTTTTGCTTCTTCAGGATTGATTACTAGTATTATTTATAAAAATTAAAAAAATTTGATTAAAATATAAGCAAAATCAATAATAATAATTATAGAAAATTTATAAATCCAATATATATTTATTCTTGCTAATAATTCTACTTTTTATAAATTTATTTTATATGCTGCTTTTTATTTTTATACTTTATTAGAAAATCTGCCTTTAACTAAGATTTTATAGTTAAATAAAAAATTTCCATAATTTTACTACTTAATATTTTTTTTAAGATTTCATTACTATTTGAAAATTTTTGCACTTATTTTATTTATTTCAATTAAATATATATGTTTTTATGATAAATAATTATTCAAAACAAAAAATTTTTTCTAACCTTTTTATTCATCATCTTCATCTGAATATTCCATCTCTAATAATATTTAGTAGAATAGTTATTATTTTATATATTTCTTTTATTTTTATAATAATAATTTTTGTTTAAAATTAATTAGATTTTTAGTGTTATAAAATATAAACAAATAAAATTTATCAAACTTTATATACAACAAACATAAATATTAGGCAATAAATTTAAATATTTTAATAGAAATAGTAATTCCAATAATACATATTTAGAAATAGTTTAATTAATTTTGATTATTAAAAGTAATTATAAAAATAAGTAAAAAATTGGTAAAAAGTATGATAAAATTTTTTATAATAAATATAACTATAATTATAAAAATTTAAAGAGTATATATATATATTAAATTGTGTAAAATCACATAAAACTGTTTTAAATTTATTATTTATCTAAAATATCTATATTAAAATGGCTAGAATTTGAATCTAATTTACTATCCCAACCCTTAAGAACTTCTTCAAATTAGGATTAATTTGTACAAATTTAATTATTTATAGTATTTAGTTTTCTATTATTTTTATAAATTAATTATTTTTAATCTTGTTTTTCTTTATTATACTACTTATTTAAATTTTCCAAAATTTATTAAAATTTTTATTTATTGCTTTTATTAATAAAAGAAAACTGGCTTTAGTTTATTTTTTAACTCATTTTTTATAATTTTGACTTTAATCTTAAATTTTAACTTATTTGGCTAGTTGTTTCATTATTTTTTACATTTTTTAGGTAAATACTTTTTTAAGTATTTAATATAGTTTTTTGTTTTTATGGTTGTAGTTATATTTGATCGTTATTTTTTTATACTTATGAAGGAATAAAATATTCACCAACACTTCTATGTGTCTAAATTTCACTTATTAAAGTTCTTTATTAATTTTATAATTTTTAAGGTAAAAAACTAACATTTTTATTAAAACTAGTGTTTATATTGTTAAAATTTAAGTTTTTCTCTCCATTCACTTTTTCTTCCTATTTTTTTAAAGAATCTTTTATAAAATAAAAATTATAAATTGGTAGGCCTGAAAAATATAAAATATGTAATTTACGAAACTATATATATTAATTTTAAAATATTTAAAATTTTTTACCATTTTAATCATAAAATTAATTAGAATCCGCACATTATTATTTTTTTTATTCTTTTAATTAATTATTAATTATGGATTGGGGTTTTTTGGCACTATTATTTTCGTTAATTATTTTCTAATAATTTTTATAATTATATTATTTCACATTATGTTTTATACATATTTATGAATCTTTTTGTATTTACTATTGGTAACTATTCTCAATGGGTATGGTATATTCAGTGTTTTATGATACCATATTAATTTTACTTATTTATTATGATTAATTTTGAAATGAGTTTTTTTTCTGCAAATTTTATATCGAATTATTCGAAGATATTATATTTTACTCAAATAATTTAATTTAATTATCATTACAATAAGAACAAAATTTTTTATTTTAATTTAATTTTTCCATCGAAAGTTTATTTTAAAATTTTTTATCTTTATGTAGGTTATTATTTTATTTAAACGAATGTTATGTTAAATTTTTAAATAGCTATTTTTTTTATTTTAATTTTCTCTATTATAAAAAAAATTTTCCTTCATTTGTTTTAGCATGTTCGAAAGTATTATCTTCGATGTTGTTCTATAAAGTAGAATCAACTATTTCATTATTTTATTTAAGCGAAAAATTATGATGATAATCAATACTTTTTGTTTAATTTTCGGATGTCTTATCTATTTATATCGAATTAAATAAATAATCTTATTTTTTTTAATAATCACATTTATATTCTTTTTAAACAGATTAGTGTTATTTTTTAACACTGATTTAATTATTTTTGATAATTTTTTATTCACTATCGTAATATTATTTATTTAAACATTATTCCAATTTATTTTAAGTATTTATTATTGTATTATTCATTGTATGATCTAAATATTTTTAACAATTTAAATAGGAATTGTTTTTATTATTTTTGTAATTATTATCCTATACTGAATGTATATTATTAGTTTTATGCTTACGAAAAGTTTTTTTATAGGCATTAAATATTTTTTTAAAATATTCATTATTTTAATGCTCATTATCATTTTCTTTATTTGCAATTTACTTTTCACTTTTATTATTGTTTTAAAATGATTAATTATTTTTATTATTTTTTATTTAATTTTTTATTTATTCTTATGTTTTTTTAGAAAGAAATATATTTTGTAAACTATTTGACTATTTTAGATTTTAAGTTTGTGGATTCTATTATAATGAAATATCTCTTTACTAAAAACTTACAAAAGTAGAAAAGTTTTTTGTGGACATATATTTTTTAAATGGAGAGGCTTGCATTTTGTTTCCACTATTTTTATTATATTTTTGCAAAAGATTCATAAATATTTCTCTTGAGCAAGTTTTCGAATTACTTCCCTGATTTTCTATATAATTATTTTCAGGTTGTTAAATATTTTTAACCTCACTTTAACATAATTTTTATTTTTTATAATAGCTAGAATTATGATATAATAGAGATGATAATTTCTGTTACTATTTGAATACAGAATGATTTATATAATTAAATATTTATTTATTAAATTTAAAATTACAAAAATAAATTATTTAATTACCTTTTAATTAAAAAGAAAGTTATAATAAGACTTCATTTATTATTCTAATTAAGTTTTTTTTCTAATTTCTAATTCCCTTAAAAAAATAATAATATTGGTAAAAGTGTGGAAATTTTAATAAGAATTTTTTTAGGTGATTTCATAAATATTCATAAGGAGTTATTAATTATTATTATATTTGTACTTTTTACTAACTGTTCCAGGAGTTGATTAGATTTTTATATTTTTTCGACTTTCATGTATTTAATTAATGTTTTAATCTTTATTTATAATTTATGTTTAGATATTATTTTTTAATTTATTATCTTCAAAGTTACTATTTTTAATTTAATCTTATATATTATTTTAATCAATTTTATTTTTAAATTAATTCTAGTGATTCTCATTTCTATATATTAAGCAGTTCTGATTGTCTGAAAAAATATAGAAATAAATAGTAAGATTAAATTAATTCAAAATATAGAATACTAATTTTTATTATCGATAATATATAAAAAATAAGTTTATAATATTTAATAACGTTAAGGACCTGTAAAATTTTCGTTTTATTATTCATCATTTTATTTATATTTGGTAGTTTTAATTTTTTCTCTAATGACTTCATAAAATTTTTAGGTGTTTTTCTCATGTATATCTTATTACAATTTTAAATTCAAAAATGAACCATGCTATGACTCCCAAACAGTTTATGTGTCTTAATATTTCTATTAATTAATTTTATGATTAAAATTTTTATCATCCATAATATATGATTTTTATTTTACTTAGATAAATTAATAAGAATTTTATTTTATTTTTTTATTTTAGGTAAATAAATTATGATAAATAATTTATAATACCTATTATAGCTAACATATACTATATAATTAAATAATAGATATAATATTTATTATTATATATTATAAATAAAGCCTAATAATTTTTTAATTTTTTCATATATCTTAAAATTTCAACACTTTTCTTCTTTATCATTTTTTATAAATTCTGCTACAATTGGGTAATGATTTGATGGATAATATAATTATTTCATATTATTTTCAACCTTTTTAACTCTTTTTATATTTCTTAATACTCTAAATGAATATAATTAATAATTGCTGTCTGAATTATAAAATATATGATCCTATTAAATTCCTTTTTCTTTTATTCTTTCTCCCTAATAATCATGAAAAGTTGGATATTATTTTTAAATTTGATCATCTTTAGTTCCAAATTATAAATTATTATTACCAGGGTCATAATTTTATCTATATTAAAGTTATTTAGTATATTTAAAATATTTAATATTTATAATATTATAAGATTTTTATAGAATTTAAATTACCTAGCGCTTTTCATACCTCCTTAATTTAAAATTGTTTTTATTTGCTATGAATTTTCTGTGCAATAAAAATCACCTCCTAAAATTATAATTTCACATGAATTTTTAAGTTTTGGACATAATTATGATATAATTTCTGCACTTTTTTGCTATGATTCTACAGATTTATCATCCCATTATGTACTAACAAAACCCACTTTTCTATCATTATTTGCAATATCTTAAAATATTCCCCAAGTCATCATTCTAGGTGCTGTACTTCCATAATCAAGTTATTCATTATTTCTTGAATACCATATATGTCCTCCTTCTAATTTAAAAAATCTATCTTTTCTGAATAATATTCCATTTTATTAATCATTTTCGTCACATCTATAAATAAATTATAATCAACAATTTTTACAATTTTAGTTTTTATAATGTTAGTTTGTTAAATTTTATTAAAACAATGATATTTTTTTTTTTTACGATCTAGATCTACCAAAATATAAATAATTAGTCATATTTCCTTTAATTTATTCTCTTTGATATGGCATAACTTCTTATAAAGCTATAAAGTCAGGGTGTTCACTTTTCATTGCTTATAAAATTAATTTTATTCTTTTGCCCCAATTCATATCAATAAAAAAATGTATATTAAAGCTCATTGCTTTGATATACTTATCTTTTCCGACTGGAATTAAATGTTCTTAATTATTTAATTTATGATTTTTATGAGAATGTTATGAACTATCAGAAATTCCATCATCATCTAATTGGTTATATAAAAGACCTCCTGAAGCATTTCTTCCCCTTAAAAGTACTGTATTATCTTTACCTTCGCTATCTTATATAAATTTTATTTAAGAAAAACTGCAGGATTCATCTCCAAATACATATAATTTTTAATTATAACCTGGGTCCCAATTATAATAACTTTAATCTTAATCTGTAACTATATATTTATACTCAATTAGTCCTTCAAAATTTTCATGAATTTTAACTGAACATCGCCAATGATCTCCTTCAGACCATACCATTTTTATTGCCTTTTAAAAATATATAAATTATATATAATTAATATATAATTAAATCACTTTTTTAAATTTAATTCAATAAGTCTTTATTTTTTTTTTATTTTTTTGCAATCAAAAAAATATATTAAAAATTTAAAGATACCCAAAAATTAAATTATTTTTTATTTTGTGTAAACTTATATTAATATTTTAAGTTTAAATTAATAATAATAGTCTATAAATTTTTAGATAGTTATAAAAAATATATTTAAAATTTATATTTTATATTTAATTTTTTCATTGACTTTTATGTTTTATTTTTAGATATTGTATTAGTTTATATTTATTACATGTTTAGGATCCCATTTCCCCAGTTCCGGTATATTTCCCACTATCAATAAATTTTAACCAAAAAATAACTTACGCTAGTTATGGAAATGAATATGTTTAATTTTCTTATTATTATTGCTTTATTCCATATATATTTATATAAATATTACTTTTATTATTTTTAATTTAATTTTTTATTTTATTTTTATTTTTACTTCTTTTATTATATTATCATAAAATTATTATAAGATGCGGAAATGAGTTAATATCAGAATAAGAACTCAATTTTATTTATTGATTTATAAAAAATAAATTATTATATTTAAGATATTAATAGTATTGCATTACACATAAATATGAAAAAATAAATATATAATGATTTGGTTTATAATCAGGGTTTATATATTTTCATAGTATATAATTTTAAAATTCAAATTTTAATATTAACAAATTCAAAAAAATTTAATAAATACTTGAATAAAAATCAATAATGATGGCTGAATTATATTATTCATTTAAAAATATAAATAAAATTATAAAAAATATGATAATATTTGTTTATTCTCTATGTTAAATGCAAATAAGTTTTTTAATTGTTACTTATTTATAATAAGTGATTTATAAAATTATTAATAAGCCAAGAACAAAATTATAATTTCACTTAAATTCATAAGAATATACTAAAAAAAGAAGAAGAAAAAATTAAAAATAAATAATTTGATTATATAAGCAAAATAAAAATAAAAAATAAAAATTAATTGAAAATCATAAATTCAAATAGAAAACAATATAATCAGTATGGAAGTAGCAAAAAAATTAAACGATCAAATTTAATTTACAAAATTTTTTGAAAAAGTTGAATTATAATAGATTTTATAAAATTCAATCTAAATTTAAGATTTTTAGCATCCAACTTTTTCTGAATAATTAGTTTTAGAGGAATTATACGCAACCCCTGAATATAAAGCTAAATTAGAGAAAAAAAAATTAAAATAGGAAAAAAAATTGAAAAGTAATTAAAAATTATCTTTTAAATAAAATTATAGCGGTTAAAATTTAACAATTAAACAAATATGTATTAATTATACATTAATAAGAATTTTTTTATAGATAATTTTTTTATTTTTATTTATAATTTATATATTATATTTAGAAGAAAGGAAAGCTTCTTAATAAGATGAAGAGAATTAGGATGAAGAAGAAGAGGAAAATGAAAAATAAATTGAATAAGAAGTTGAAGATGAAGAAGTTAGTGAAGAAAGAAAATAAGCTAAATAATATATTATTTAAGACGGGTTTTAATCTGGAAAAACCACTGCTATGTTATTGGCTTAATTAAATGATTTTATTACTAAAGTTTTAAATTTTGATATAACTTTATTGTAAAAAGACCAAGATGAAGCTACTCATGGTTTATTTTCAATAGTTTTATGTTCTAGTAAAGATAACTGTTAGGTAATTTTTAATATTAATTATTATATTTCTGATTTCGAATTTATTTTTTTATGGAAAATTTTTTATTACTTATATCTTATTTATATAAAATTAAAAATAGAAAGCCTCTAATATTGCTGAAAATTTAATCATGAAATTCAAAAAATAAATTAAATCAAAAATTAGTGGATAATCTTTAGATATCCCAGAATTATCCTAGAAAGAAAAAAATACTAAAGCTAATATAATTATTTATAATTTAAGTAAACTTTAAAAAGATTAAAGTCCTAGTATTATGCCTAATAAACATTATGTTATAGTTGCAACTCCCTCTTAATTCCTTAAATTCGCAAAAACTTTGAAAATTGAGTAAAAGTATTATGTAAATTTTGGTTTAGATGATTTAGACTACATGTTGTCTTTTGGATATGATTAAGATATCGATAATTTCTAATTTCATTTTTAAAATGAGTTGCAAAAAAATTTGGTAATGATCACATTAGGATCTGAAATCAAAGAAGATTTAAAAGAGTGCCAATAGAAATTAGTGCCTTACGCTAAAATAATATAACACAATTTCCAAAAATAAATAGAAAACGAAGAAAATGAAGAAGAAAATAAAAAAACTATTTAAACTTTTGAAAGAGATTATAGAGTTGTTTCCTAATTTTATTATATTGGTGACGAAGTTTCTAAATATATTAACTTATATATAATGTATAAATTATAATTTTTGTCTGGAAAAACATTGATTATATGTCCTGATTAAAGTAGTGTCTATAAAATGTTTTTGTTTTTACAAAGAATTGGAGCCAAAGGATTTTAGGTAAATAATAATTTTATTTTATAATTATTATATTTTAAATAATAATAAAAATAATTTCATACTAGGTTTTAAATGATACTGACCCTAAAAATTTGAGATATTATGTTATGTCTATGTTTAACACTGGGGTAATTTAAACCATGATTACTACCGAAAAAGTATTTGAAGATTTGAGAAAAAAAGTATTTTACACTAAAAAAAGAAAAATTCTATAATTTAAAAATTTAGGAAATATAATTTTCATGGACTTAAAAAATGTTAAAGATATATATAATAATATGTATACCCACTTTAGGGGATCAGAAGGAACTATAATTAGTTTATTAGATTAAAGTGAATAGTAGGTCGAAATTTTGACAAATTTAATTGAATAATAAAAAAAATAATTTACTCAAATTAATATCAAAGAATTTCCCTTAAAAAAACATGAAATTGATTCTTTCAGATATCGTATTTCTGATGTTGTTGGAGCCATTTCAAGAAAATAAGTAAAAAATATGTAAATGCTTGATTTTAAAAAAAAATTACTCAAATCCAAAGAATTAGAAACTTATTTCAGAGAAAATGATGCCGATAGATAATTAATAATAGAAGATATAAATTCTCTTTCTAAATAAATTCATTAGTAAAATAAAATAAAAAAAACTATTATTTATTTATTATAATAATTTTATAATTTTAAATTTTAAAAATTAAAATTATTTTTAAGATATTAAGTTAAATGTGAAGATGAAATCCCTGAGTACTTGGTACCTGAAATGGTAAAAGAATAAAGAAAAAGATTTAACGATAAAAAAGAGAAATTTTCTAAAATTTAAGTTACTAGAACAAACGAAGAATTTTAAAAGTCTTTAAAAAGAAGAATGGAGAAAAATAATTTAACCTTAGACGATGTTAAAAAGAAAAAGGTTTTAGATTAAGCTGGGGACAAATTTGTAGTTGTAAATAACGAAAAAGAAGCTGTAGATGGAGACGAAGTAGATGCTAATAGATTAAAAGTTATTTCAGGAAGAAAATTATGGAAAATTAAACACGGCTTCAAATTACACAAAAAAAACAAAAGAATGGAAAAAAAAGGAATCTATCAAGCTTGATTCTATAATTTATTATTAAAATTATATTTTGTTGTTTAAGAAACTTATTAATATAAATTTAAAATTATTTATCTTTTATATAAATTTGTAATATACTTTAGCAACTATTTATTGTTACAAAATAAAATTATATACAGATACAAACTAAATTTGTTTTCGTTTTTTGTTATATATAAGTAAAAATTATAATATGTGTATAGACTTATTAAATTATTTAATTTGAATCAAACAGAAAATATAAGATTTTAATTTTATAAATGTGATAAAAGAACACCATTTTTCCAATTTCCTTAAAATTTGACTTAATATTTACTTTATTTTTCTTCATATTTTAATTGTTCTTAAAAATTAAGGTCTTATTTTAAATTTTAATGGTGACTATTTTTTGCCCCATCTTAAATTTAAAAATATTAACCTAAACCATTGGGTAATCCTCGATAGAATTCTCCTTCAAAATAGTCATTATTAGATAAAATTAATTTTCCTTTACCTTGCCAAAGACTTTTTTAGAATTCGCCTGAATATTTTTTCCATTAATTTTTAAATGTATCTCTGAAATTTATGGGGTCAAATTTTTTCATATCATAATCTATATTTTATTTTTAATTATATAAATCCCCTACTCCTTCAAACTTAAGTAAATTGAAAAAATTAATTATCGATTATATGATTATAATATAATTCTAATATTAGATAAAATTTACCTAATTATTGATGAAATACCCTTCATATGCTTTATCTCCGTTTGAATAGTATAAAGTTCCAGCACCATTCATACAGTTATTATACCAGGAGCCAATATAATAAGAATTGTCTTAAAATACATATTTTCCTTAACCTTATCTAAAAAAAGTTGTAAATAATTTTATAAATTTTATAAGCAATTAGAAAAATTTATAAAAATTATACTTTTTTCCAAATTATAAATCACCCATATACCATATTTTTTCATTAGCATTTAAAACTACATCTTTTTATAATCTTGATTATACTATATATTAATAAAAAATAAAAGTATATAAAAATTAAATACAAACTTATGTAAAATAATTTTGTAAATAAGTAAAAAAAAAAAAAGCTGATATATTTTATATTTTTTTTATAAATATTTTATATATTAAACTGTATTTATTTTTTTACTTTATTATTGTGCTCTTATTATATTTTATTTATTATATCCCTGATTTTCAGCTTACTCTAATTATCTTAACTATTCTAATTATAACATCTTTTATGAATCTTTATTAGAAATTTAGTTTTCTTAAAATTTAGAAAATTCCAAAGGATAAAGTTTATTTCTATGGTGTAAGTCTATAATAAATTATTTATTGTTTATTTTTTCGTTTTTTTAATCTTCTTAATAATTTTTTAAAAAATGTTATATATCATCTTCGTTTATTTTAACCTGGTTAAATTACTAGCTCAAATCTTAATTATCATTTTTTTAAAATTTTTCATTAAAAAGTCTTTCTCTTAATAAATTAATTAATTAAAATTTATTTTTATAATTATAATTCTTAATTTTACTATTCTAAGTAATTTTAAGCAAATCTTAAGTCAATTTTTGATAATTAAATCGGTATATTTTCTTCTCTCATTTACATCATTTAATTAAATGTTACAAAATCACTTTAATTTCCCCCATAAGAATTTCTTAATTCATTGTTTATGGTTCCAAAAAATTAGACTTCTTTATTTCTATAAGCATTAAAAATTTACGAACCTTTTAAAGAATTTCTAAAAGTGTCTAATAATATAATAAATATTAAAATTATAATATTTATAATTTATAATTTTTTATTTAATAGACTTACTCATATCAAATTAAAAAAAATTACTTACCTTTTTAAGATTATTAAAGACTATTTTTTGAATTTTAAATTGAATCTGATTATTAAAAATAATCAAAATTATTGTATTATGCAAGTGGTTTTCTTTGTGTCATAGGATGATTGATAAATTTTTACTATAATTATTATGTAGATGGCCTTTCGTTTTCATCAAATTAAAGCATACTATTTAATAAATCATAAATTTTCTTATTGTATTAATTTTTAACTTAAATAAGTAGAGATTGAACAGTGTTGTGATAAATTTCTCCATTTTTATAATCATAAACATTTTCAAGGTCTTAGAGTGTACACATTTATAAAGCAATCATCCCCACTGTAAATATATCGGATTTATAAACATCATGTAAAGGTTTTTAAACATCATTTTTTAATCCCTATAATTTTTTTTATATTAATAAAAATTATAAAATTATAAAATTATTTTTATTTTTACTAAAACTTATGAAGGAGATAAAAACTTTCCTTTAACCCTTTTTTATCGTTTTTTATAAATTTTTTCATAATAAGGTTAAAAAGAAAATAGAGAAGGGTCAGTTAATTTAAAAATACCATCTGGTGTTATAAATATTCTTTTAGCAGTTAGGTTATTAAGCCAAACATTCACACTTGTTTATAAATAATATAATGCATTAATCATACCTTCTATAAAATTTATTATTTCTATATCTTTAAATAACATTTTGTTTTCTATCCTAAAATTTATTTCTTAATTAAGATCGGTAGTTGTGTGATCAAAAAACATATAAACTTTGTACTCAGTAACAAAAAAGCCTTCGCTTTATTCAGAAATTATATCTTAATATTGTTTATTTTAATATTTTACAATTTTTAAATAAAATTTATAAAAAAAAATAAAAATTAATTCAGTACGCCTCAATTAAAAAAGATTAACACATTTTAATTTTTGTCTTTTATCAAAAGGTTCAACCCATTTTTATAAATTAGTTAGATTCCAAAATGTCTTTTCCATTAAAAATAATACTTCTTATTATTGTTGGTGAATTATCAGCGACCCCTTTCCTAAATATTTATGTTCGATATATGTTAAGTGTCTAAATTCTGTTAAAAGTTCAAATATATCATTATTATGGTAGTTATAAATAGCACAGGGATTATAGTTTTCTAAACTTAATCCAAATTCATTATCATTTTTCTCTTGCATGGCATTTACCAGTGAGACCCAGCAACTATCTTTTTTTTTCATAATTTTTTGTTAAATAAATCAATTTTTAGCTGATAAATATTGAATTTTATATATTTAGTATTTAGTATTTTATTAATTTACATCCACAGCAAATTTAGCAACCTGCATTAAAATTTTCACAACATCTAACACAGCCTCCACAATTGTCTATAAAACACTTACAACATAAATAAGGCATTGAATACATAAAGCCACAACAGTCAGAAATACTTTTAAAACATTTTTACCCCCCTTAATAACACATTTTACAATATTTAAAGGTGAAAACATGGTCACATAAACAATTATAGCAACATTTTGTCCCATACCAACATTTTTCACAGTTTCCTTTTTCGTTTTCCCTCAAATATGAATTTTCATGTTCTTTATTTTTATTATAGGGCTACATATATATATATAAAAATATTTTTAAATATATAAAGAGAAATAGGTATAAAAATTTGTATAAAAAATAAATAAATAAATATTGAAATTAATTTTGAAAAATTTTAAAAAATTTTATTTGGTTTTATTTTTATTAATAAATATATTTTTATAATTAGTTTTAAATTTAATCAATTAGTTTATTTATAATATTAATTCTACCTCATAACCTACTTAACATGATTAACATGAGTTACAACAACAATAATAATTTAGTTTTTGACAAAAAGTTTCTGGTTATAAAATCATATAAGGTTATTATTATTCTTATGATTCCAAATCTTAATCATAACTATTATGATAAATAAATTCGGTTTAACATAAGTAACAATTTTAAGGGTATTTTTTATGGTTTTTGAAAAATTGTTCATTTTCTCTACTTTACAAGTTATAAACGTTTAGTTATTTATTTTGTTGTTGTATGATTAGATTATTTCTATTTATTTTAGATGGAGTTGAACCCATGTTTATATTTTATATTTTTTTTAATTTACTTTGTTGTAAAAAGCTAGTAAATATTTTATTTTTTATAAATAATTTTTATTCTAATATTTATTCATATTTTATTTAGAGGAAATAAAAAAAATAATTCAACTTGATTTATTGTATTTATATGGAGAAAGTAATTAAAAGTAATAATAGTAAATTTCATAAGAATTAGGCATAATTAAAAATTATACTTTTTTATATATATTTATAACTTAAATAAGTGTATCATTTCGCAATAATTATCATAAATTAGGCATAATTTTAGAGGCTTACCTAACTCCCAAATCAAGTAATATTTCTTCAGATCCTCCGCCAAGAGTCATAGCTTTTGCGTCTCTGAATAATCTTTCTACTTTGCCTCCAACTCCATTTCTTTAGTAACCTTGTCCTCCGAAAATTTAAACGGCTTCTCTAACACAAAATTCTAAAGTTTAAGTCGATTAAGCTTTGAGTAGCCCAACTGCCCCTGAAAGTTGCTTTACAGATTATTCTGGGGTCATTTTATCAAAATTATAAACACAGTTTTCTAGGAAATTTTATGAAGCCTCAATTTATCTTATCATATGGGCAAGTTTATTTCTAATTACCTTTACATAAAAATAAAAAAAAAAAAGTTATATTTTTGATTAAAAATTTATTTTATAGATTTTTTTAAAAATGGAAGTATTTTTTAATGTTTTATATTGATTTTTTTGTTTATGTTTTTACAGGGTGCTCTATTAATTATTTTCCAAATGTTTTTCTTCTATGAGCGTGTTTCATACTTTCTTCATAGGCACATCTAGCCATAGCAATTGATTAAGCGGAAATTTATAATCTTTCATGGTTAAAATTAACCATAGTATATTTAAATCCCTCTCCTTCTTTTCCAATTAAGTTTTCAATGGGTACTTTTACATTATCAAAAATAATATAAGTGGTACAAGAACACCAAACTCCTGTCATTTACATTTTTCTACATTTAACACCTGGTAAATTTCTGTCAATTACAAGCATAGAGACCTATAAATTATAAATTTATAAGTTTTTTTTTTTTTTAAAATTTCAAATTGAAAAGGATATTAAAATTAAGTTTTAAATTTAAGTGAAAGTAAAAAATTACACCAGAATTTCCGGGACCCCCAGTTCTTACAGCGGTGGTGAAACAGTCGGCAAAAATACCATTGGTGATGAATTTTTTCATACCATTTACGATATAAAATCTAATCAAAGATTATTTTTAATTATAAAAAACTATGGAATCGTTCAAATTTATATTTGTAATATAATTATAAATTTTTTAATAAACATTTTAAAAAGAAAATATATAAAATTTACTTTCCGCAAGGAGATTTTTTGGCAGTTGTTCTTAAATTAGCAACATCTGAGCCGGCCCAAGGTTCAGTGACGGCCAAGCAAATTTATTTTTCTCCTGTCAAACATTAAGAAACATATCTAGATTTTAAATCGTCATTTCCAAATTTAATTATAGGTGGTAATCCAATTCCAGTACCAATTATAACGGCCCACATTAATCCTCCGGAACCAGTTCTACTTAATTCTTCATATACAATAATTTCATGGAACATGTCTTGGTTTTCAAGAGTGACTCCGCAGACTTTTTTTTCAGGGTAGTATTTTTCTGGCCAAGGACTTCCTTTTAAATAAATTATAATTTTATTTTATTTTATTTAATTTAATTTTTAAAAAATTTTAATTTTCATTTAAAAGACATATTTTTTTATAAAAAATTTTAAAGTTTTTAGATTTTTTTTGGAATTGTATTTACCCACAATTAAAGCGAAGAGTCCCTAGTCGGCTACTTTTTTGACTATTTCTTTAGGAATTTTGTAGTTTTCGTCCCATTATTATATTCCAGCAACCAATTCTTTTTAAATAAATTCCCTTAATGCTAATCTCAATTTTTTATGATTTTCAGTATAATAAGGAGAATACCATCCTTAAACATTATTAGGATCTCCGTAAGGAATACAGTCTCCATAAGCTATAAAATGATTTGTATATTTATTTTAAAAATAAAATATAATATACTATCTTATTTAAATGCATAAATCAACTTATATTTTTTTTTTTTTTTTTTTTTTTTTT